>VXAL01014233.1:29224-68195 GCA_013399475.1 Chauna torquata | reverse complement strand
GGTGGCCCGCCGCGGCTGGGCGTCGCTTACGGAGGCGGCCCGCTCCGCTCTGCCGGGGGTCTGCTCCCCAGGCTGGTCCGGCGGCACGGCCCCGACCCGGGGGCCGCTGCGAGACAGCCGGGCCTCGGCCGGCTGCCTGCAGAGCGGGGGCAGCTGCCGGAGCCACGCGTGAAGGCCTGCGGGGCTAAGAGACGGAAACCCTTTCTTCTGAGTGATCCCGGTGGTTGATTCCACAACTATGTATATATATGTATGTATATATATGTATTTGTGTGCTCAACTGGCCTGTATCAGACTTTCAAGACAGTCTTTTTTTTTTCCCCCCTGGAACTGATTCCAGTTCTAGAAAGCAAAGCATCTGAAGTAGCTGGAAGGGCCAGTTTGTTTCTGGAGGTGCAGAGGCCTCCCTTCCAAAAAGGCACAGTTCAAAAGCATGTCATTGAAAATGGAAAAAAAGAATTTCTGGAGAGAAAGTAAAAATCTTTTTTCTCTAAAGAGCATCCTGATATTTGAAACCTGGGAGACTGAACCTACCTTAAAGTGTTGGCCTTCTTAGCTTTGTGACTTAGAAACATAACAAAAAAAAAACAACCAGGAATGCTGAAAGTGTTCCTTAGTGATTTTGCTGGTTTCCTTTGGTAACGTCATATAGCCTTAGAGAATTTCCATAGCCCTTATCTGAAGAATGAAAGTGCTGAATATAAGCAGAAAATGTTAAAATATCCAATTAACAAAAAGTTCATCTTAATTTAAATGTGTTTTGTTGCATGGTATTTCAAATGGTAATATTCCTGACATGTTGGTCAGTAAAAGAACCTCCCAAGAAAAATATAGGTAGAAAACCCTACATAGTGTCTGATATGGAGACAGCTTTCATAGACAGTATTTCAGTGACTCTTCAGACCTAACAGCAAAGAACTTATTTTCTCATAGCTAATTACCTTTAAAACCATACATTTAAATCCCATTAAACAGCATTACAAGACTGGTATAAACAGCACAACGCAGAATACAAGGTGGCTAGAATCCAGACATCTTGCCTTTGGCAGGAAGAAAGAGCCACTTGGAGCTTTCATTTATCAAAAACCTCCATAACTACCCATGTTGGTTTGTTCTTACATTGCTAAACCACCATCCTGGCAGCTGCCTCTGCAAAGGGTTAGAGTCAAAATCCATGGAAGCTGATAGCAAAACTCTGACTGCACCAGGCTTTAGACCAGACCTATGTTTTTCATGGAAAATGGTGTCCATCATCATATTTTAATCATGTCAGTGGGTTGGCTGTGTGCACACATGAGTGCAAGATGAGGAATGTAATGCCTGTTCCTATGAGTGAAGACTCGTTGGTAATGGCACGTGAGTCATTCACAGCAATACCTACCACCACCACGGCTTTTTGTCACAGTACTATTAAACTTTTGGGACGAGAGGTCAGGGGAACTTGGATGGCTCTCCACAGTTAGAGGGTTTTGTTGCTTTAAAGAACACATCCCTCCCTCCTAGGATCCAGACAACCATATAACTGCAGAGCCACCTATCTGAACAGGGCCAGTCCTCTTCAGCCAAAATCCACAGCACTACAGCTATTCCTTGTCATGGCTGCCTGGCATTCCTCACAAGGGCAAAGGAGGTTGATTCTGCTAGAAGTTGCTGCACATGGCATGCACTACCCCCGAACAAGGGTTTAGTAGTGAAATACTTAACTGATTCCGATACTAATTTTCTTACTCAAAAACACCTCAAACTAAGGCAGTAAACTGCGAAACACCTAAATAGGTCCTGGCAAGAACCAAAGATATACACTTGGTTCTTTCCCAGCACACTTCTGGAGAGAAAACAAGTTGACTGATTTGGTTTCAGTGCAATTCCAAAACCACTCCACAAGTGGACTGCTGGCAGGGTACCAGCACTATTTCGTTATTGTGGAATGCCACACAAGCAACATTGCCATAACTGGATGAAGCTCATCTCTTCTTGCAGTGCTGACCACTTTCAGCAGTGGTTAGGGGAGCCCTTTTTACTTTGGGTCACCTGAGATAATGAGCTCCCCCCCCCCCAAAAGCTCCTGCTCCCTCAGAGGAGATGTGACTTTAGGCTGTAGCTGCTCTAGGGTGATCACAAGTACTTGTCTGATCATGCTTTTAGAATAAAGGTCACTGACAGTATTAGGTATTTCTAGACATGTTAACATGATTCAGCCCGTGTTGACATTTCTGGAGATGCCTGTGCCCCTTCTAAAAACAATTCAAGACCATGTTTTTGCTTTTTGTTTTTTAAACCAATGCAGTGTTCATTTATTTTTGTACTTACAAAAAGAGCCATCCCATTGTATCCCTCCCCCTCCCCCAAAATGCCTTTTACAAACATTTAAAAATTAAAAACCAGAAGATGACATGTTAATTTGGTAGAATTATTTTGAAACATAGCTTTTGTAATATTAGAGTTAAATTTCCTACAAGATGACTTTGTAGAGATAGTCTGATTATTGGCCAAATAAAATTCCATATTACAAGTTAGCAAATTCTAGTACAAAAATAGTCCATGTGTTAGAACAGCCTCTTATTATTATTATATTCACAGGAAAGAGTCTATTGGCTGCATAATATGTTAATATTTATGAAATTTCTTTTTATGTGGCTCATTCATCTAATTTAATATAGTGTTGAGCCTCAATAAATCCTCAGGCAAAAAACCCTAAACAGGGTTAAATATGCTGTTCAGTGTACTCTGAAGTACTGTGCTTTTCACAGGACATCCAAGAAACCCTACAAACAGTTCTCAGCTAGTTTTGATATTAAAATGAGATCCAGATCCAAAAGGACCCCCCTGAAGTACATATCCACGACTTTCCACAGAAACAGAGGCCACAGCTTCAATGGTTAAGTTTCACTTAGGAAACTGTCTAGGTCATCCACTCATTTTCACGAATCCACTTGTAAGCTTCTTTAAAAACTAAAGCAGGTCACTCGTGAAGCATCTGGGACCCTTACAGCACTGCCCTCTTCAGCAGTGTCCCACACTGACCGGGCTCTCTCTCCTCTTCTGTCTCTGGTTAATGCTGTTCAGCAGTTTCTCTCGGACCAGGCGCCTCAGGGAAAATCTGGGGAAATGCTACTTATCTCTCAAGATGTCTAGCTGCTCTTGATATTCTGTGAAAAGCCTCTGGAAGCGGAGGTTCTGTCCAATAACAGGAAGAAGTTCTTTCAATAGTTCTCTCTTTCGTAAACCCTGCAAAACAAAACAAGAACAAACACAAAAGCATCCTCAGAATGTATTACTTAATATCATGAATATAATCCATAAGACTGTAAGATTCGTGCTTTTTTTTCTGCCTGGAAGGAGCTATGTTATTTTATGTTCTTACTCTGCTTACATGACTCCCAAAATAAAACCTGTCTTTACATTTATATATTCATGAAGCTGGTGCAGCCTCTGCACAGCTACAGACTCCAGGCGTGCTCTGAGAAGGGAAGACATTTCATTGGCACGTCACTATTTCAAAGTTGCTGTCTGAAGAATGCTGAGACTTGAACATGCAGCTCTACCCCATCTGCTTGGTATTCAAGACAGCATCAGTGCTGAGACTGTGGCACTAAGCGTTTGTCTACAGTTTCACACAAAATAAACACAAGTGCTATGGGAGGAAGCCTTCTTATGGGATAGGAGTAGAGAATGGAAGGGGTTCCAGGATTAGCAAAAAATCATTTATGATTGTTTTTTTTGCCACTAAGTTTAATCGAATTTTAAGACGTTGTTTATCCATATTCTGTAATTTTCATGGGAAACTCTCCCTCATTCTTTGTTAAACTATCAAGACTTACCATTACTGTTGATTCCCACTGACTTCCAGCTGAGTAATGGACTGGACCCAGTAAATCCTTGCATAATTCTCGCAAACGATATTCAAACCCTGAATGTTACCAGAAATAAGATCACGTTCATAAGAATTTCACTACATAAAACCACTACACAATTTAGCTGAGAACATTTTCAGGAAAGAGTTACAAGTATCTAGAATGATATAAGGCCAAAATGCATGATTTCTGAAAAAGTACATTATTCTTCTAACAGAAAATCTTTGGAAAGATTAGATGATCTGTAAATAATTTATTTTCCAAAATGAAATTGGATTTCCACAGGGTTTTATTTTAAGTTCTCAAAACCAAAAACACTACTAAAGATGATCTACAATAGAAAAACTGAATTACTCCAGTTTGCTTTAACAGCTGCCCTGATCTGATCCTCATACTCCCCCCCCACATAAAGACAGCAGCTTTTTTTTTTTTTTTTTTAAAATACCATTGGAAATGTTTTATACAACTGACAGGCTTCAACAGCTAGAGTACTAATACAAAAGTGATATAATAAGAGTTGGAAAGCCACAAGATGACAACCAGTGAAAGGGAAAAGATGTCAGGTCACATTTAATGGCTGTATATGAATTTTGAAAAATGAAGTCAGTAGCAAAAGAAAACAAAAATCAAACACCTCTCTGAAACATTAAAATATTATTAAGCTGAAAGATCTCAAACCCTTAGCAAAAGCGCTTACAGCAAATTTAAAATTGCTCAAATTCTTATGCACAAGAGTTTAAAAAAAGAGAAGAAAGCCTTTAATAAAACTGCACACAGTTTCCAGTTCATCTAAAATCAGAGGGTGGAAATCTCTTGCACATAACAAAATAATCCCTTCAAAAGTAACTTTCCAATCAAGGTATCACAGGCTGAGTATTTTAATGGATTAGAATTGATTAAATGTTGAAATGATCAAAGGATTAAAGGGTCAATAATAGGATGTGCAATTTTCAAAATTTAGCAGACCTAGAAAACTAAGCAAGCAGTGAAACAGAATAACACACTTATGGCAAAACAATTTGCACTGACATCCAGTGTATACATGCAAGGCAATGACTTTCACAGTGCAAATGAACCTTGCATATGCAATAGAGAGGTTCTCAATTAGTGAAGACTTTCACAAGTATAACTGTTTTTAGCGTATGACCTCAGACGAACATTTTAATTTCAACTGGGGAAGGAAGAGACAATAGCATGCAATTCATCAGGCTCTCTTATTATATAAAGTAGGGGTCAAAAGGCAGGAATTAATGAGCTCAGTTTTAATTCTGCCAACACAGCACTATGCAGCCTAACATGAACAATTTCACTCCCCTCTGCGTAAAATAATTATGCATGGTGAGGAGTGAGGCTGAATTAATACCATAACAGAAATCTTTAGAATCCAAAAAACAAAGTCAGCTGGTCAACCTTATTTAGTATCATAGCATAAAGTATACATTCAAATGTAAGGTAGATACAAGGAACCTTTTTTGTGGCTTTCTTTCCTCACAGAACTTAACTTACGGAGCTCACCACTACAGGCTGTTGAAATTTTAAAACATAAAAAAAAAGTATCAAGTGCAAGTAACAGAAGCAAACTCTCCGCATTACATACTCTGGTACAAAGTATCAAGGATTTAGCAATTCTTCCACCTCACAACACACATCATCAGTTGGCTGAGGAACATCACATATTTTACAAGGTGTTGCTGCTGCTTCTGAAATGTCTGTAGTTGCTGCCAGATAATGCATATGATATAACCCGATAGATCATGCACATTTTTTCCTATTATCAAGGTCCACAGATGGCACTGTTTCTCCAGACCATGATCTGTTCACAGCATGTAAGAACAGGATTCCTGAGTACTGAGCATTATAGGAAGCAAACGGGCTTCAGCTGGTTTTGTTTTTAAGTAAACATTCAGTCCAGAAGCCAAGTGCTAAACAAGAGAACATTAAGTGAAATCATACATATACATGAAGCGAAGAGAGGGTTTCTTAAAAAAATACATCAGAGTTGCAAAGTAGTAATGTCTCACCTTCATTAACTAGGTACCGTGCATAGATAAGGAGCCAGTGGCGATATTCATGACTGGATTGTAACATAAGTGCTGCTGCTATCTGGTTCTCCAGGTATGCAAGCGTTGTTTCTTGTTGCACTAAATGAGGCATGGAGAACAATCTGGCAGCTTGCCTTCCTGAACTACAAAACCAAAGAAAATTTAACATGGCAGCTGTAAAATCAAATGTTATTTTAAGAAAAAAATATATACATATCCTTGTAATACAGAAACCATTCTACACTTAACTTTCAGAGGCACCTAGTGCTTTCAGGGTTCAAGCTTTTAATGACAAAGGCAGCACTTCACAGCAAACTGCCTTCCCCCTCTCCTGGGCTATTTACAGGTATCAAGGTCATTGGAGGGCTTACTGCCTCCTATTCTTTCTCTCCTTGTTTTACCTGTCGCCTCTTTAAAAACACATCCTTTTCAGTGACCAAGTCCTCCTAAATGTTTAAAGGAAATTAAGATAACTGTCTTTACCTTCCTTTACCCCTCAAAGGAGAAAGTCACAAAAGTAATACAAGATATAAAAGTTAACCTAAAGCATTTAGCATTTAGAGCATTTCTTGCAAATAAATATATTGACACCAGAAGCCTAACTTGAAAAAAGGAAAACAATTATTTTCTTTTTGAAAGAAGTTGGTGGTTTTTTTGTTTGGTTTTTTTTTGGTTTGGTTTTGGTTTGGTTTTTTTAAGTCTGATATTTTGTCTTTCTGAAAGACAATGTCATTTGTTTGGATTTCAAATATTTTCCCCAATTAATTTGTTATTTTTTCCCCTGACAGAGAATAGCAATAAAATCATACAACTTTAGTTGTACATATAATTCTTTTCACAAAAAAAAAATAAAAATTAAACTCATATGTGAAGGACAGGAAAAGCACAGAAGTCTGCCAGGGAAACCTAATTCAAATCCAGATAAGGATAGGCTATTAGATTATCTACAGAAATCTGCTCACTCAATTCCTTGGTGATATTTTCAGATGTTAAAAATATGCATCAGATGACTAATCACTCAACTTTCTCAAAGACTTCGTTAAACGGATCCCTTGAGGAGAACTGAACTACTCAAAATCTGTACACCAGCTCCAGAAAGCTGGTAAACTGAAAAATTAAAATGTAATATTTTTATTAGCTAAACTGAATTTCATATATTTTACATGTACAAAATTGTCAAATATTTCACACATACAGTAAAGAGGAGACTTAAATAAAATGATCAAGTTTACAGGATGCTTTCCTGCCCTCCTGAACAATCTAAAAGTAACACTGAAATATAGACTACAAATTTGCAAAAGTTTGGGAAAAAAAACATTCTATGAGCTACTGATAACTTTCAGTGCAATTAGCATCTCAAGAATTAACTCCCTGATTCAAGCACATGAAGAAGCAATAGGAAAAAGAGACAAACATGCTGATCAAATGAAGCAATTAAGTGCATACTTTGATGTTCGTCCCTGTATTACAGCTAAGGGCCCCGAACACAGCATGGCTTCTTGGGATGGTAAGTTATTCCTGAAGTCTGCGCATTGCGCTAAAGAGTCCTGTTTGTCAGAAACAAGATTCCTGGAAAAAAGCAAACAAACCAAAGACAAGTTTGAAGAGAGTAGACAGTGATATTCCAGCGCTGTTCTGCCTCAAAGCCTGACTTGCATTTTCACAAATTATCAAAAACGTATCACAGAGGTGCTCACGAGTCGCACAGACCACAACTGTTCTGACTCAATGGCCAAATTCCACTCATGCTTTCATGGAAACGTCCCTCCCACCCCCAGAGTTGACAGGACTAATCACATAATACAATTTAGCATTAATTTTGAAAAGCACAAGGAAATCCACTTTCTATTTGTCATTTTACACCAAACAAGAAGTCACACCCCAGAATGAAGACTGGGGTGAACACACAAAAGTAACGACTTTCTCATTATGAACTTGATTTTTAGCTCAGGTCAGGTCCCCCTACCCACCAGACAAGTCACCACAGATCACATATTTTGACAATCTTTTCCATACATTACAGCTATTCCTTCATATTGAGGGAGCTGACAGTTACAGCTGACATTTCCACACCTAATCAAGGATATCATTTTCAGTTGGTTTGAAATGCCAAGGGAATCAGTGGCTCAAACCAGTGCTAAGTTTAGACCTCCAGACAGCTCAGAGGTAAAATGGCACAAATATTTAAAATAACCTTCACTGCTTTATCATGTTTAAATTTGTATGATGACTAAAGGGATCACTCTTTTATATATTTCCAAAGCTGTAGTATAAACAAACAAAAAAAGACAGCAAATTCAGAATTCTGGCTGAGAGTCTGTCCCCTGCTCCCTAGCGTCTGGGAAATTTTCTGCATGATTTCTCAGTTTATCTGAAGAACAAATAAAGTGTTTTTCCCTTTCCAAAGGATTCATATGAAGTAGTTAACTCATAATAATTATTCTAAGTAAGAATTAATAATCCCTTTCATCAAGCATGGTCATTAACTACAACAATTATATTAAGACTGCAACATGGTTTTTGTTCTTACAAAGACAACAGAATCTTTTTTGGAAAGATACTGTTAAATTATTCCGTAAATAATTTAACCATGGGAATTTTTTTATGGGAACTTATGCCTTGACAGAAGCAAAAGAATCCGTGGGGAAAGCCTTTGATTAAATGCATGTCTGATAGCCAGTAAAGCACAGACTCTCCTTGTGTTTAGGACATTGGTAATGACTCTTCCATGAGAATTCTGAGGTATAAAGATTTCTCCCCTCTTCCCCCTTCCTGAGGTTTTATCTTCACTGAAGTTTTACATGTTGGAGACATTTAGCTCTCTTCAAATTTGACTGAAACTGGTCATCAGAACCAAAAAAAAAATTAAGGAATGACAGGGACTGACAAAGTCAAGCACATACACATCCAGGATTGGAGTGCATAGGTTTTATGTTCTTAGGAAACCAGACAAAATGGTTTTAACACATCTAAGCTGCCAAAAAAAACGTGAAAACTGTTTTGACAATTTTTCTAGAACAGTATTCTTTTACATAAAAAAGTGAATTATAAGGCTAGATTATTTTTAATTATTGCCAACTGCTTCACAGTTTGCAGTGATGTATGTCAACAAAAGTATATTATATGGTATTAGTTAATAAATAGTTATTCACTATACATGGTGTAGGAAGAAGTAATAAAGTAAGCTGTAGTTTAACTTTTTCATTTTTAAAATTTATTTTAAACAAAACAAATTGTAAGAATATAAGAGAGTACAGCCTAGACATCCACTAGTGAACTAAAGCAAAAGTAAAACTAGGGTGCTATCCTACTCTGACTAGCCTTCAGAACGTAGCGTGAAACAGTAAACCAGAATACATGTCAGTTCAGCTAGGTTGTACAAGCCATATATATAACTTACCATGTAGAAAGAGAAGGATTAAAACAGTATGCCTTTCCATCAGACATGCTCATTACAGGTATACCATGCTGAGTCAGCAAGATCTGGGAGAGAGTTGCATCACTTCCTGCAAGTCAAATCAGACCAAGAAATTACTTTTGGATTCTTGCGTAATACTCATCATGCTAAAAAAAAAAAAAAATGCTATCTACCATTAATTATTAGTCACAGAAACGAACAGGAAAAGGTTCAGTAAACGTTATTCTCAAGAACTAATAGGAAAATTAAGAAAAGACAATGACGCTGAGCACCAGGCTCAGTGCAGTAGCATTCAGATAACTCTCCTGCAAAACACATTGTCAATCTCAATACTGCAATCTATACAGAACATTGGCTTAATTGGAAACATTTTCCATATTTAGGGGAGATCTTCAGCAATTCTGCCATGCCTTCTGTAATCTCAAAAGCCTTTATCTTTCTTTTCCCCTGTTAAGTCAAAATTTAAAAACCAGTATACTTAGAAAGGTGTGCTCTCTATGAACATAGTGTAAGTGGGATAGCTGGAGTCTCACATTTCACAGCATATCCCTGTCTCAGGGTTTATATATGTAACTTCTAATGAAAACACGTGCAAACTGCTAGTACAACTACTGCTCAAGTTAGTTTTGGTTAGTTCTGCATGGATTAAAGCTAAAATAGAAGCCAGTATGCTCTGAGAAGCTGAGAAATAACAGAACTGAGATAATCAGTTGTCCATCATTAAGATAATATACTTGCAGAGTACACATAGATAAATTGCTGTATATACCAGTAGATTTACATAAAATATTTGTTTTGTGATCTTTACAGTACCGCATTTTCACACTCAGAAGCAAGATAGAATATAATACGCTACAGAATCTTGAACAAGTTTGTTACCCACTGATATTCTCATCTCAGTTATTTCTACAGTATTTCAACATTGCCAGTGACTTCCATTTATTACCCAATAATGAAGAAGTAAAATTGTTTGTTTAGGCTTTTCAGGTATCGTAAAATTTCAGCATATTCATAAATGCACCTAAATAGCATGGGTGGGCTTAAAGGTTGGTAAGTAAATGACCCTTTTTATTACCTGATAATATTGTTTGCAAAGACTCATCTCTAACAATGACTGTCTGCTTGTGAACATCCCTAAAAAAAAAAAAAAAAAAACACAAAAGGAAAAGTCTGCAGTTTACAAACAACGGAAAGCTCCAAAATCATTTAACAAATGCACTTCTTTGATATTTGTGATTTTTTTTTTTTTTTGGACATTTTCGTGATTGCTTTGAAAAAATCATTTTGGCAAACTTGACCCCCTTATGGCAAGACAGAAGTCAATAGCAGAGAACAACTTTTATGGCCCTTTCTATCAGGAAACCTCATTATAGCTAAGCAAACACTGAGGATCCAAATAACTACTTTAGGAGCTCTTACTTGCATGCAGTATTAGATTAAAATTAAAAACTGCAGTTTCTATCTTGGTATCTTAAAGATGGCTAGAGTTCTTCTGACTCTGAAACCCATATCCTTTACTGACTAAGTATGATGGAAGTTGGAAATATCCATATTTCTCCCCTCAACACCCTATTCATTCTATACATGATGCAAGTCTTCCCTAGGGAAGCTGTTTAAACTAATGATCAGCTAGAAGTTACTATCTTCCTTACAGAATCAAATTCAATGTCACATACCATCTTAGAACAGAGGAGAAAGAGGATTCAAGTCCTGCCCAATTAACTCTTTGTATTATATCCAAAACCAGACTTGTGTTTGGATATGACTTGGTTTAAGCCATAGTTTCAACAGCAACATCAACTCAATAGTTGAGCAGAGTAACCTATAAAAACCAGGCCAGCTAGCTGCTGCAACCTAACGTGGTACTTACCAAACAGAGAGCGTAGCAGCAGTGGTGAGAGCCATGATGTAAGAACCTGTGCAATGTAGGGTGGAAATGGGTGTATTCAATATTATAGGGGGAAGAAGGCGACGACCACAAGCTGAAAATACTGACAGTGTTCGTTTCTCACAGGCTACACTGACAATCTCACTAAAAAAAGATCAAAAGGAAACATTCACATTTCGTCAAATGCAAGTAGCATAAAGCCAGACTGCCTTACGTTATATGATAACTTGAGCTACTTCCAAAAGATAACTATTACAGCTTCTAACAAAATCCTGGGTACCAAAGGGAAAGGCCAAAACCGGACAGATTATCTATAGGTGCATTCCACGCCTCCTTGACTGTATTATACCTACGATGATCTAAGGAGATAGGCAAGAGAAGGTTTGCAGGCAGAGATGGTATCTTTTATTAGACTAAGTGGCATAGTTGGAAATACCAGTAAAGCTCTGGGGATATACACAAGCTCTTCTTCAGGCCTGAACTTGTATTTAGCTTTGAAATCTGCTGCTTCTTTTTCAGACCTGAAGAAAGGGTTTTGTGTCTGCAAGCTTATCTAATTTTTTCAGCTACATATGCTTGCGAAATAAAAGACATTGCTACTAACGACACAGATTAACAACTTAAGGGTGTTATCAGAAAATCAGCATAAAACTTGAGTTTAAAAAAATGTTTCAAAAAATTGGCAGAAATGCTGAATATCTCATGGCTCAGGCTTCAGGAATATATGTTAGATTTAACCTCTGAGGTTAGAACTAGACAAAGTTGAGAAAAATAATGAGAAAAATAAAAAGAGTCAGGAAAATACTTCTACATCACATAACACCTTGTTTCAAATTTTTCATTCTTTAGTAGTTAGTCTTTGAACAACTGTAAGTTACCATGATTTAGTCAACTTTAATGAAGAAATTTAAAGGAGGAGTGTAAATACACATGAAAAGAGTTCTAGCTGGCTAATGAGAATTTATGATGCTTTAAGACTCTACAGACAGAGCTAATACTTGGAGTGAAACTAGTCTCAAGACTCAAAGCAATATGTATTTGTATCCACAAAACATTTATTATGAAACATTGTGCAAAGATTACAATGGTGAGGGTGGGGAAGAGGAGGACGTGATGGTGATAAAACCAGCAAATAGCAGTAGTCAACAGAAATAAGTCAGAATCCCCACCAAAAACTCCACAGAATAAGAGTTTGAGAGCACTGATGTATTATGTATTTGACCAAGTTAGGTGGAAGAGAAATAGGACATCTTGAGCCAAGCACAAATAATCACATAAATCCCTAATAGAAGTGATTCACTTAATGAACTTTTCCAAGTAAGTGGATAAAAATACTTCTATAGCCTCTGCCTATTTATAAAATGCAAATATACATTTTTAAGCATAATTAACTTCCCCTAACACGTACTTGTGTACCCCTAAAAATGTTTTTTGGCCTTCAGGACTACTTATCTTCTTCAGGCTCCCACCTCCTCAAAAACATACGCTCTTACCAGCTTCCCGCTGCAGTGAGAATTCGACTAGTGAGGACCGTCTCCCATTCCTTTCCTTCTCGATTACACTTTAACCTGCTCAACTTGGAACCTCCCACTGTGGTCATTTCATTCTCCACTTCAAGGTACATTGATGGATCTGAACTTACCTGAAAATGGAAAAATAAAATACTTCTCGGAAAACAACTACTCAAAAAAGCAGCAAATTATGTTAATCCAAAACAATGCCAAATTTAAGAACGTATTGAAGTTTGGCATTCTGTTTAAAATCACTTCAAAATCTTGCTAACAATGCAGCAGTTACTCCAGTCGGAGACTTATCTTTATGACATTCTTTGGTTAACTAGGACGGACTGATGAACCAGAGGTATTTCTCTGAAGTTTACCTAGTTCAGAAGTGCCCTATTCTTAAATGATTTGCCATTATGTCTTCCCACAGAGTCATAGCCTTAAAAGCTGAAGTATACATCCTACTTTAACACATACACATATTCAAACATGTTAATTTATCAAAAGATCGTGAATATTTTAAGAATTTTTTTGTAAAAATAAACAAGATTAAAGTGTTTTTCTTTTAAATAATAAGCTTATTTTTTTCGTTGTAGACAACTTACTTGCAAAGTAAATGATTTCTGTGGGATTGGGGTTGGCAGTTTAAGTGCTAATGCTGGTGCAGAGATGCAAGCGGAATCTTTTTCAGGGGCCAGTGTAGCTGGGGACTGGAAAAAAATTGCAAAAGCAGTTAAATTTTTTCCATAAAAAAAGGTTAAAAACAAAGATATTCTATGATATAGATTGATTTGAAGGAGAAAAGCTCTTTTTAGAAATTCCAAGTAATGTCCATTGCAAACGTTCATCTTTTTGCCATTAGTTGTATAAATACACATATTTTTAATATAGATTCTAAGACTTAAAAACAACAACAACAAAAAACTAGATTTAAAGTTTAGTCGGAACTAATTAATGGAAATTCTGGTGTATTTCACAGAAAAGCCAGCCTCTGAATATTTAAAATAGAGGGATCCATATTTCCTAAAACAATGTAACTTACTACTTCACAATTCCTAGGAAAGTCATAATCATTTAAGTTATTATATCCACATCAAACTCTTATGCTGATGGCATTTCTTCTTATTCTATAGTTATTTGGCAGACTATCAGTACTTAGCACATTGGTGCTGTTTAGTAAGTAGCTGCAGATTTATATAAAGGATGCACGCATTTGCAACACTGCATGCACCTGCTTTTTATTATCTTAAATTTTAAAAAGAATAACGTTAAAAGCAAGGAAGAGAGATAGCTAAAAATACTGTGGGACCTTATACTACTGGTATTTACTCGACTCAATGGAACAATTCAACATGTGATTTATTTTATTAAGTGAATAGTGAAAGTTATAATGAATCTCATTTCACCTGAACAGTTAAAGTTACTGGTACAAGTCTGGAGTCTTTTCGAGGCCTTCCTTTTTTCTTCTTTTCTACTGCTTCTCCCTCAAGTTCCAGTTTCCTCTTAGGTGCACTGAGTGGTTTAGCAGCTGGAAGCTTCTCTTCACTGTCACTGCTACTCTCCAGAATATCCTTGGGCTTATTGTCTTTAATTAAATTCTGATCCTTCAGTCTGAGCAAGTAAAAAATATATTTCACATTTTATATAAGCTGGTTCCAAAAGCTGTCATACATCCTACCCACTGCATTCTTTTAGGTAAGACGACACATTCTTAGCCTTGTTTGAGTGTATTCAAAGAGGTACAAAGGCAAGAGGAGGAAGCTGAAGAGGTACTGCAAATCCTTTGCAAAAGTACAACGTACAATATATATAATATAAACTGTTCAGACATATTCTCACTTTTTTTTAAAAGTGAACCAAACTAGCAGTTAGCTACTGGATAAAGCTACAAAGAATAACTTTATTTCAGCATTCAATTCCAATTACAATCAGTTCTCTTCCCTGGGTTGATACAAATAATTCAGCACCCTAAGACGCAAGAGTTTCTCACCTTTTCCCCTCCAACGGACATTACATTTACTACTTAATCACACAGAACTTCATTTGTCATTGTGCTGTCTATCCCCAAAACTCGCCGTATTCGGTTCTGACTACTGTTAATTGCGTACCTACAAACCATATAAATGGCTGCACTGCTCCATCCTCCATTTCAGGAATACAGCAAAAGTAAAGAAGACACAGTACAAATCCCTGTGAACTCTTGTTAACCATTAAAGGATCTTTTTAAGGGTATATTCATAGTCTTCCCATTTCTTCCAGTGGCCGGTTTTTAACTTACAATGATGTTTTGCCACTTATTCCATAACCATTCCACTTAGGAATATCTTGCATAATCCAAATCTTTTTTTCTTTGGCATCTGAGTTATGACAATTCTTTTATCCATAATTTTACTGACACACTGGAAACAAGTATAATTTAATACATCTTTCTTCTGTATCATATGGTTAAACTCTTTGATATAAAAATGTTGAGATATTTAGTAAAAACAGATTTTATTGATAATAAGTTAGGGAACTACATAGTTCTCTGTCAAGACTGTATTCTTTTCCTATCAATTGTTTCCGTGAAGCAGAAATACTTACACCATATCATACTATATCACAAAAGCAAAAGCTTTGTTCCCACCCAACCCGTTTTTTTTTTTTTTTTAAAAGATCATGTGGATCCAGAGCCAAAAAACCTTAAAATAAAAGTGTCTTCACTGCATGCCTGCAAGGCATAGAACTGAAATACATTTGCAGCTGTTATGATGACAGGTCCTCTGTAGACACATATTTCATTTATCTCAAAGTAAATCTCACTCTTGCACATAGATGCAGGCTGGCTATTTTTGTCTTCTAAAGAGCACAGATGCACGTAGCCACAGATGAAGGCACGAACATACACACACAGCCTCTTGTAACAGAAGTTTTAACTCAGAGTATTTTGAAGAGTCTGCTTGATGCCACATGCCAGAGACATAAATGTACAAAGGGATAAGGGCAGCAAAGAATTTACCTATTTGCAGCTCTCTCCTTCCTTCCAGTTTTAGAAAAGACCCAAGAATTTCCACAAAATCAGCACCATGACATCCACACCATAGACAATCAGCTTTTAAACTCCCTACATTACTATCACTTTTTTGCCCTCATGCTATTTCTTACCTGTCCACAACAGTCTGATTTGTATTTGTTACGACAGCAGTCCCTGAGGTGGCTTTGGATCGTTCTGTAAATCTAGAATCAAATGCTTTCATAGGTTCAATCTTGGATGGAGTTGTCAACACAGAGGAAGACGATGCAAGAGGAGCAGCTGAAGCAGAGGTAGCATTTACACTGTCAATAAAAGGGACAGGAAAACATAAGGATTGAAAGAAATTTAGTATTTGTAACCTGCATTGCTCATAACAACCCGCTAGCATTCATAATATCAGCTAGAAATCATATTTAAAACCTTTCATTCATGTCCATACATGAATTATTATATGCTTTCCCCCCTTTCATGTGTCAATATATTCTAAACTTTGCTTACTGTCAAAAGCTGTTTATGATGCATCTCAGAGCTAAGATCTTCATGTTGCCGCACAGATATATCTACATTAAAAGACCTTAACTAGTTCATTCTTTATGTATTTTTAATTCACGAATTAAATTTTCAACTGGTACTTACATACCCAAATGGAAAGGTTCACTATTTTAAATGATGACTGGGATTTCCAGTTTTACCCATTGTTCAGATTACCAAATACTTTCCATTACAAGATTATATTCTACTGTTTATCAATCAATTTGTGCTGAAATATTTAATGCCAGGTTTTGATTTTGTTGTTGAAAAATCCAAACAATTTATTAGGCCTTTACCAAGCATGACTAAGACAGAGGAATGTGTTTTCCCCACACTAAAGCATTCCAGGGAGCTGTTATTTGAATAGCTGTTTACTTTAGAGATTTTCAATTAATTCAGGGGAATGAATGGCTCTAAGATAACTGATGTTTGTACTAAAAAGCAGATAGAAGCCCATTTTCTAAATACAAGATGACTTAATAGTTACGTATGTCAATCATTCCTCATAACCTACCCACTCACTTTTAAATCTGTGGCCAATTTCAACTAAATTTGATGGAGTGGTAGAGGTTCCGAAGACATTATGCTCTTACAAATGCTATACAAACACATTGAGGAGGAAAGAAAAATTAGCATTACCACTGAGGGAAAAGCAAGTAAAGTTTAGTTGTTCCATAATTAATTTGAACGATACACTAGCAAATCAGCATATGTGCATTGACAAAGCCAGTCACTACGCTCTCTCTCATCTGATGGGGTTGTCATAAAGAGAAGTATTACTATGTTTGAGGAGAGGAGATCCAGGGGACATGGGTCAGAATTCAATGGAAAACAGGCTTCATTGCTTTCACGGATGGAAAAACTACTCTTCTTTACTAAAAACAACCTAATATTCTATGAGCAAGCCACTTTGTTATAGCATTAGCACACAGTCAACTGCATCTCATTGCATTGAATTAATTTTCAGAACCACCCATATAAATTTATTCATTACGGATTTATCACTATGTAAAGTAACCAAATACTAGTAAAAACTTGATGTTTGCAGGAACGTTAGATTCTTGAAGTTTTGGGGTAGAGAAACCACTTTAATAATTGCTTGATTATAGAACTGCAAACAACAATTAAAACCTGAACAAAGTCATAGAAATGAAAAACAAAACTTCTGCAAATACTGACCCATCTTTATTGGCTGCATCATCTGTTGGTTTTATACTGGCTGCTGTTGGCTCTACAGAAGGCTTTGAAGTATTAAGGGAATTTGCTGCATTAGAATCTAATGACATGAGCTGCTGGTTACTTTGAGAAGACATCATTGAGCCAGCCAGAGTTCCAGATATTGGGATGCTATTGAAAAATGCTGTAGAAAAATCCCTAAGCAAAAGACAAACAACAAATATATTTCTTCAAAACACACACACACAACCTAAATAAACCACCGATACCTAACTCCTCAGTAATTTCTCAAATACAAATGAAGATAGAGCTAGTATTAATGCAGATATGAACCTGCAATACCTTAACGTTCTCTCATCTACCGTGATAGATAATAAGAATTATGCGAAACTATTAAGAAGATCTTATAGCTATACGCAGTATATTTCTAGCAAGTGCTTTAAGACACCACAAGATTAAAATAAGTCCATATTCTTGGTTTGCATTAGAATAAAATAGTTGAAGAGGTAAAGAAGGATTTTAGAAACCACTTCCAAACATACCCAGTGTCCAGCTGAGCTATGCAGAGTGGTGTGATCCTTCTCCGTCCATCTGCTGTCCGTGTTTCAACTTGCTTTTTTAAGAGATTCTGTTGGGAAATGTATTTCATCATTATTTCTCATAAATAGGAAAAGTTTTACCTTTTTTTTTCCAACTGACAAAAATAGGTGTATTAGATGAAAGGTGTTCCTCAATTAAAATCTGTTCCTGTATCATCTTCGAACCACGTTATTATTGCACGGATGATGGTTCAATCTACATTTTTATTAATATGAGTTTATTTTAGTATCATAACTATTTTTTAAACCCATAGTACAATAGAATTCTAGAATTTCATGCTGTATGATAGCATAAACTATTTTTAATTCAGACTGCCATTTACAACTCCAGATCTATACAACTGTTCAAAAAAAAAAAAAAAGATTTTTGGAGAATGTAACCTGTTGACTCTAATGTGGAGAGCATTCTCATCTGTGTACACTGAATCTTTCGTTAAAAGTTGTGCTTCTATGTTTAGGAGAGAATTAAACAATGTTTTCAACCTCCTTCATAGAGAAGCTGAAGCACAGACCTATTAGCTATCTTTAGTTTCCTTTCTGCACACCCAGAATTTAGCACACATCATAGAAATATCCAAAAGCCTCTTTCCACAGTCTTACCTTAGCTTAAAGACTTCTTAATTTTTCATCAAGTCCTGGTAATGTCAACTGGACCATTCATATATTAAAAGCTGCCATTCGGTATGAATACAGGTGCAGAAACTGCTTTTATCATAAGCATTTTGATATTTATTGACTTAGTACTTGACACTATAAAGTGACTATTTGAGAACACCTACCTTTCTAATGTCCTCTAAACTCTCTCCATTAACCATGCTTGCCACTTTTGGAGCCGCTGTCGCAGCCCCAGATGCTTCCCTTATCGATGCGTTCTTCTGCTCCGCCTGCTGCTGTTGCTGCCTCTGTTGATACTTGAGCATCTCTGGATTCTCAATAATGGTGGTAGACAACTGAGCTTCAGTCATTATAGCTAGGCTTTTACCATACGTGGACTGATGAATGTTGCTCTGTGGGCATTAGAAGCGTACCACACACCAACTGACTACAATGGCTAATGTGACATCACTAATTATGATGTCATCACTAATTATGATGTAAAGAAACCATAGAAAAAATAGCCAACAGCAAAACATTTTTAAAAGGCTTCCATATATGCAAGCCAAAGAGTAATTTTTAAGTGTTTTGAAGCAACCGCTCCTTATTTCCTTGGTCAAATAATTACTTGAAATGTATAATGATGTGTAAGTCGATGTTTTCCAAATAGACTTTCTTTCCACAATAGAAACTAACATCATAAATTCATTTCTTCTCTTTTTTAGTATTTTGTAAAGTAGACAAGAACATATTTTTCTGCAATATGAAAATCAGTCACTACATACTTCTATAAATATTCCAATATTTTAATTGAATCAATACATCCATTAAATATGACCACAGATCCTTGGAGTGTCTACTGTACCTTTTCCTCCTCACTGAGTGGATCTCCAAGCTCATCCTGGGAAAAGTCTAAAAATGCCACAGATCCATCCATGGAACACACCAAGATACCAAGTCCATTAAGAGTCCTGAAAGAAATAAAGATTCATCTTTGTTTTTGTCTTTTTCATGGAAGCAAAGGGGCAATACATTAAATTTTGCAGTAAAAGACACTTAGTGTAAGATTTATTATCACAGCAAATACTGATGAAACCAAAGAAGTGGGACAGCAAGGATAAAGGGTGATGGACAGCAGGGGTCCGTGTGCTGATACTCAAAAGGCGGCAAATCACAGACTGAACACAGGAAGGTAGCTTTAGAACAACACACCTACCCATGGCACAATCAGCACCATGAAAAGCTTTCTGTAGGGGTAAAAGAATATAAACTGAAGCATTCACTATGAACAATGAGAGAAAATTTTAATATACTTGCTTCAAAAGATGTGCAAAGAATTTGTGTGCTAATGGAACTGGGTAAAGAAAGGGGCCTTCAGCAGATAAGCTGATACACTTTTTTTAAAGCTTTATAATTGCTACTTTGGGTAGTGCTTTTAGAGGCCCACAGAAGATGAAGCTTCATCATGCTTGGGAAACAAATAACAGATAGTCTATTCCTATAAAGAGCTTACAGTCTAAATAAACTAGATGGGATGGAGAAGGGAAGAGACTATAAGAGAGAAGCTATGTATGCTGGCTAAATACCTCTTCTTATCACCATTATCTGAAGCGACAGCAATAAAAAGAAAGCAAGATGCGCATTTGAGCAGTCCTAAGATCACTGCACTAGGTAAAACCGTATGTTTGATTTTGTTGTTCGGGTTTTTAAGCAAACTGCACATGTTCTTGTATATAGGGATATACTACACTGTTCTTCCAGAGGTGTCCAAGGTTTTATTGGTGGAAGAGGGAAGAGAAAGCATACATTGTAGCCTTAATGGCATTATGCCCTTCCATATATAACCTATTATTACATATTCGGAAAAAAAAAAAGTTTTGAATACTAACCTAGTAACTTGCATTCATTCTCACAGAGACAGTGATATAGTGGTTTACAGATGGCTTGTTATAGAGAATGAAAGAGGAAAAGGAAGCAGGCAGAACTCTCTAGTTCTATCCAAATTAGCCCAGCAAGGTTTAAAAATATATTACATGCATCATGACTACAGGTGTTTGAAAACAGATTTTTTTGTAGTGGTTGATGTCTTGATAGCATCATATCCAGAGGAGTTAGCATCAGCACTGTGTAACTAGGTTAACCAAAACTATTCCAAATCAGAAAAATGATAAAGTCTTGTTGAGAGTTTTCTGCTCACCTAGCAGATAAAATTGTTGAGCTCCTACTGACTCCTGGACTCTAACAATTATTACGTGAAAACATAATGGTGCTCAGATATTATAATGGATCCAAGTCTAAAACTCTAAAATAGAAACCAGACAGCTATAACAAAATAATAGTATATCAGATTTCTCTGAATTTAATTGGTCTGTTTTCAGAATTGAGCAAAGGACTGGAACATGTTTCTGGGAACATTCTATATTATTGACATTTTAGCCATACATTTGAATTTGTAGATGGGATATAAAATAACAAGCTTCCTAATGAACCTTTGTCTCTCTCAAATATCCCACAAAACCATTTCCTCATAAATTGCAAAATGTTAACCAGCTATTACTCCCAATGACTTTATGCCATTAAAAATATGCAATTTGCAGATGGAGAATTAAAAAACACTATAGAAAAACAAAGCTATTCAAAGCTATTGTACTAGAACAACAGCAGTTCTCATGAAATATTCCATTTATTGGCCTTTATTAATGAAAGCAAAATGTTTTGGTTTTGAAAACTTTTTATCATGCTTCACTGAGCTTCGTGGCAAAATTCATGTGGCATAGAGAAAACAGAAGTTACACAATTGTAAGCTTAAAAATTTACAGCATAAGAACACAGTGGTATAGCTACAAAGGTATAATTCCAAAAGTCAGGAAATGCTAGAATTAAGACAACCTATGTAATCAGCTGTGTTCACAGAACCCCTAATTCTGTAAATCACCTGTGTATAGGTGCAGAATATTTTATTTTTAATACCATTTACTCAGTGGTCTCATGTTTATTTCTTCCTTATTATTCAAGTCTTGCTGTGAATAAACAACTGTTAACTTCTACTTTTCTAAGACCAGGCTTTGATGCTGGTTTGTCCCAACAGTGGGGCAGACCCCACTGCCTGAGAGCCAATTTTCCAGTCATCTTTTTAACAAAAACAAACAAACAAAAAACCACAAACACTCAGGCTTTGAGAAGTTATTCTGGAGAGAGAAAGGATTGCAGTCTTTGGGAAAATGGATGAGGGAAAGTGCAACTCAAATGCTATGAGAGATAGGAGAACCTGGAAGATACAAAATTGGAGAAGCTAGGCAGAAGTCAGAGTCACCAACAGCCTGATACTTAACAACATCAATAGCAGGAGTGTGAATGAAGGAACCTGACCCATCTTCCCACCCTTGCTTCCCCCTCAACTGCCGTCACACCACCTCCTTCTACTGCTAGCAGGAATGGGGCCAAGCTCCTGGATGCTGCAACTTTTTTTTCCTGAAACAGACAGCAAAAGCTGGTTCCAGCATAGCCAGGGCAGCACTAAGAGCTGGTAAAGGATCTGCCACTGCTGCACCACCAAAGGTGGGCAGGGTGAATTATCACAAGGTTATGGGAATACACAACAGGGCCACTGACAGCAGTCAGGGAAACACTCTAGCAGTCCTGTATAAATGGCTAAACTGGTTTATTTTTCATGTGGTACATTTTGTTACTATTTGACAATAGTCCTGCACTGCATTGCTTGTACTACCATTGGCATTAGGAAGAAAGCAGGAATGGAGATAGCAGCACTAACTGCTGAGAGAGGAAAATAACACTTGGGTCAGTAGACTAGCGTGAGTATGGGTTGTCCAACTCAACCTAAATCACTAGAGATATGTCCTACAGCCTTCTGGGAAAGCTCAGCACTTGCCATTCTGCTGTTTCCTGTGCTGTGACTGATGGATGGGGCATGATTGGATTTAATAGTTTCATTATCTCTTCTCTGACACTTGCTACACGATCAGCCTCTGCTGCTCTTCACCACCGAGCAACTTACGCCCTTCACACAGCACTGTAACTCCATCATATAACTACAATTTTACTAAAAATAAGAGCTACTGCATTTACTTTTTTTATAAAGGTGAAAATCCTTCAGGCAATTCAAATGAATAGTGAGTAGTGCGTGTACGAATTAGCAAGTGCACATATAAAACATGTAAAAAAAGTCTCTCTCTTTTGGTATATTGTGTCCTTAGGCATGAAGGAAGAGTTAGCCTACAAGGTTCACCTGAATTTGTCACAACTGTATAGTGCAATAACTTTTCATATCTGTAATGCACATAAAACTCATCAGGCCCACCATATCATGTTATAAAATACACATGCCACAAAAAAAATTTCAAAGAATCTTAACAAGTAGGAATTCATTCCATAGATATTTTACTGCATCATTTCCTAAATACATTACTAGTTTTCGTTCAGTTCTAATGTTACACAATCTGAAGTGATCATATGCTACTAGCTAACGTCACACTATCAAAGATGTTGCAGCAGAACCAAAAACCTCAGGAACCGAGTATTTGTGTTCCAACAGATAAAATCTGCATTATTTCAATGAATTTCCAGTTAATGTGTATACCTAAAGTTGACAATAACATTCTAGCTTTTGTAAGAAATCAACTTACCAGGAGATATCCATGATTGACTTGTCAAACAGTTCATGTATGACAACTAAAGGCCGTTTCAGACACGTGAGCTTAAAATAGAAGAAACAACACTCAGAAATTTAGAAGTTCTATGCTACCACAAATATTACCACATTAATACTTTCCCAGAGTCTAACAATATTCTCCAAACAAGAGCAAGCCAAGAGACAGTTGTATGCTTGATGGTATGATATCTGAAGTGACAGGTTAGCCATTCCCTTACTGGCACAGAAAAGCTTTGGAGAAGAATGGCTGACATTCAGTCCTCCTCTCCTTTCTGAAACATAATGTCTTAACCAACTTAGCCTTTATATTGCAGTCATAGAACTTTCTACCACTCAAAAAGTAATTCCATAGATGTTAAACACAGCTTCTATTCTAAGCTTTATTGAGATAAGGATGTTGCAAACTGCCAGCACAGGAGGAAGACAGAAAACAGATTAGATTTCATGTCCTCACTCAGACCACTTACCCATGTAAGAGAAGCCTGCCAAAGGTAAAGGGAAATTAACTCACAATTATTCTTAAAGAAGATTCCTCTACAATTGTAGATCAGCTTAGTAATAAAGAACTGAACAAGAAAATTCCCAGTAACCTGTCCTAAATCAGAGATTCCAACCTCTTTAATGTTAACCCAGTGGACTTGATATCTATAGCATGTAGTACAACCAAAATGAACCAGGAGAAATCAATGTGTTCTAGCACGTTTCATGCTCATTGGTACACAGATGTAGTATGTCATCTTCAGCAGTTATTTCTTTTATGTTTCCATCATAGGTCTGTGTTGTATACATACCCACAGCTCTTCAGGTTAAGAGCCGCCTATAACTTTGCACTCTATAATATATAGTTTAACCTCAACAGGCACCCTACATGAAATCATAGTATAAATATAAAGTAAAATATACTGAGAGTGACACTTTGATATGGGTATGCACTGGTACCATTGCCAAAAACAGATATAGTGTTATGCATTTAACGATTGATGGATAAATACCACACTGGAATCTATAAATAGTAGATTGCAGTTAGCAATTGGTGTGTTCTGGCACATGTTCTCATCACAAAGCCTTACAATCAGTTAAACTTATTCCCTGTACTTTGCAGTTGCTGAACAACCCATCTTGCGTTTATAAATGCAAGACTAGCTACTGTTCTCTCAGCCACAATAACGATTTTAGTTTAGATTTTTAAAGTAAAACCCAAACTAGATATGGAAAACTTGAAAGCATATTTAAAAAGCTCGTTCACTTTCACATGAATTTCCACAGCAAAGGCAGAGCCAGGGATTGAAGCCAGAACAAAGCACAAAGATAAGCCATATATATGCTCAGAAACAGCTGTGCTGTGCCTGCTATATTCTCCTTGTACCCATAAAAGCGAGCCTAACAAAGCTAGACTCTGTAAGTGATTAATGGGTAGGTAGGCTAAATATGGAGTAACAGTAAAGTCTTTTTCTTATAAAAACATAGAGAACAAGTAACAGAGGAAAGAAATAGGGCTGAATTATGTTTATTAGCTGTGGTAACACATTATTCCCCTTAACGGTTCCTCCTCTTTACGACAGCAACATGCTCTGTCACTGGCTTCTGTCTGCTCTTGGCTTCAGAATACTTAATACCTGAAATGAACTAGTACCATCCACTTCCTTTCCCCCAGTCAATCCTCTAACAACAGGAATAAAAAACTAAACGTGAATCTAAATATAAGACCTAATGCTGTACACATGACCTTTGCGCTAAATCCTCAAGTTATCCAAATGACCACATTAGTCAAAGAAGGCAAACACACCTACCCAGACAGAAAGGGATCGATCCTTACTACCAACAGCACAACAGCAGTAGGGACAACTTGACTTGGTGGAGCTCCCATTCTTTTGTTTCTTCTTGAAGATTTTTGGATTGAATTTCTGAAGAAGTGAGATGCCACAAGTTTTATTACAGCAATCACATTTTAGTAGATCTGCTTTAAAAGCAAGCTTTCCATTTAAGAGTGAAAAAGATAAACATTTCATGGAAACAAGGTCCCTAGCCAGACTCTATAAGAGCACTGACAAAACCCCATATGCTTTCTTAAGCAGCTTTCTGAACGCCTTAACAGGAATGCCAAAGAATTAATCTCACTAGTGATCAGGAACCCACTATAAACCTAAGTCACCGAACAGTTAACAAAGTTGGTGTCCAGAGTTCCTAACATACTTCTGTATTCCCCCTTCTTATCTTGTTTATCTACATCCAGTTCTCATATCACAAGAGCAGGCTGATTGTTTCCAGCGTTCAAGTTGACATTTATTAAACACTACCATGTATTTGCTTTACTAACCTCGACACATATCTCCATCTCTTGTCCCACTTACGCATAAAATTATCAAAAAGCACATCTTAGAAGTTTTACTTCAGGGATAAATTATTATCATTCACTCACCACTACTGTAACTGCCTTCCGATGCCCTACAAAATCCATGTTGGTTTTCCATCCATCTCTCTCAATGATCTGAGCAGTAGGCCCAGAATTATTCATGGCATGAGCAGAAACAAGATAGTGACCATCAGGTGACCAGCTAAGACGCAACACATGTGTTGTCCCTCCACACTGAGGAAATAAATAAAAACATAATTTTAAGCATGTCTGGCAAAAAAGGTATTCTTAACACAAACTATTTCAATTTTAGATTTAGGAAATATGATCACTAAGTCTTCTGTGACTATAAAAGAATGACAATACATACAATTCTCAGCACTTCAGACATGTTTACACAGGTCATATAGGATAATTTATGAAGCCCTAACAAAAGGGGGAAAAAGGAATCCAGAGAACTATTTTTAAAGGAAACAAAATGCAAGTCTGATTGCGTACAGCACACTCAGTAGTCATTACAGCCCTAGTTAGTGACAGGGCTGCAGCATACCAACTGCTAACAATGAGACTTCAGCTTGCAATGCCAGATCACACATATTCAGGCATTTACAGTCTACTACTAAGAGTAAATGCACTAACCATGAGACTAAGATCGTTGCAAAACACTCCACTCACTAAGCACCAGCTTCTGCCCCCAGAAATCTGACCTCCTGGTCAAAGTCATCACATAAGAACAGCCCTAGGACGCCAGATCAAAGATCCGTCCCGTAAGCACTTACTTTGTTTCTGATAGTGGCCAATAGAAGATGCGTAGGGAAGAACACAAGAGCAATGCAATTAGTGTGCCAATACTTCCTTGGAATGACTTCCACATTTCCAGGAATTTACTTGTTTCCATAACCCACGTACACCTTTAGCATCCACAACATTCAATGGCAATGAGTCTCAATTTAACCATATGTTGTATGAGAAGGTAGTTTTGGTTTTTTTCCCCCTTTTGAATCTACCATTTCATTTGATTTGGCACTGTTAAATTAACTAATGCTTCTGCAGAAACAGTGTTATTCATACAATTTTCATTCATTCCATAGGAATTTACTTTGGTCATACATTCTCAAGTACCTCATCAAAGGGTTTTGTGATGCTAGTTTCCAATTGCCAGTCCATCGTCCGCCACACCTTCAAACTTCGATCATCAGCCTGAGATGCAATATATTTTCCTACAGGATCCCAGGTCAGCCCTTTCACCAAGCCAGAATGTCCCTTCAAAGTGGCAAGAATTTCTGTACACAAAAAAAAAAAAGAGAGAGTGGTTACCAGTATCTGTTAAGACAGACTGTTGAAGGGACTTAACGAGATCTTCTTGAAACAGCATACTGAGTAAAACCTCTTTCAATGTACAAATGACAACATATCAACAAAACTGGAACATATACCACTTTTTTTATACACTCTTAGCTTAAGTAAAGAAAACTCTTGACAGAGTAAGGGGTGCAAAACTCTTTATAAAAAACAGATCAAAGCAGGAAGGCTAGCAGAGCACAGGCAGATTAGAATAGCACTTTCAAGCTATGGGAAGCAGCATAACTGGAACTTTAGTTTAACATTCATCCTTTCCTCTGCACCAAAGAGGAACACATCACAACAAATTCAGTTTTTTCAAAGTTATGACTGAAAAAAAACTCACAAGCCTGGCAGATCTGGTAACCTATTTTCAGCCACTCTCTTGCTTATCAGTCTGTTAGAGCAGAGGCTGAGAGCACTGCACAGGCTACACAGTTAGCTTGAAAGTGTAAAACCTCCAATATCAGTATTGGAAGCAACCCTAAAATAAATTGCTGTGTCTGAGCACCACACAATGGGAGTTTTAGCTTACATCAAGTTATGTGATGAGAAGCAGCCAAATAAAGGCACGTGCTCCCTAACTGCCACAGACCCTTGCAGGTCAGCTGGAGGCCTTGCAACTGAGTGAACTGCCAGCACTGGAGAAATGGAAGAAGGAAAATGGCCATCAAATGTAAGACTCAAGAGCTTTTGCTACTGTAACAGAAGAGAGTGCTAGGGCTAACCTAGTCCTTCCTCCTTCCCCTTCATTACGTAAAGTCACGCTGGTTATTAAACAGCAACATTTAAAATGAGATAAGACAGTAGCTCCCCGAAGGTGAACAGATGGAAAGTCCTGCAGGTACAAAGGCAAGAGGGAAAAATCCATACATACATAGATATACTTTTAATATCAAACTGAAGTTCTATGCATTTGGGATATTGCAGAGAAGGTAAAGAAGAAAATACATGTAATAAAGACCTTCATGTAAAATCAGGAGCATAATGGGAGTGTAACTGTTGTCTACAGCAGCATGGGATCCAATGCTCCCCAACAACCAAACTTGGAACTGGGACTGACTCACCATATTGCAAGCATGTCATCTCAAAAGACAGACAACCCATTCCGACATGGACATTTTCACAGTCAGTGAAATACATCCATGGAGAGGATAGTTTGTTGTAAAGCATTACGTACTTGCACATCTGAAATGTAAGATTTTTTACCTGGAAATTTGACAGCATTCCAGATGACAACAGTGTTATCCACACTGCATGATGCCAACCAGGCATCATGTGGAGACCATGCTACATCCATGACATCTGTTTAAAAAAAGTTTCCATATAAGACACTGCCAGTAATCAGAGAACCCAAAAATCTTTTTAAAAAGAACTTGTGGGGCAACATTTTTTCCATCACCAAGAGATGACTACTATAACTGTAGAGTGGAAGGTAAGAAAAAACATAAGAAACTGGGGTTGAGGCACTCCAATTTATAATATCCAATGGGGGACACGAAGAAAAAAAAATCCGAGACAGCGAATGCAATATTTAGCAATTATAGGAAGTACTAATGCCTGTATAAAGTACTTCATCTTGCTTTGAATGAAAAAGTACCAGCAGATACTACAATGCATTCACTTTATTCCAACGCACTTGAACTGGCCAAAATGATTTATATCTTGATTTTAATCACAGTTCACATCAGCAAGTAGAAAATGCATTTGAAATTATCTGGTTTATTCATCTTTTGCACTGCACTTTTGCTATTTTTTCTATATGAACACTAATACTCCTTGCTTTACAGAACTTTATCTTTTGCCTATCAAGAGATTACAGCAAAATATAAATGTCTTAGTTACCAGTTTTTCTACTACACAGTCTGCCAAGAGTTACTTGCCAAATTGGCATTTGATTAAAAATGACGTTTTCTGTTAGATGTTCATTGTTGCCGCTAAAACTACCAACTTGCCACTAAATCTATGTTTTGAGCATGAAAATGCAATAGTGAAAAACATTGTTTTTCAAAATGCATATAAATTATGTTCATTCTACACCTGTTAACTTACCCCCTGAATGGCTTCTGAGAATTGATACACACCTCCACTGCTCAACATTAGTAAGTTTGCTACTAGAACCAAATACAGTGCTCGGTCCAATATATCTAATTAAAATAGAAACAGCAGTTATTAACAGAACCACTTCATGTTTACCAGTTTCTTTCTAAAGAAAATCAGCTGCACAGTACACTACTATTTTATATTCAGTTATTCCTGCAATAAAAAACTAAAACAAAAAATATTTTTTATAGAAAGTAATTTCAGTTATTAAAAGAACTAGCTTCAGTAAAATTTGTAATGTCTGCTGATAGCAAAAACTGCTAGCGTTTTCTTCTAGGACAGAAGAAAACGTCTTAATACCTAGACAGCAACGTGACTGCCCGGGTAGACACACACTCCAGCCCAACAGACAGGGTAATAGACCAAATCTGCAACACCAGTGATGTGGTATCCCAGGTTTCAGCTCCATATGCACCATATGAATTAGTGAGCTTATCAAATGCTGGCACAGGGAAGAAACACTAACAGACCTGACAGAGTAACTTACTTGAAATAAAATATAAAATTGAGAAGGAGGAAACATGCTTACGCGGCTCGTTTCCACACCATAATCAATTTGTCATCTCCCCCTGAAGCCAAGTAAACTCCATTGTTTGACCATCGCACACAGTTCACGCAAGCTGAAATGTAGAAAAGAAAGTCTGTAAGCTGAAAAATGAGAATAGACCGTTCTGGACTGGGGGACGGAATTTATAATAAGCAAAGCCTGACAGGAGACTTAGGTGTGCTTTTTCCACTCAAAGCAGTTACTCTCTCTGCTTTAGATAAATGAATTGGCACTTATCTCTCAATAGCAGTTAAGGAACTTCATATTTTAAAAAAACTATTCATTATTTAAAAAAAAGCTTCACCAGAGGTAGCTCAAAAAGAGAAAGATTAATATTAACCTAAGCAAAGAAACTGCTTGTGGTAAATGAAGTGGGATTAAAAAGGCAAAGAAGAAAACATACATCTTGAAGAAAAGAAAAGGGACAGCTTGTTCAGGTGACCATACTTCTTTCAAATATAATGTGCAATAAATCCAGAATAATCTAGAACTATAACTGATATACTTCATATGATGCTTCCTTCACACTTACTCCTTCTCTTGCCCTTTTCTTCAGAGCTCCCCAGTTTCTTAAAATGTGCATTATCAATTACTTTGTGGCCATAGCTGGAAAAAGTTCACAGGGAGATTTCCAAAGGTATCTGTATTTCTCTATACATTTTTTCACATCTTAACAAAATTTTCTACTGAATATCTAAAAACATGTATCTACAAGGCATGAGACTCTCTGCTGCATTTTATTGATTCTTTACCACTAGACAGGGTATGATTTTTGTCACCACAAAAAGATGTAATGCTTTGGCAAATTACCAACAGTCAGTACAAAAAAAAAAATCTATGTTACCTAAGTGATTGTCCATCTGACAGAGCATCTTGGGAATATTTTCATTCTTTTCATCTTCCTCTTTCAGGACAGGAGCCATATTCCAGATCACAACTTTCCCAGAATCCTGGCCTATAGGTGAACAAAAACCCCTCCTTTTAAATGCATGTAAAAGGCAAAAGAGCTTTTCAACTTAATATCAGTTCTAGAACAGAGAGTTGGATTTAGTCACTACTGCAGTGAGAACTTTGGAAATATTTAAATACAGATGCCATTCTGACATAATTACATAGTCAGAAGTACCTTTCTCAAAGCCATTGAAAATTAAGTTACAAAGCTGTGTTAAAGAAATTTATACATACATAACAATGTAACAACTGTAGATAACAAGGACACCAACTCTAAGGATAAACCATTTCTAGTAAAATTGTATTTAACAAGAGAAAAGATACATTCAAAACCTAAATTGCAATTATTGTAGCCAACAAAATTATTATTTGGATTACAATACTGAATAATTTTGCATATATTTCTTGAGCTATTCCATTTATATAATTGGATTTTCTTGACCCAATAGCCCTACTGTTTAGCAGTTCAAAAAGCCAAACTTCATATTCAGTTCCTTTTCAAATAAAAAAGAAATTTGGCCATTATGGCCACAACTCAATTACTGCAGCTATTATCTCAACCGATGTCCAAGAGGATGAGTAGATCAAAAAACGTAACCCTGCCTTCTGTAGTAACAGCAGCACTTTTCAATACATATTAATGACATATCTCTGAGAAACAGTTAATTTATGTAAGTGATGTGTTTTTAAAAGGGTCAGAAGGATTGAAGTGTTGTGAAGGCACAACATCATTGTAGCCCAAAGTTCTGGCTTCTATTAGTATGCAGGCATACCTTGTCCTCCTGTTGCAAACTTGGTCCCATCTGGGTGAATGTCCACTGAAAATATTGGCTTTCCTGGAATTAGAGAACAAGAAGGAACGTACTGAATTGTTTTACAGTCAAGAGAATGCAGTAATGACAACAGAATAATAACTCTTGTGGTTAGTGAATAACTTTCTTCTTCTAAAAGCTATAGTTGTAAGAAATACAGCTGACTAAAACAGTTGAAAGCAATCTGAAGACAAGAATGACAGCCTATTAAAAGTGTATATGGAAGTTATCATGCTATAACAAACCAGTGATAACCAAGGAGACTTAATCCAGCAGGATATGCCAAATGCCTCAAAGTAAAATAATAACCACAATGCATGCACCAACAAGGTAAAATTGTATTTGAGTAAGGAATTTCTTCCAGGTTTCTACAGTTCATCAGCTGATGACCCGAAGCAAGTTTTGTTTTCTTTTTTTTTTTCTTTCCCCAAATCCTCTCCAGTCACAGATTGCACGTGTTGATCACACAGTTACCTGTCTCAAATTAAAATTCTGCTATGAAATGCTTCTACGCAAAGCCTAGCTTTTAATTTTATGGCTTCCATATAGAAAAAGGAAGACTAACCAACTCCAATCTCATTCTTCAAACCTTCAGTTCTCTATACACTACTTATTTCAGAAGAAAACTAATTGTTCTATAAAAATATAAGCCCTATAACAAATAGCCAACATAGTAACTTTGGAAACCAGACAACCCTTGCTCTCAGCCTGTTCCGCTCTGACCACTGGATCACGCACCCTCTCCTGTGTGCTCACAGTTCTTTTAACCTTTGCAGAAAGAGAAGGGAGAGGGCAGAAGTAAACTTACTGCCTCTCAATGATGCTCAAAAAGCTAACACTAAGGATTACTTGAAGGAACACACATGTAATTTCCACATTCAATAACTTTTGACAGCAGTCTGAACTCTTTACAAACTGGAATGCTTCTGTAAGCACGATCACACACATACCAGTGTAAGAGAAAGTAATTTGTCACAATAGCCAAAAGAACTAGTACCCACACACCAAGATTACTTGATAAATTTCCTGTGGATGTAAATTCTTGGACTGTATCTTCATGATACGTTCAGACATAAGTGATAAAACCTGGAGATTTTACCCAGATTATCCAACCATAGGTTTTATGCTGCCACTGTAGCATTTGAATTCCTTGACATTAAACTGTTAACAAAACCCTTGTCCCAACATCTAATATTTCTTACTGTTTGAGGGATATGCATTCTGCTTCCTGTATTTTCTTTATGTTGACTTGTTTTAAGGTTTATTTTATTTGGATTTGTATTGCAACACTGACATGTGATTCCCCTTAAAATTTTTACAGGCAGCCAAGCAAAGACCTTAACTAGAGTAAGACGGCACTCAACTTGCATTCCTTCCAAGTCCTTTAAACCACATAAAACACAAACTGAGATTTAGCTGTGTTTTTTTTCCAGATTGTTGTGCTTGAATCTATCTTTTATTCTACTAACTTGAGTGCAACATGCATGGCTAAGCTGGATATTTTCAGAAGCATAGGCAGGACGCAAACATTTATTTTGCCCTACCCGAGATCTGGAAGTTCCCTTAAATTAAACCAGTGCATCATTTAAACTAGTTTAACCCCCTGACACTTACAGAAACAGGTCATTCTATAGACCTTATAGGTGGAAGAAGTCAGCTTTTCTATGTGTCAACAATCTTCAGCAAGAAGTTGCTATACTCTCAGGTCTGCCATTAGACATGAGAGTATAGTTCTCCCTCCGGGAAGCCCTTTATCAAAGGCCTTTTAGGGTCTTTAACCAGGTACTATGCTGGCTCATTTTGCCTATTTATCATTCACAAAAACAGGAAACCATTCCCCAGCAAGTCAGAAGGAATAATCCCCTCCAGCACAGGGGCATCAATAAGCAGGAGGAACTTCCAGAGCCAGCACAGCACCTATGAACAAGGCTTCAGAGTTTAGGTGCTCCGTAGCTAAACAATATTGTAGCTCAAATTTGTTCAATAGATGCAGCTGTCTCATACGTGAAGACTTGTTCTAGTAAATATGATTATATATTGACAGATATAACACTTTGCTTGTCTCTCTATCCTTCCTTCCCTGATCTGCTCCGATTCCACCACTCTCCCTTCCCAGAAGTCTGCATCAAAAAGCAGCCGTGACCAAAGTACACACTTAAGTGTCTGACAGACACGTTGGCTTCTCATTACTCATGCAAAACAGATATGCCATACATGCTAAATAACTGTGAAATAAGCCTTTGCACCTGTTGCTTTGCAGAAATTGCTGACATAATGTAATTTTCTTTTTCCTTCATCAGGTCTTAAAACTATCATAGCATCTCCAATTTCTGCCTGATCTTAAGAGCACAATCCTTCAGAAGCAGTAACATCAGCTCTCTTCCTTGCTCTGGGGAAAGATTTTGCACAGATCCACAAATGGGGTTGGCAAAATTTAGCAAATTATTTTACTTATGGAGTCGGAGGTAACTTAGATACAAATTCACCATAAAAGCCTAAAATTAGCCACATCAGGAAAAATGTCCTCCTAGACCGCACTCTGTGTTCAGAAACCAGCACTAGATACCTCCCCAGGGATCTGTACAATGGCAAGCACACAATGTTTCTTCCCCAGAATAATCTCCAAGCTCCAGAAATTTGCAGCTTTGACTTCTTGAACCGGAGGCAGGATCTCTGTATTCAGTACCCATCAACAGACTTTTGTTCTGTAAACTCAATAAGCCATTTCTCAGATTCATAACTATCATCATCAACAGCCCCTGACACAAAGAGATCCACAGCTCTACCACAGACTCTGAAGAACCACCTACTTCATGAATCCTGTACCTGTTAGTTCAACACCCCTTAATTCTTGTATGGGAGAACAGTAAACGAAAATATCACTTGACATTCACCCTCCCTGTTTCTGCCACTCACAACTCCATCCATGTTCATCACATCTCCAGCTCAGTCCTCCCACTCCTGGCCTGAAGAGTCCTAGTCTACCTGGTCATTCCTTGCACAAAAGCTGCTGGTCGCTTTTGATCATTCTGGTCACTCCTCTGCAAGACTCCTTCAGTTCTCCTACATGGTTTTTCTTGCTGGAAATGTTAGTTTACTAAACCAGGTTCCAGATTTCTCAGAGTTTCTACAAACAAGAGTCTTCCATTTTCCACACACAGGAAATCTGACAAACTACACCCAGTCTGTTACACCCTCTTCTTAATGGACATTTTGCATTAGTCAAAATACAGACACTAACTGCAAAATGCCAGGTCATACACTGGCACAGCAGAATATTTACATTGTCCGGACCTGGACAAAATATTATTTACAGGTCAACCTGGATTTTGTTTCAAACTGCTTTGGATTCAAGACCTGGGGGTAATATAACTAAACATGGACTACTCGGTTGTTTAGAGCCCACAGCTTTTGGACCACAACACTTCCATCGTGCTCGCCTACTTCAGCTATAACCTTTTATTAGCGGAGGAAGGCATAAGCTTAAGCTGAGACGAGCAACCCAGAGAGGCAAGCAGCTACTGGTGAACTAGCTCAGGGCCACGGGGCACCAGGACTTTGCTCCCGGCTCTGGCTGTGACTACCTGTTGGTTAAGCAAGAACAGCAGCCCTGCTTGGACGTCTGCAGCAAACAGTAACTTCTGGATGCAGAAGCCTGAGCTTCTACCACATGAGCTAAAAGGATCACTCTCAGCCATTTTTCAGGCAGTAGCAGAGCTACTAAATGTTTCAGCACCAGAAAGTGAGGAGACTCACGGTGGTATGATCCAAACTGGAGAGCACCTCACTCGGCCCCTCTGACCAACCTTCAGGCAGAAGCCGCAGCTTTACTACAGAAAGCAGCTATCAGTGTCACAAACAAATTCAGTTCCTGTTTAGCAAAAACGCTGCGTGAATTTTCACATCAGTTTCGGTACATCGTCATATTCACGAGTTCAGAAACGGGTAAAACACACGCGGCGTTCACAGCGGCACATTCAAAGTTTCCATGTTAGCGGTAAGAGGCGCTACAGCTGAAATGCACTGACTTGGAAAGGAAAACCTTCCCAGTGACCTGTACCAGAGCTGCTCACGCTCACTCATTATCAAGAAACACAGAGCTTGTCTCAATTAAATTAGATTACTTTGATTTGAAAAAGGGAATCACTAGTAAAGCTACGCCTATGAATGTATATTAATGCTTTTATGATTTAAAAGGAATTCCTTCATGTTTTAAATCACTGTTTGTTCCATACACTTTAACGTTTTCTATATGCCTTAAATACAGAACAAGTTCAACAATCATTAGGTTGTTTGCACAAGTACACCAAGACTTTTGCTTCCAGTTTTATCAATCTAGAGATGTAAAATGATTTTAAAAAGAGAGAACAGATGAAGTGATTACAAGACAGAAATTCAGCAAGGCACAGTCATTATCTAGGAGCTTTTTCTTCCCTGTCACAGTTATCAAGGGAATACCATTTACAGTGGTGGATAATTATCACAAGTTAAAGCTATAAAACTTGTTCCGTGCTACTTGTGGTTTAAAAACTGATCACAGATTTTTTTTTTCTCATTTCCTTCATTTTCTCAACATAACAAAGAAGGAGCCATTATTTAATAGCAATTGCTTCCTTCCCCAGGCCCACGTCCTTATTTGATTATGTAGTCGGAACTAGCCAAGAGGCACCAGGTGCCTCCTCCAAACTGACTGAATGCTGTCCCATGCTTGTAAATGAAGAAGTTTTGAATTTCATACCAGTAATTAAGCATCAAAACAAAATGTAAGTGATGCTTATACAGTAACATTAAAATTTAAGTTTGTTTTAAGATGTTTCTCCCCCTCGTTATAATTTCTAAAACAATTAGTTCAAGTTATTGAAGTTCCCAACATCACATTGCATGAGGAAGCAAACCAGGTCCATTAAAACCAGAACACCTTCTGATAGAGCAGATGTCCTGTTGGATTCTTTGCTTAAAGAACCCAAACATACATAATATACTTGTTTGTTATTTAACTCCAGGCAATAATCAATAAAATAAGACAATTATATGTGATTTTTTACCACAACAAGAATGAGTTTCTATTTATTTTGCTTCCGGCCCATCTAAGATACAACATCCAACATGACTCACGTATCAATTTAAATATTTACATTCCACCATTACAGCTTGAAGAGATAATAAACTCTATGCCTATATTTAAACAAAAGCCAGCTCCAATTTCCACAAGTCGTTATACACGAACAGCACCTTGGGGTTTGCAAGGGTTTCTCAAAATGGCACAGGACCTTTCCAGCAGGGCTACACATTTGCCGTCGTTAAAGACCAGGGCTCTCAAAAAATTGCTTGCCAAATACGTAAATACAACTGTTGGATGTGTGATGCATCTTTATAGAGGTACTGAATGGAAAACTGGGAAGGAGAACCAAATCACACCACCTGCATCCTACAGTTGTGCCCCTCATACTAGATTGCACTTTTCAATGTTCTTTCTTGCTCCAAGTCACAGAAACACTGAGGAGATGAACACGATAATGAGAATTTCATGCAAAATCTAATAAACCCACATTAATAGTGTGAAAAGCTTACAGAAAATCCATTTGAAGAAGAAATATTTCCAGTAAATACTCAGACAAAGCAACATTAAGAACTCCAAGACAAAAACTTGTAGAGTCAAAATGTGCTAAAGTGCTTTTACGGTAAATGCAGTGCCTCAGCTGAGCAGCATAAGAATCCCAGGTGTATTGATTTTACTTGCTGCAGCACTGACTTCCGATGTCTATTATCTCACAGAGAATGTATGCCCGTGAGCATCGTTAAACTCATTCTAGCCAGTTCAGTAAAGTACAAATCCCAAAACTGAGTGGGGCAAGGAAAAGGCAGGAATGACAGCACCGAACCGGTGTGTAGAGAAGCCAGTCCTGCCATCTGGACTCTTGCTCACACACCAACAGCAGTGAGTCAACCTCTTCTGAGGGTGGGGAAAACAAAAAGAGTAAGAGCTATCAACAACGAGTCCACGGCATAAATAATACTGACCCTGTTTCTAGGGAGGTATCAGAGCAAACACGTAGGCCCATTAAAAGCGATGGGTACTGCTTGCATGCAGCAATTCCTGCAGGATCTAGAACCTGGGTACGTTAAAATCCGCTGACTAAACTCACCAGTTTTTATTCTGCACTCCTTGCCCCAAGGATAAGAAGGCATGAATGTTTTATAGTCCTGTACGTGTTAGCAGACCTTAAAGCGTTTTACAAACGAAGCCAGTGATGAATGTCTGTCATAGTTTCACCACCTGCAAAACAAAGCAACTTGCCCAAACTCATCCCAGGAGGACAGTGGCAGAAACAAACTCTGGGACTACCACTGCCCTGTCTACTGCATTATCCATTAGATACAGCATCACAAGCCTTTATAAATGGAACCTAGCTGCGAATTGCTTGGCAGAAGGTGCTTTTCCACAATTCACAAACTGATACCAAAATAGTTAGAGTATTTAAAATTGCTACACATTTCAAATACATACCCATACCAAAAGGTGCACATATTAAAGAAATAAGGAGAAAAGTTACAGGTCTACTAATCTGTGATCTGCAAAGACTTAGGCCAAAAGATTTTTATCCAGCTGCTCGTAAGTGGGCTCCCATTGAAGATCCAGAGAGACAGAGGATAGCCTGCACACAAGCAGCCAAAGATCAAGATGTAAATGCTGCATTTGTTTAGATTAACCAAGTAGAAATGTAAGAAACATCTCAAATAAAGTACTTGCACTTTTTTTCAGCTCACTACAACCTTTCATGGAAAGACTAGGTTCATTATGGCCCATGGAGAGTCGTTCAAGTGAAGATGCATGCGAATTTCAGTGATAGGCTTAAGTTACTACTCTTAAAACCTGCAGCATGATCACAAAGACAACAAAGCACACAGAACCAGCCGTAAAGTTGCATATACGCTTTTTAACTCAAAACACATTTCTGCAGCTTGAAGAAGCTGCCCTCCCGGTTGGTTTTATTCTCGGTACGAATCAGCGGTGCGAGCCCTACCATCGACATTTATACCAGGGTATAAGCATTTGCAGTTGAAATAGAGCCGTACAGGTGAATTTGAGGACAAAACTCGCATAAACACAGTGAGCTCTTCACATCTTATTTCTTCTCACTGCTAAACCAGCAACTACACAGCTATTACTCTGGAAACTGTTTGTAAGCAGCGTAAACACGTAACACTGATGCTATCTCGTACTCGCCGCACCAGGGATGCGCATGTACATCTTTCGGTCGGCATCTGCACTTCACTCTGAAAGTCCTCCAACGCACAAACCTCTGCGGACCCTCACGGGCGCAGCGGACGGGACACCGCAGCAATCCGGGGAGCTGTCTGGGCAGGGCGGCCGGAAGGACCCTCGTCCCCCACGGGCGAGGGCAGGACCCAGTCACCCAGTCCACGCGAGACCGCCGTGCTACGCGCACGACTTCCACGCAGCCCCGCGGCCGCCCGAGGCAGCGGGCACCTCGGCTGGCGCACGGCAGCCCCTCCGCGCCGCCTCCGCTTCCCAGCGCCTCGCGGGACCCGCCCGCGGGGCCGCACCGGGGCAGA
>VXAL01014232.1:0-18880 GCA_013399475.1 Chauna torquata | reverse complement strand
TATTAATATTTTACTATTTCTCATATTTTTATGAGAGATCTTCATCAGAGATTTTACAGGGTACGGTTTTTTTCTGCTGTAATTGAAACTGATCTACAAATTGGTTACGCTTTAACTGAGATATACTTGTAAATCTTTCTCCATAAAGTCAGGTAAAAATATTGATTTAGAAATAAGTCTGCTAGCTATGTAAATGTCCATACCACAATCCTAAATAAGGAGGCATGATCTGTTAAATTTTGATAAATATTTAGTAATCATTTCATATGGAAGTAGCCACTTGTGTCTATTTGATTTCAGTAGGAACATACTTTGAAGCGGGACTACTTGCAGTTCCATTCACATACCATGGATGTTAGAGTATCAGTTGGCATGAGAGGGACTTCAGAGAACGACAGTACATGGATCATTACTGCAGCTGAATTCATCACTCCTAAAGCTGCACAGCTTGGGGCATGTTGGACTTCATGACCTAAACAGGTAGTCTTAATCTGGTATACCTGCAGCAAATCAAACCTGGTGCTAAGGGATGTGCCACTGGGCATTCATTAGGTGGCATTCTCCTTCTGTAGCAGTATTGATCAACTACACATTATGCTAATTTGCTGCTGGGAGTGCTATCAATCAGCAGGACAGGGAAGGTGTGGGTAGAAAAGCTTTAGGGATAGTGTTAGCTTCCAGGTTTTGATCAAGTTCTTCATTTCTTGTAAGAAAGGGTTGAGTGACTTATTTTTTTCTCTGTGGCTCTTTAACATTGTTTCAATATTTTATTTTTGCAAAATAAATTATATCATTAAAAAAATGTAGGTAGTACTGTTGCCATGTTTTAATATTCTGTCTTGTTTTTACCACTGAGTTAGCTTTACTTAGCTACAGGGCATGTCAGCTATTGTATATCTTACAGACTTGTTAGGAAGGGAATATGAGAAGGTAAGTCAACCTTAACCTCAAACTATAACTTGTGGGTGCTTGGTGTACATATACAATCTTCTTCTGCAAGTGACTCAGTTAAACTCTCAGCTCACCGAGAGCCCCATGGACCCCATAAGGGTTGTGCATTATTGATGCCCACCCTGGTCAGTCCATAGTGCTAGAACTTTTGCATTTGCAATTTATATAATAAATGTATAATAATGCTTTTCAATTACCTGATAAGGTATGAGACTGAAAATGCAAGATTGCTTGAAGGAATTACACCCCTTCCCTTAAATCTGTTTAACTCCAATAAAATATCCAGCCTCTTATAGTATTCCTAATGAGTTACACATTAGAAAGGAAAAGTATAATGTTGCCTGTATCTTCTTCTCCACTCTTACATACAGATAGTGTTGTACAGTGAATACTACGGGAAGTAAAAGTACTAGGGACAGGCTTTATATTTAGCTGATTTAAACAGGAATTTGCTTAAGTTTACAGGGAAAAGCAGCTTCCCTTTGAAGATGGCAGCAGCTTCCTGTTCCATGATGCAAAAACTCCCAAATGACTCCTAAAAGAGAATTCAAAGCTATTAACTCATTACATGTATATAATGTCTACATATATTTTAAAAGTTGTGTTTTAATTTGGGGAAGGGTTTGATACAACACTTTCGCGACTTGAATGAATGGAATGTAATTGATATAAAAGAGTTTTTGTTGGTGTTTTTTTGTTTGTTTGTTTTTGTTTTGTTTTAGGAAAGGAATGAATCATACCAAGAAAATAAGATTCAATCTTTTGATTAATGTATTGTTCTGATATAAATTCTAAACCACAGTGCAGTTTTCCATTCTTCACTTCTTTTTCCCATTTTGGTACTATGAGAGGTTGATGATAGCTGTGACTGAGTTACATAGCCAAGAGAAGAATAAAATGGAAGGGACTTGAAGGGAATGGAAGGTTTGGAGAAATCTCCTTTGAGATTTGAAATGAAAGAGCATGCTTTCTGAACTTCATATATGTGGCAGGAGATGAAAGGGGTTTCTCTTTCTCATAGACCTCAGCGTGGTGTTTTTTTTTGTTTTTTGTTTTTTTTAAAAAAAAGCTAGCTGAAATCATGAGATACACATTATAGCCTGTATATGAAGATATTATCTAACCTGAAGAAATACGTCTTTTCTGAATGGAAAATTTTAGTTTTTAATTGTCTTTTCCTATTAACGCTGTTACTACTAGACTGGGAAAAGCAATTAAAACTAAAAAAGAAATTACTTTTAAAGAAAATCTGCACAATTTGGGGTACATTTCTCATTTTTTCTAATTAGTTTAGAATGTAGTTGAGTATGTCAGTTCAAAACAATGGGTGTCAAGCATCTGTAAAATGTTGATGTATTTATATAAAAATGAAATATATAGATTAATGTCATGGTTTTACATTTGAAACAACACAGAAGGGACAAACAGTTGCTGCATGTGAGGTTGTTAATTCATAATTTGTGTATTAATTTTTCTGCAATAATGCTTCAGTTTGAAAGAAACTTAAAAACAACTCAGCCTTGACAATCTCATGATATAGGAGAAATAGGAGTATTGATTTAACAACTGAAATCAACGTCAGCTATGCTATTGACTTAGAATAGACCAGAATTTCATTCTCTGAGTTTATCATTACATGAACAGGGCAGTACATGGTTCAGGGCTGAGACATCTGGACTTGAGAAACAACATGATTATGATGGATGCAGTGAAACATTATGTATTTTCTGGGGACACAAACTTGCTGTGTTCTGTGATAACACAGCTTTAAGCACAGCATAATCTTAAAAAGGTGCTGCATGCGCTAGGCACATACATGAAAGCATATTCCTAGTGGGGATGGTGGTTATAAATGATAGAGTGAAATTCTGCCTCTTAAGAGCCTAATTATAATGGTCTTGCTTTCTGTTGAGCAAAAGTTTATTCTAACCAGTGGGCCTATTCCTCAGAGTTTAAAAAACAGAAGGTATTGAGCTTTACCTAGTTTGTTAGAATGATTTGTTCTTGAATAGAAACACATGATAAAGACTTTCCTAGATTTTTCTTCCTGAATGACTCTGGAAAGCCACTACAGTTTTCGGTAGTGAGTTCTTCATGAGGTAATGTTTGTATGTTTCTATTGCTGCTTCAAGCTCATCAGTGAGTAACAACTCCTTGGAAAGAGTTTGCTTTACATGAGTTTGCCAGTGTTCAAAGAGAACCACTTTGTTTAAAAAAAAAAAAAAAAAGTACAATGACACTGAAATGTCAGCCTGATAGTGTTGCCAGAGTATGTCAGAACTGTATTTTTTATGCTGCAGTAAAGTTTTGTAATCACATCCCAATTTGCATACTTGCAGTGGAGCTGGAAATCAAGAAATAGGACTATAGGATGAACTAACTTCATATCCTGTGAATGCTTTCTTTGGTCAAATGGTGGAATATCTTGAGAAACCAGCTGTGGAACTGTAGAACCTGCCCAGTTGCTGAAGAAAACTTCGTGTGGCGGTAGAAGTCCACTGCACAGTCATTTGAACAGTGATAATAGAAAATAGATGTTTGAGATGGCTAGGATTTCGATTGTTTGCTTTCCTGGGGGAAAAGGGAAGGCTGAAGAAGGGGTTTAGAAGGTGAGGAAGGGAAGCAAAGTATTCTAATAATACATCACACAAGTATTTGAGTTGGTTTTGAGCTGTCCAAATGAACATAGTGCTTATGCCTTGAGGTGGGGTTGGGTGAGAGGGAATAGTTCTATGCACAGACACCAGATGTAAAGGTGGAAACTATTCTTTGTATTCACTTTTTTTTTCTACCTCCTTTCCACATAGATATCCAGCACTTGCTCTTTCAGCTTTGAGTGGGCCCTACCCAGATAGATCAGCTCTAAGAGCATTGAATCCTCTCCTTGATACTGATGAGAACCTACTACCAAAATACCTGCATACAAATTGACTTGATTTTCATCTTTAAAGGAAAGTTTTGGGGTTTGAGGTTCTTCTTGTTTTGCTTTTTGCCAAAAATCTTTTCAAATCCTCTTGTGTGAGCGATGTGAAGAAAAGTGGGTCAGCACAATCACGTAAGCAGAGAAGCTCCATGATTGTCTTTACATGCATTCTTGCATTGGGCTTAATTCTTTTTCTTTTCAAGTTTATTTCTTTTAATTACTCACTGGAAACTGAGGTGAATCTGTTCTCATATTGATGAAAAGAAATATGCTTTTTGTAAGTTCTCTAATCCTCTGCAACCAGTCACTGTTTGGAGGTGAATTATAGGTACATATGGACCCATGGCCTGAGACAGTGAGGCTGATCTCAAATTCTTTGTTGGGCAGCTATCAAAAAAAAAAAAAAAAAAAAGGAACTTTTATACAATCTGATTAGACAATGCCACAAAACATTCAAACATGTTCATAGAAAACCTTTATCATAGTGTCAATGTACCATGCCAATTCCACTGCCGTTATTTCTGGGAAGAAGAGAAAAGAGTTGCTTCAGAGTTAGTTACACATCAGTTACCTGTTAAAGAAATTTTAAGATCTTGGTATCTGTATGCCCTTTCACCAAGAGGGGGATTGAAAGAGCAGACTGCAATTTAAAACCATGACTGCCAGCAAAGATATTCAAGAGACTAGAAAAAGAGGCTTTTCTTTTAAACAAAACAAAACTCTGTGGGCAGTCCCAAGCATGTAACCAATTACTTATCTTCTTGTCCATCTACCTTTTGTTGTGTGAATATTTTTCACAGTATGAATGTCTTAAGACCTACACAGATGCTTGCTGCAGATCGTCAAATTGATGTTCCTTAAAAAGTTATATAAAAAAAAAAAAAACTGATAGCAGTTTGATAATGGGGGCACTGAAGTTTCAGTTGCTATACAGCAACCACTGTGCAGCACAAAAGAGGCGAGGCAGATATCCACAGCAATTATTTCAGCTGTAACAATAACAAACTGTTGGACCATTTAGTAGGGTCAGATAGAAATTCAGGGTATTTTATAAATGTCATTTATGAGTTCTGTGAGTTGAACGCAAATGCTAGCCATCAAAGTAGGAAAGGTATAAATTTTTTTTACTTAAACACCTGAAGAGAAATACTTGAATGTTTGTTGCACACCATTACTACTTTAGCTAATTTCATTCGAGGGGGACCCTGCCAAGGCTAATTTAAGAGTAAGTATGTTTGGGTGCAAGGGGATGTGTTTTCTTCTGTCTGTTATTGTCTTTCCCCTTCTGGGAATCTCAAATTTTGTCAATGCTTAATGACTCCAAATATAAAGCATCTTATTTTGTCTACACTCTTACCTTCTCCTCTCACCTAATTGCAATGTCTCTTTGTGCCCAAACAACTGTTTCTTCTTTAAAACAGCAGTGAGAAAGCTGAGCAATGAAATTTCAGACAGATGGGTGAGGCACTTGCATGGTCCATTCTGACTTGAACCTAGATATTCACTTCAGAATGAGGCTAGGTATTCATTTTCTGTCAGATTTAAAAAAAAAGATTTGAAAGACTGTTTCCCCATTCAATGTTGTATTCTGTAAAACAGGAAATGAATATAAATCCTTTTTTTCTTATTGTAGATAATAAAAATACATACCCATTTAGACACGCAGCCCATGTGCATGTGACCCATTTCACAGAATAGTTGAGGTTGGAAGGGACCTCTGGAGAGATTACCTGGTCCAACCCCTCTGTTCAAGCAGGGCCATGTGACAGGTGGCAGGCTGCTCAGGACTATGTCCAGATGGCTCTTACATATTTCCAAGGATGGAGACTGCATCCTCTCTAGGCAACCTGTGCCAGTTCTCAGCACCCTCACAGTAAAAGAGTGTTCAGATGACACCAGCTGTGTTCCAGACAGTGCCCATCGCCTCTTGGCCTATCACTGGGCACCAATGAAAAGAGCTTGGCTTCATCTTCTTTGCACCTTTCCTTCAGGTATTTATAGACATTGACAAGATCTCCTCTGGACCTTCTCTTCTCCAAGCTAACCAGTCCCAGCTCTCTAAGCCTCTCCTCATAGCAGAGGTGCTCCAGTCCCTTCATCATCTTTGTGGCCCTTCACTGGACTCTCTCCAGCAAGTCCTGTGTCTCTCTTGTACGGGGGAGCCTAGAACTGGACCAAGCACTCCAGGTGTGTCTTCAGCAGCGCTGAGCAGAGGGGAAGGGTCACCTACCTTGACCTGCTGGCAATACTTTTCCTAATGCAGCCCAGGGTACCATTAGCTGTTTTTGCAGTCAGGACACATTGCTGGCTTATGTTCAACTTGGAGGTCTACCAGGACCCCCAAGTCCTCTTCTGCAAAGCTGCTTTATGGCTGGGCAGCCCCCAGCATATTGTGGTGCAGAACTTTGCAATTCCCATTGTTGAACATCATGAGGTTCCTGTCAGCCCATTTTTCTAGACTGTCAAGGTCCCTGCTTCACGTGAAGCTAAGATTTACCAACAGAGTTCAATATTTTTCCTCCATCTCTTTGATTTGCCATGGAAAGTCAAGTCATTCTTGTCTTTCATTTTGAATGCCTTCAGGGTCCAGCACTAAATTTCTCTCCTGAGTAATATCTCTAGGTACAGCTGCAATAAAAAATAATTAAATAAGAATCAACAATAGTTCAGTCTGGATAACTATGTACTTTTTTTTTTTTTGCTGTTTCTTGTTTCTTTCAAATTTAATTTGAATAGTTCTTAAACATTTGGGTTTCTCAAAACCCTTGTTGCTGTATGGAAACTGATAATTTTTCCATCTTTAATTCACTGTTTCTCCTGGCTTGGTTATTCAAAGCACAGGCAGGTAAAAGTGGTACTGCAACAACAACCATTATTATGTTTTTCTCTATAGAAAATAAAGTGGAAAAAGTTGAATCAAAGCATGATTTAACAATTGTTTTAGAGTCTGGAAAATAGAAATGCATTCAGAGAATCTGGAAAAAATGGCATGATATGATTTCAAAACATTTTTAATATTAAATATAGAAATGAAGCAGAGGTGACAAATATTGATAGAGTACGCACTGGACATCTTTGAGGTTATATCCTGTTAATTCTAATACATTTCCAGCAAGGAGAAGAGGAGTGGGCAAACAGCAATAGTGTTATGCAAAGTGGACTTACCCTAAAGCAGTTTGCTTAATTTACATAAAAGTTTAAACACTAATGTTCCTCTTTTCTCCTCTCCATCCTATCTTACTACAAACCAAGGAGGATATTGTCAAGAAAGTGACTTTAGTAAGAACATTTCTCAATAAAAGTTATTATGTCTTGTGTTATTATTATTATTATTATTATTATTATTATTATTATTATTATTATTATTATTATTATTATTATTATTATTATTATTATTATTATTATTATTATTATTATTATTATTATTACATTAATGACCGAGTTTGAGTAATTTTTAAGTACTTATGCATCCATAGGCAGACTTTGGCATTCTTCTGCTGGAGTACTTTCTGTCCAGTATTTTGGTTCATATTTTCATTTTTCAAGCATGCTACAGCCCTTGGCTGTAAAGGACAGTAAATCTCTCAATAAATCCTGGCAATAAATCTTTCATAGTTTAAGACATTTTTAAGCTCTAGTGACTCATTAATGCTGGATTCCTTCTCTTAAATTGAATGCTTTAATGGATTTTTAATACATGTATAAACATAGAAATTAATATTACATGCTGCAATGATGTGAAATCTTACTTGGAACATATTCTAAAGGGATTGTGCATCCCAAGTAAAAATTGGAAAAAAAAATCTGTTATGAATGGAAGAGTGGCTGTACTGTGTGCAGTATTTCTTCTCCACATTAAATGTATCCATTTAAGGTATTTTTAAGTGCTTCATAACCACAATATTAAAATGCCAAACTTTTTTCTGATGTATGTCATCAAATGTATGTGATAGGAATATTAGTTCATGGAAAGTTGTTATGCCAAAAGAAATTCCCTAGGAATTTCTTTACACTCTTTTTATGTGTTTTATTTTATCTTGTCAAGTTCTATGTTTGCATGTAATTCACCTTTCCATTGTTAAGAAAGAAGTTCTTAGTACAGATCTAAAAAAAATTCTTACAAAAAAAAAAAAGGAATTTTGAAGCTTGTTAGTCTGAAACGTTTTTATGAGCGTGACATTTGTGCACAAAACACATAGGTCAGTGCACCTGATATTCAGCACAGGTATGAAACAGCGTGTAATATTTAGCGCTCTGCAGAGATGTTGTATATTGGCAACGGATCTCAGTGCTAAATTTAGACTCAGAAAAATTAAGGCAAACTAGAACAACTTAAGTTGTTAAGCATTAATCAAATGTCTCCATAGTGACAGGTCAGTATTATATGGTTGATGCAAGACAGACAAAACTCCCTTGCATCACAAATCATTTCATGGGTAAGTGGGGATAGCAAAACAGAAAATCTGAGTAACATTGAAACAGAAAAGTCAATTATAGTATTTCGATGCTTGGCTCACTAATATCATGGAAGAACTCCATAAGCCAGGCACTGGTTACATGAAATATTCATGAAAAGTCTGCTTTTCTGGAGGATTCAGGAAAAAAAAATTCACTTGGAACAGACCTCTTTGCTGCTCCAACTTTCCTTTGGATGCCTGATGCTAGTCCAATTACAACTGCACCTGAAGGCTGTCTTTCACTCAAATCCAACCCTAATTTCTGGCTTGGACAGCAACTAAGATCACCACCACCACCACCTCTGACCACACCAAAACCTCCTGGTATGTGTTTCTTTGCTCCAGCCTTCCTTTGGCTGCCCATTTCCAGCCCCACTCCAATGGTACTGCTCTCTTATTATCATAGAAATGTCGTTTGGAAAATTATCTCAGTGTTGTGATTTTGCAGAATTGTTTTTGTGTATGAGGCACTATAACGTAGCCTAACATGTTATCTGTGCAAGCCTTTTGATAACTGCACTTCTTATATGTATGTGCCCACTGGACCCCAAAATAGAGTTTGTAGGAACACTGTAAAAGGTCATATCCCTATCACTACAATTTCAGAATCTTCTACTAATCTGATCAACACATGGACAGGGAGCTTTAATGGAGAGCGAGGTGGGGGGGGGGGGGGAGCAAAAAGAAACATATGCATATTTTTAGGATTATGGTTTTTTTTTGTATCTTATGGCACACACAAATGTAGTAGGTACTCACCCAGGTCTCTGACTGCATATACCTTAAATAAGAGTTTTCTCATGGTCTGTCCGCATTCTTATGCGGTACAGCCCCATGTCCTTAGTTTGTTCTCCCTGGTGGGTTTTCCTATCAAACAGAAATCCATTTACAGTCCATAAATTACAGTAGAGGGGCTAGTGTATGATCTTTATACAAACTTTATTTCTGGGCCCAGTGGGGACATATACAACAAGAAGAAAATACAGATATTAAATGTTTTTATTCAAGACATGATTATGCCAGCTTAAATTTGTCTCTCAAGGAAAAAACACTTAAAGGTCATTTACTGACTGAAAAGTGTATGATTGTAAGTACAATCCTTAATGCGTAATTTTTCCTCTTATGCTGAGTTGAGTTCTAAGCAATTTTCTCTCTATGCTGTTTAAAACAGAATGCAGTACAAGTATGCTACAAATATGTATATTAATCCAAAATATGTATGTGCTGTCTGGGCTTGTTCTTAGTGCTAGGCCAAATACTCCAAATAATACATATAGCATTTACATGTAAAGTCCTAGAACAAGAACCTTCAGGTTTCAAAGTCAAACACAAAAGTTAGAAAAAGGTCGCAATTGAAGTAGCCCTTCAATATTCTTGTGGTCTCCCTTTTGTGTATGCATTGATGTGGTCATTAATTACATAATCATTTACTGTAAATGTTTCTATGAAATCTTAGCATTCATCACCACACAGGGGAGAAAGCATTTGCTAGATGGGGAACTGCTAAATGATTCTTAATTCTGTTCATCATTAGGTAGTGGCTATACGCTGTACTTTTTACACACCATCAATACTCTGCACTTTCTATAGAATTAACAATTTCCCTCATGGGGTTTCTGTGGCATTTATCACCATAATCTGAATGATTCACAATATTTAATGAAATTGGTTTAACAATAGCTTTTTAGATAAAGTTACAGTTTTGTCTTCGTGGCCCAAAAAAGACAACTATTATTTTACTTTGTAATTCGAGGTGCCACCATTTTTTTTAAAGTGTTGTTTCATAATTTTTTTTTTAATTTCCATAATGAATAAGACAGGCACCGGATAGAAGAGAAGCTGTTTCATGCCATATTGCATTCTCTGAGCACCATACATCTTGAGCTCTGAATAAAATGGAGGTTCTGCTGAAATTAGGATGTAACTAGGTAATTAAAAGCTCTGTTATGATATGTATTTATAAAGGGTTTGAATTCCAACATCATGACCTACTCTAGATGTTGGTATTTCCTAATTTCTGAATACTTGCCTTGAACCTTACTTTCTGTAACAGACTTAAAACATACAAGTTTTAGCATGAGTACCTATTAACCACTTCATTACTCAGGCAGTCAGAAACACTAGTTTCTCTCGATGCACGGTACAGTGTGTACCACCTGAGATAGCAGAGTACATGATGTTTTATGATTGTGGACATCAAGTGCCAGTACATATTTGCTAAACAGCCTCAGGTGTTTGCTGGGTGTCAGGGGAAGGCTGTCTCCAAAGACTTCTAGCTCCTCTCTTTATAGCTTTTCTCTTCTCTTTTCATCTCATGTGCCACCTTAGCCTCTAGGGTCACTTCTTCCCACCCTGAATCTGTAGGTCATCTCTGCCTGTCTTATTTATTTATTTATTTTTCCTTTTGCGTCTATTGCATTGTATTCCAGAATGCGTAGCTTCCTCTTGTACAGCAATAACAATGAGAATAGACAAGACAGATAGACTTCCTATGGGCCCAGAAGAAAAGATGCTTTTGTTAAAAGTAGTTGTGAGACTGAGTCCTGCTTATGTCCTGTAATGTGCCCACTAAAGACAAAGGCTGTTGTCATATTACTGCCCAGCTCTAAAGAGCTGTATTTTGTATTTGTGACTTTGAACAAACTTGAATGGCTTTTCACAGCATTTGCAAAGAGTGTGTTACTGATGCAAAGAAAATCTTGTGCCAGTTTTAAAGTACCTGTTATAAGAAAAGGTGCCCTTGAGAAAACATTTGCTACCTCCTTATGAAATAATGGTGATCATCTGAGAACGAACAAAATTAATCATGATAGCCATATTATGTTTGGTCACTCCACAGGCACATGTTGTCTACTGTCTTCTTTCTGATGGTACATGAGCAGCTGCTAAGTGAAGAATATAAGAACAAGGAGGCACAGAGCGATAATTTCCCAGGATCCCATCCCTGATTCCAGCAATGCTGTAAGAGATATTTAGATATGGACTTAGAGTTGTGATAGCTCTTGGGAGAATTTTTCACAAGTTTATCTAAGTGTGTATTTTTCCCTATCCCATGACACTTAGTTAAAAAAAACTCATTGCAAATTCATTACAAATAATTTGATTCAGAAAGCATTTACCATGAACAGAGCTCACTTCTTTCACCTGTGAATGAAAAGCAGTGCTTATAAAACTAGTAGGTTGCACTATTTTACAGCATGTCTTTACCCAGAGTAGACTACCATAAACATCCTGTTTACTTCCTACCAGAAAGGATGTGATGTCTTTGAGTCTAGCTAATAGCTTTTTCTTTCTGAGTTAAATTGCTTGCTTTTCAATTTGAGCAATGTTGAAAGTTCTGGTGGGCATACTGCATGGAAAGAGGTGTGCTTTACTGTGGAATTTTGTGAAAAACATTCATGTTAAATCCGTATTTTTCCCACATGCACAAATATGAATACTATATTTTAAAGAAGTGAAAATCACCTACTGAAATACCTTTAAACATTTTGGGTCACTGTCTTTGGTTGACTATACATTGTTTCCTGTCTGGTCAGAAGTTGGAGGGTGGGAATTGGAATCAATCTATTTATTCCAGTTGTTATTATTTTATTTTTGAGGTTATACACAAACATTCTGGTCAGGTTCCAGTGTCAGAGAAAAGAATGAAACCCAAAATATTTATTTTATTTGAGGGGTGGTTGTGGTGGGTGTTGGTGTTTGGTTGTTTGTTTGTTTGATGTTGAAGATGGAGTTAGAGTAAGTCTCACGGTCTCATGGAGGGGTCGTTACTCTTATCCCAGGATGCATGTGCTTTGTTCCTTCCTTAGTCTGGTATGTTCAGATGTTGCCATCCCTGGAGACCAACACTGTGTCTGAGGAGTTATTGGAGGAAAAAGAGACAGTGCTGAAAGAGAAAGTGTGATGAGGAGTGGATGATGTCTAATGTTACTAGACCTGAACTGAGAGCTTCTCTTCCAGGCCTTATATACTTGGACGAATCTGTACAAGTGTTAGTTTGTTAATTATGAAACATGCTTTCTTTCTCATATCTTCTAGTCTCATTGTCTTTGAAATTTCTTTGATAAGTGATAAATCTATTATGAAGTGGCATATGCCTTAAAATATCTGCAGCTGAGAAAAAGAAACACTATTGTAAGAACAGACTAAAACCTTTCTGGAGGTAGGGGGAAGGAGTTTGTTACAGTGATGATACTCTATGGAAAGGCTTTGATGTATACCATAGGAAACGTCTCAAGACAGAATTTCTTTCTGTGATTAATCCTGTTAGATCATTCTCCACCTAACTTTTTTGTAGTAGTATTTGCCCTAATGTGTGAGTAGCTGTTTTCTTCAATTTTAATAAGCGTTGTAGTTAGTAGAAAACAAAGAAACAAAAGTTGTTGATTGTCTTTCAAGTGTGGATCTGAAGTCCATTGAAGTTGTTTATTTTAATGGATGCTGAGAGTTCATAATTTGCACTGTATTTTAATTCCTAACGCACATTTTTGACTATAGGAATATATTTAACACAAACAGTGAAGATTAGTTGAAACAGTCTTGCAAACAACCTCTGAAGGTTATTCAAAATGCTTAAAATTATTTTTAGTTAATATTGAAAACTGAATATCTGTAATGTGAAAATGAATTTTTTTTTTTTGAATCACAGAGTCATAGAATTATTTCAGTTGGAAAACACCTCTAAAATCATCAAGACCAAGTATTAACCTAGCACTGATAAGCCTGCCACCAGACCATATCCCTAACCACGACATCTACATGTCTTTTGAATACCTCCCACACCAGGGATGGTGACTCAACCACTTCCCTGGGCAGCCTGTTCCAATGCTTCACAACCCTTTCAGTGCAGAAATTTTTCCTAACATCCAATCTAAACCTCCCCTGGTGCAACTTAAGGCCATTTCCTCTTGTTCTGTTGCTTGTTGCTTGGGAGAAGAGACTGACCTCCACCTCGCTACAGCCAACCTTTGAGACTCACTGGGAAAGTGCCATTTTGGGGGGATGCTAGCACTTGCTTTCCAAAGGGCTATAAATAGTGATATCCCTTTAATATAAATTTTAAAAGAAGCAAAAATATATTTTACATTATGTAAATCCTTTTCCTAGGATAAGAAATGTTCTTAGCCTGCAAAAGCTTTGTGTGGCAATGTAGAGATTGAAAGCTTGTTCTCACACAGGTCTCAGCTTGAGTGGCAGCTCCCAGGCAGTACAAAGAGGTGACCTACAGGCATGTCAGCAGGACAGCATGGGGGGAACTCTCTGCCTCACTCAAGCCTCTGCAGGTCCTGGCACCTGACCTCTGCCAGGACAGCATGGGTAGGCTCCCGCCCTGGCTGGATGGGAGATGGTGAGGGACAGCTTGGCCTTGTGCGGGTTCCACAAGGTTAGCTGGATTGGAAGGAAGGGTTCAAGCTATCAGAGAGGCACTGTGAGAGGCACACATCTTCTGCCACCTCCCAGCTGTCATGCGGCGCTTCTCCTTGCAGTGGTCCGATGGCAGTGTTGTATCAGCTGAGCCAAGGCTGGACGAGGCAGCATGGTGTGAACCCCGAGGGTGCTCAACCACTAAGCCTGCTGCTGAGCTACGTACTCATTGGCATGCTATGGATGTGCTCTGAATTTAGAACAGCGCACTCTCCTCCATGTTGCCTTACAGAAAATAAGCAGAATAAATATATATATTTTAAACATCTGCTCCAATTTCCTGTTGGGGCCTCCTGAGATAGTATGAAGTGGGGTTTGTGTGTGTGCTTTCTGAGCCGTGTCTTAAATACTCTGAGGCTCAGTTTTTGTTACTTGCAGAAGGGTTTACTTTTAAAGCTTGATGAGTTTGTGGGTTTTCTGGATATCTGTTTAATTGGATAGACCTTGAGAAATCTTGTTCAAGAAGAAAAAGTGCTGCCAGGGAAGAAAAATATAGAGAATATCCTGAGGAAATGCAGATAAGAGAAATGGGAAAATGTTGAGAAGTGTGACAAAGAAAGAAAATTTATAAAAGAAAAAGGTTGTGAGGAGAGAAAGGGGAAGGAAAGATTCAAGCTATTCAAAAAATGAACTTTTCTATACTTTGTTCACATGACTGGAATAGAAGAGCTCAGTGTGGTAATTTTAAGAAAATTTGGAATATTTCTGCTGTAACTTGTTTCAATTTTACTTAAACTTTATGAATGAGCTGGGAAAACTAACAAATCTGTGTCTAGGTTTCTTTAGAATGGCTTAACAAGGTAAGATGAATATATGTGTAGCAACATATAACAGTAATGACTTTCTGTGTTTGAGGAAGCTGAAGATATTTTATATCCTTCCATCTATTAATTTACTTTATTATTTTTTCTTATTTGAATAAAACTGTATTTTTTTAAGACAAAATGGGAAATAGATTAGGTGGCTGCTTCTTTAGAGTTGTTTGCATTCAGAAAGGAGTAAGACATTTTGCTGATTGTTCCCCCTCGTGGCAGTGTCATCTTATTAATGCTCAAGTTTCAACATCTTGGGCAGGTTTCGCTCCCCTCAGTGTGGTGCCCCTGCCCGGTGCTCGGCACTGCTTCTGAGGTGCTCCTGGATCAGCGCCCTCTCTGCTAAAACCTATTTCTGTATCTTCTATCATACTTGCATCTTTTGCCACCAAAACACTTCTGTACACAACATGCTCTTCTTATTATACACTTGAGTAGAACTTTTATTTTTGTTTTGTTTTCCAGGACAGTGGTTACATGATTGCCTGTTATTTACAGTTTGCATACCCCAAATACCAGCAGCACAGATGAACCTCATTTCCTCATTCCTTGCTGTACATTAGTCAGCAAGTGAATGTGCTTAACTGCATTTTTATTTGAGCTAATAGAGGCTGTGCCAGGCTGTCAAACATGGAAGGAAGGATGCTTAGTCCCGGTTTTGTTCCCACCAGGTGTCTCCAAAGACCCGGTTGCCGGGATACCCATACCAGTGGTACCTTGACAGGTGCTGGCGGGGCTGGCTGTTGGCAGGGGGCTCCTGCATCCCCCATTACGCAGAGGAGCTGGAGATGTCCTGTGCTGCCTCTCCCATCCATGCATTAGAAGAGAGGGGGGAGGTGGCTTGTTTTGTTTTGTTGTTGTTGTTGTTTTAGTTCCTTTTTCTTCCTTCCTCTCTTATTCTTTTGTGTCTGCAATTGCTTGTCACTATTCTGGCCTTTTATGAATGCTGTTTTAGCACTAATTCATTTCTTTCTTTAGTGCATTAATGTATGATGGTGTATCAAATTAGCACACATCCTATAAAAAAACCCTTAAAGTAAAATTGTTTCACTTTATATTTGAACTTTATTTGATATGCCAAACATATTTTAAAAAATACATGAATCTGAATGAATTCTTCCCCCTTGACCAAGTCTGATTTCCTGCTGAAATGTGAGCACTGTATACAGGAGCTATCCACATATTCTTTTGACAGCTTGTGCACATTTCCAGATGGTGTGTAATCACCATTCCTTTTCAAATCTGTTTTTATAATGGTGATAATTAAGAATTATTTTCTAGGACTGAATAATCTGTACGACCAAATTGAAAATGGTCAAGAAAGTAGTTGGCAACAAAGGGCTGAGCTAGAATTTTATTCAGCGTGATAGGATCATGATTGCACCCTACATTTAAATGAACTGGTATTGTGCTAATTGGTTGCATGTGGGGTCAAAAAAGCTCAACTTCAGATGCTTTCTATGACACAGAAAAGGAGCAGAGGGAGTATTTTTCTGGTTTGGTAGATTCTTGATCAGATCTAGCTCACTACCTGTGAAGTGCTATTTTCAACAGTAAAACCTCTCTATATATACTGGTTGGAGCTATACACACAAAAGTATTTAAAATAACTAAGATTAATAGTCAGATTTTTCTGAAAATTTAAATATATGAATATAGTTTCAATCCATATGTGAGACAAGTGACTTAACTTTGTTTTTTCTTATGCTTTCTAAGTATTTATGAGAAACTTCATATTTATGCATACTTATTAGTTACAGAGCTGTAATTAGCCATTGTATTTAGTTGCACACCATTATTTCTATGTACTTAACTAATTAAAGTAGTTAATTTGTATGCACATAACTGTAATGAGAAAATACTATGCTGCGGGACTGCTGTCTGTTGTTGTATGAAATCATTGCCTTTGCTGGTTTCCAGGAGCAAGTTTTGTGCAGAGTAATTTATATCCTGGGAGATGAAAAGGAAACTTCAGTAAGTTAAAATGCTTCATGGTAGTCCTAGATAGTACTGGGGTTTGAGGGAGAAACAAGGGAGACAATTAGGAAACATCTCATTGTCATGAGAGTTCTAGGTACTTTAATTGTTTCAATGGGACTATGTCTTTTAATCCATAAACTGGTAGTTTAACAGGTGGACTTCTGTCCTGTGGTATAGTATATTCACAGTGACCCTTTGATCATTGTAGTTTTCAAGGTTTTTCAGTCATAGAATGATTTCTTCTGTTTTAAGTTAAAATTTATGAAATGTCATTGGTTGATAACTTCTTCCTATGTATTTGGCTTAAGAATTATCCACTTAAAATCGGTTGGTTACTTTATAATATGTCATGTTGTTTCTGTTCTCTGATTAAACAAACATACAGGTAATATTCATACACATAACCTCCTGGTCAAACTGTAACTGCTTCTTCTGTGTTCAAATTGCCCAATAAACCTAGGGAAATGCCAGTAAAATTCAGTGATGCAAAACCAAACATGATCAAAATGTAGCTCTGCTGAGGCAAAAGCACTAAGAAATTGAAGGAAAAAGTAGTGGTTTTGCTTTTTTTGATGCTCATCATTTAGGTCTAGTGATATTCATACTACCAAAGAAGCATCTTTGTAACTTGTATATTTGCTCTTTGATGCTTAATTAAGAAACAGATGAATTAGCAATACATACAGTTTATTTCCTGGAAAAGGCATGAATTGCCATAGGACTACTTTGTTAATGCTGCAAAAGAAATAAATTTGATAGTGTTACTGGAAATGGTTCATACATTGATCTGATATACATACACTACAGATCTTTGAGAAACCTTAATGGGATTAAAAGAAAAACATATGTATAATTTATGGGAGTGTGAAAAATTTCACATCCTACACTGGAAGGGGAAGGAGGACCTGCGTTGTTTTTTAAAAATCTCTAAATTTGGCTTGATTGAAACTTAATGGAGAATCTGTAGAGGGCAAAGGATGAGCATGACTGGTTTGGGTACCTAGATTTTGGAATAGTTTTATGAATAGTATCCTCTGCATGATTGCTAAATTAGTAGGAACCAACAAAAAGGACCAAGTATAAAAAAAAAAAAAAAGAAAGAAAGAAAAGTGTTTGAGGCAGTATTGTTCTCCATTAAGGGCACTCATATTTTCTTTCACTAAATTGGACTTGTGTGCTTTGCGAGTGTAGGTTCACAGTGACAGCAGTCTCTGCAGTAGGATAGCAAAGGAAATTAGTGGGTCACTCTTGCCTAACAAACGTCTTTCTTTCAGGCTGAGTTGTGGGAGAAATATGAGACGAAGAGGGAGGAGAAAATGGATAGAAAAGGTATGCATTGTCTTTGTTATGGGTTTTCCTAGAAAAAGTCTGTCTGCTATTAATACTTAAAACAAACAAAAAAATCTGCTACAACTTGAACAGTTATTAGAACTGGTGAAACTTTAATAATCAAAACCATCTAAGAAAACTCATTGTGAACAAAACAGTGCTTTTGGCTAAATAAATATAAATCTATTCCTAACTTTTCAGATACGTCTTTTCTTTTTGTAGAATTTATCTGGTGAACACTATTTCATCCGCTGTTACAGTTCTTTGTTGGAGGGTCTCTAGCCTTTGTTCACTAGTCTTTAATCCACTGTGAAAGCCCAGAACATGGTGTAGAAAAGACACACACAAATAGGAGCAGACAGTCTGAAACATGCCTGAAATCCGTAAGTAGGAAAATGGTCCCACTGGTGTGCTTAAGTTAATATAATCCCAGGACAGCCTTGGAATCCACAGTGCTTTCATCAGTTAACATCAAGCATTGAATTTAACATAATGGCCAATGAAGTATGAAGAAGGGCTTCTTCTAGTATGAAGAAATGGCTAACTTCTATCTCTTGAATTTCCTCTTAAATACATTCTGAATGAGCATGCTTTCTGCTTGAAGGGAAATTAACAGTTCAAGGCATGTTTGCTTAGATGAACTAGAATAAAAGGTGCATCAAAACTGTATTTTTAATGGAGCATGGAAATTAAATGAAATTACCTATCAAAGCTATACTAATCTCTTAAGTCTTGGACTTCATAAACATCAATATTGAAATTGCTTGAGCAAGCATAATTTATTCCATTAATGGCTGTGTATACAAAATTACAGAATCCATAAATTACAGTATCGCCTAGACTTTTTCCTCTTTTTCTAACTGAATATAGCTTTCTAAACTACCATTAAAAGTAAGTGCATTTATAAGTGTTTTGTTTTCCCAGAAGTTAATATGACTTCAGGAGTAGATGACCTGAGAGTAGTTAGAATCATAGAGTCAAAGAACATCCTGAGTTGGAAGGGA
>VXAL01014231.1:59830-78359 GCA_013399475.1 Chauna torquata | reverse complement strand
TCAGGAGAGGGGGTGAGAGAGAGCAGTTGTGGTGGAGTTTAGCTGCCCAGGAGGGTAAAAACACCACAAGCACCTAGTTTAAAGTTAATAAAACAGTTTCTTAAAACAAACAAACAAACAAAACTTCTTTGTCTGTTGTAATCTTGCAAACTCATAACCAGGGAACTTAAAATTATGTATTAATTGCAAAATATAAGCTTAACTGCAGAACTGCGAAGAACTTCTATGCATGTATTAAGACTGGGAAGCATTCAGCAAGGAGAAGCAGATATGGCTCACTTTATCCTGCTAGCAATGATTGGAAGGTTTAAAAAAAAAAGTCTTGAGCTGAGGAAATTTTGCTGACGGTATTCTAGGGAACAAAAACAACTGTGAAGTTATTTTTCTAATTCTTTCTCCACCCTTTCCTGGGATCATGTATATCAAGATATTCAAACAGCTTATTGGTAGTCATTGAAGTCATTGAAAGATCTGGCTGGTTTGGGAATGCATGACTTTGAATAGTTGCTGTCCTCTGCCACATGATGCTACTTGCAAAGCACCATGTCATTTGTGTTTAGGGATAAAGCACAGCATCTCATGTAGCTAAACAAGTTTTCAAAGTGGGTGTGTTTAGTATATGGCTGAAGAACTTGAAAAATAAGGGTTACTGAGCCACCAGAGATCTAAAGTGGTGGGCAGTTAGAAGTGGAGATTATGGCAACCAATTCCAAGAGCAGCACTCCAGTGTCAGTGCTAGGCATCCTCCCTTTCTAATCGCTAAAGAAGTGAAAGGGTGTGGTGAATCTTGCCAATGTGATGCTTGTGAGCCTTACCATGAGTATTTCATCTGGGAAAATATAGCAGGTTTTGTTAAACAAGCATCTTGTCCTTGCCCCTCTACTTCTTGTGAAATAGCATGCAAGTTGGGTGCTAGGGAGGAAAATACAAGAGTCCTGAATTGAGCATGAGTGTTGCTCTCCATAGAATTTCAATTTTTTTTATTCCATTGACTTTTTTTTATTCCATTGAGGTGTGTTGTCTTGTGACAGTAACTTCTGCTTCTGTGAAAAATACTTCCTTATATGTTTGTTTTGTTCATCTTCATCAGTTCCCACCTTCTTAATGCTGTAGAGAAACTGAAAGAAAGTTTCCAAAGTAGCTTTTTCAAACATAGTTCAATATTTGTAGCAATGTCATGCTTCAAAATTAGACAAGGATGTTGCGCTCTTCTGTCTCAATTTCTGTTAAACTGGCAAAATGAGTTGTTTTAGAATACTTTATGTAGTTTGTTACAGATGTTACAAAATACTGAGCTTCTTTTTTCAGGAGAAAGCATTGTACATATACAAAGAGAATAAGGATATGAAGAATTATTTTGTTATCAATCATCTGTCAGTAGTAAAGCACACTTTCTGTGAGCAAACTTTGCTTTAGGACTTAAAGAAGCAAATTACTGTTTTCTAGAAAATGGAGGAAGTATTTGCAGAAAATTATAGCCTCGTCACTGTTTGGAGTGGGATTCTTCTGATTAATACAGCTCCATTTAGGTGTAGGAATCTATGAGCAAGCTGGCTGTCCTAATCAGTTGAACATTGGACAAGGGAATCTGAAGTTTTACATCTGACCAAGTGGGAAGTTTTCTGCTTAGGCCAACCTAAATATATGTCCTGATTCCACAGGCTCTCCTGGAGTTTGGACACCTAGCTTAATAGACTAATACTTATTCTCAGTTATGTATCTGCAAAATGTGTTGATATTAAGCTCTTATCTCTGAAATATCACTGAAATTCCAGTGTTTTAGGCATGTAAACAAGGGGAGGAGTTTTTCTGGATATAGCAAGCTTTACTTTGTAAGCATACACAGGTGAACTAATAATCAATGCTATTTTTTACCCAGACTACTCAGAAATCCTTAGTCAGCCATCATCAATCTGAGAGTGACTAGAATTTCCAAAGCCAAATTTTAGTTTTGCATAACTTTTTAATGTGGGGCTGTTCATAGGAGCTAGTATTCAGCTTTGGAGTGATTTATCTTGCTGTCGTATTTTACAGCTATACCAGTCAGAAAATGGAACTATAACAGAAGAAGATCTAGCTCATATTCTGAAGACTGCTATGGGTGTGTCACAGATTAATGTTACACATCTTTTTAGAGCTGTAGATGAAAAAGAAAAAGGAAAGATTACGTATGGTAAGTATTTTAAGTGGATCAGAACTGTCAATGTCCAAGTTGTCTGGACTCATGTTGATACACAAACCAGTTATATTTTGATTAGACTTTGTCTTTTTAGTGGACTTGTTCCTATAATGATGAAAGCACTGCAGACAAAGTAAACTTAAAAATAAATAAATAAATTTGAGTTTCACCTTTTAATATCAAATGTCATATTTACATTTTCATTGTTTTTCCCTTCTACATTGTTAGACAGTACGTAGACTACCTCTTTCAGCATATTTTGTTCTGTGACTTCCATGCATGTGAATATGTATTTTTAAGAAAGCAGCCTTAGCTCTGTCTTCTTGATTTGTCTCTTGTAGCCGTTCCTCACTGTATCTGTTCTCCCCAGAATACAGGAGAATGTAAGATTTTCTACTCCAGTAATTTCTCAGCCTGTTTGAAAATAAATAATCACGTGTGTCTGAGCGGGGGAAATGAGGGAGTATTGAAAATCCTGCTCAATATGTAGTCTGTAATGCAGGTGATAGGAAGGCGAGAAAGTTGCATGTGAGAAATTGAGAGATCTGGGTGAATAATTATGCTGGCAATCAAAGTACTTTTCTGTTACTTCAGATTCTTCATCTTCTATGCAGTGAAGTTCTAGATTTAGTTTAACTGAGTTGTTGATAGCCAGTGTAGCATGTATCTCAAATAGAAGTGATTATGATGTGCCCCTGTACTGTGTCTGGCCGGGATGGAGTTACCTTTCCCCACAGCAACCCACATAGCGCTGTGCTCTGCACCTGTAGCTAGAGCAGCACTGATACCACACCAGTGCTGTGTCTATTGCTGAGCCGCGCTGGCACAGCACCCAGACCCTCCAAACCCCCCAAACCCGGTGGGCTGGGGGTGGGCAGCAGCTGGGAGGGGACATCACCAGGGCAGCTGACCTGAACCGACCAAAGGGATATTCCATGCCATGCGGTGTCACACTCAGCAATAAAAGCTGGGAAAGGGGAAGGGGAAGGGGGGGCTCTCGTTATGAAGACGTCTGTCCTCCCGAACAACTGCTACGCGTATTGAGGCCCTGCTTCCCAGGACGTGGCCAAACGCTGCTCGTTGATGGGAAGTAGAGAATTTTTCTCTTTTTGCTTCCGTGCAGCTTTTGCTTTTTTTTTTTTCCGCTTTAATTAAATTATCCTTATCTCAACCCTTGGGCCCTTTTTCCATCATATTTTCTCCCCCTCATCTTTTGAGGAAGGAGAGTGAGAGAGCAGTTGTAGTGGAGTTCTGCTGCTCAGTGTTCCATTGGTTTTCCATCAGGATAATTCATATGCATTTAATTTGTAAAATGTTAATTAAAACATCAATGTCAGTAAATCAATTTCTACAGTAGTATTTCCCATGTTCGAATTACACAATATATATGTAATGCCTCAACTTCAGCACTGTTTTAGACTCATTGAAATGAGTGTCATTGCCCCGTCCTCCTCTTTTTTTCCCCTATTATCATTTGCCTTATCGCTTGATCCCTGCTGTACTGCCCCTTTCCTTTCTGTACTTCTCATCTGTCATATCCCTGGCACTTCCGTGTACACCCTACGCTATTGCCCTTTTGCTGCCTATCTGTTACTCCTTGTCTCGAGCTCATTCGAGTGGTGACTCAACTCTTCCCCCTCCCCCGCCCCCCATCACCAGTTTCAAAAATACCAGCAGAAAATCTGAGCTGGTAGGTTCAGCAGAACTCTAATTTTGGCACATCTCATTGTTTGAGGAAAAACTAAATTTGAAATAGTACACAGATGAACTCAAACCAGTTCTTGTGAGTTACCAAAGAATTCATATTTAATATTATTAATAGTACCCAGTTGTGCTTAAATCTGCATTGTCCCCTGAGTGGTCATTGTATGCTTGCATCACAAGAAAATCTGCACCATTACGCCATAACAGTGGCTGCTGAAGTGTTTAGCTCTCGTTTTCATGATTTTTTTTTCTTGCATTCAAAGGTAGCCTGTTGTGAGGCTACACAAAGTGGGATGGTGTTTACATCACTTCTTTTGAAATTTTGCTTGGATATTTTTCTGAGAAAAGTGCTGAGAAAGTGTGCAGAGAGGTTAACTTATCTGAAAGCTTAATTATTCGTAAGAATAAGAAGTCCAATTCGTTGTGGTAGAGTATCGAAAGGCAAAGGTAAACTTCTGGTATTGCATTTCTGTCTTGAAAGTTGTTTGCCATAAATATTTGATGTCTTGCCTTGCCTGGGAATGTGTGCAACTTTCCACATGCTTAATTTGTTGCACGTGAATAGTGAGGAGGAACAGGCAGAAAACTTGCAATTATACCTTTTCTGAAGGCATTGTCCAGACAAGTTCTGAGAAAACATTTGTATCCTGTGGAAGAGTAGGAGGGGAGGTTGGGAGGAGTTGAACTATAGGAAACTGATGAACATGCAACTTCCATCAGGAGCATCAAGTAGTGGGAGGGTATTGTAAAGGCACGAGAATCCTTTGATTTGAAGTTCCTGTACTGCATAAGCAGACTTAATGCAAAAGTATAGATAGCGGTATCAATGAACTCCACTCTGGGTTCTTCCCCACAACCACCATCCCCTTTGTTTCTTTCCTCTTAATAAGAGCAGAAAGCAAAATTACTTTTTCCCCAAGCAAATGACTAAGGCAATGTCTTCCTCCAGTCGTCTTCATGGTTGCTTTAAGCTTGAGCTTCAAAATGAGACCTGTGATTAGAAGTAATGCTGGAATAGGTCATTCTTCCTCCATCATCTTGTCTCATGTTTCTGGGGGGATGAGGCAAGTAGGATCCCTTTTCTTTGGCCTCTGCTGTGAAAAGGTTTATAAATATTCCTTAATATCTTAACGACTTCTTCCAACAAGACCCAGAACATCTACATACTCAAGTCTATCAAAAACATTATCCTGTTCAATTCAGTCCTCCCTGGAATATGGGGCTTTTCATTTTGATCCAGAACTGACAGAACATTGAGGGATGGATCATGACAGAATTGTCAGGATGCTGATTTGGATATAGACTATCATACTTGTGTCAACAAGTGCTTCCAGGGATTTTCTGCATTAATTTCCTGGAAAGATGCAGTAGCTTTTTGAAGAATTACTTAGAATGGCATCTGCAGTAAATATTCTTCTCATGCAAAAAGTGTTATGCTTAATATGATTGTAAGAGCATCTCTGGTACTGTTTGTTGAATTTTTATACTTGTCTTACTTGAGGGGGGAAACTGTCTGAATTACCTTTTCCCCAAAAAGGCTACTTTTCATGGTCATTAGTATGATGCACATGTGTTGTTACAAAAATATATATATCCCTGGCATGGTCTTGAAAGCATTCCCTTTTCAAATGGAAGCTTTATGTTCCTGCTGCAGTCCAGACCTATTTAAGGCTGATAGCTGTCGGCTAGCTGCAGAAAAATAATGTATTCAGTTGAATTCACTGAATGTGCTTAAATGTTTTGAATCTGATGAATCAGTTTGCACTTAAGTGTTTCTGATATGTTGTTGCAACTACTAACACTGTTAAATTTTTTAAATATAAAAATCGTTCTACGTTTCCTTCTTGGAAAAGGTTAGATGCATCAGATTCTTTGCTTTTTTTTTTTAAAAAAAAAAAAGGCAAAGTTGTATTTGCATCAAAAATACTGTCAGAAAAGCTTTTGTGCATTTTTAAACATTTAAGATTTTTTTGTTCCTGAAGACTTTGATATCATTTATGTGATGTCAGCCTGTGTTGTGTATATAGGTTTTTCAAAATAAATGATAGTGTTGGTTTTGATGTTCTGAATATCATCAGCTTTTGTTGAAGTTACAGGTTCCAAAATACTTTATATCCGTATAAATTGTGGATAAAAGCTACACAGTTCTGTTTGCAGAAGGGTGAAGTTACCTTTACTGCACTCTCCACCTATCCCTTTGCAACGGTTCAGAGGCAGTGTTGACCTACAACTTCAGCAGCCTTCTGGGCCAGGTGGTGTTCCCTTGCTCTTTGTAATACTGGAAAAAAAGCATGCTGTGTCAAACAGAGAAGGGTGGCAGAGGGGAAAAACTGTGGCAGTTCCTTTCTTCCACACCAGGCCCTTTGTACCAGGAGGAACTGGGCTTCGTTCCTCCGAACATTTACTTCAGCTATCAGCTGCACTGCACGCCAGGGAGCTCTCAGCATTGTCTGGTCATGAGCTCTTCCAGGATAACACAGTGAACTTGAGTGGGCTGTGTGCCATACCCTGTAGGCGACAGGGTGAGTTAGTGACAATGTTCACGTCCGGCTTCTTCCAGTGTCAGTTTACATTATAAAGTAGCTTCTTATGACTTGGCTCTTGTACAGGAACTTGTGCTTAAGTCGTGTCTGGATAAACAGTCACGGGCAGATTGTGACAAGGCTTCAATGCTAGATTTTTAATACAAAAATTTCTTGATGTTAAGAAATCCCCTCTCCTCCAAGAGGGAGGGAATCTTGCTCTTTCTATTGTTTCATAGGTATGCAAAACTAAAATAATTTTTTTCAGCATGTTACAAAATTATAGATGTTTTAATTGAGCAAGTGAATAAATCTTCTCGCAGTATCGTTCTCTGAAATATTTTAGGAGCTTTGGAATGCTGAAAGTGGAAGGCAGCAATGACAGCTGCTTTTAGGTTGAAGAGAATTATCAATGCAGAGCATTAAAGGGCGTGTTTGCAAAAGGCTTTCCAGATTTTAGGAAGTGACTGCTCTTGCTGTTCATTGTTCCTCAGCTGGAGGGCTTCTGCCCTTCCCCCAGTGAAGAGCTAGATGCTATGTCAGGGCATGTGGTGCTCCTCATGCATTTTAATGCAAATCTGAGCCTGTTTACCCCTTCACCATGTAAGCTAAACTCTGCTCTGAAATGTTTCGGGAGGGCTTAGATAGCCCTTTGTGGCATCTCAGTTCTGGGGATGCAGTAAACTGCTGAGAAACTAAAACAAGCTATGGGGATAGCATTATGTTAACTGCTGCTATTTTCTCCAAAGTCATCATGTGATTATACCCTGTATGTATTCAAATTTAGTGTCCTTCTGTTTCAAAGAGCTGATTCTGTGTAACAACATTTTTTTTTTTTTAGATGACTTCTACAGATTTGCTGAATTGCACCCACACTTTGCAGAAGATTATCTCTATCCTGATCAGATGGGAGCTGAGCGTGGTTTGGAGACCTCATCTCTTTCTGCTCCTAATGGTATCTGTACTGACTTCAGCCCTGAAAACGCTGAAGATAAAAACAAGCCCCTGCAGAAGAAACTGAATTAACACTACAACTGTTAACTTCCTCTCCTGGTGAGAGGATTGTCTTTTCTTGGAATTTTCATAAGTCACTCCAATTATACAGCAAATACCAGTTTTGTGTGTGAAAGTTCTTCTACTTTAATACCGTTCTTTGATTCATATGTGCTATATTTAACAATATGTTCCAGGTTACTTTGGAGAAGGTGTTTTTGTGTGTTTTTTGTTTTTTCAAAAAGGTCTTTGAAAGGCAAAAATGTGAATGTGCTTCATTATTAATGTTTATATTTAAAAGGAAGCGGCACACTTATTTATATTCCACTGGCTAGTTTCATGTACAAAGTGTCGCACAAATTGCGCATGTATAAAGAAACTGTAGCTACTATGGTGTTAAGTGCACTTTGGTGATTAGTGTTTCCCCTAGTTATGGGGATGTTTATACGGGGCCAAATCTTGCTGTTCATATTTGCATAGTCAGTCTTGTTGATTTCAGTGGGGTTATTCTCTTGAGCAAGGCAAGCACATTTTGGCCCTCTTGTTTTGGTTTCAGTGAACAGTTCAGAAACAGTCACGCAAAATCTTGCTAAGGATTGCTTTTTATTGTTGAATGACAATTGTTTCTCTTTCGGTCTATTCCATGGTAGAATGAAAAGGAGAGGCTCCTTGTCCCTTACCCCAACACTTTTCTACTGTAATCTTCCAGATGCAATTAAACATAATTTTTTTTTCCAAACTGACACGCCACATACTGTTTGCAAACACATGACAAAACTGTGCTTTTTCTCTTATAATCAGTTCAAATCATGTCCACCCAACATTTACATGGGAGATGTTTACAAAATTATATTTTATTAGGAATCAGTTTCTTTTGTAGCAAGCCTATATATACAGATAACTTAGCATGGAACAACACACTACAAAAACTTAGTTGTATCAACACAAATTTGAAAAGGTTGCAGTTACTCCAGAAGCTAAGACAGCAACAAGCTGCTGAAAATTATGAAGGAATGCTAGTTAAATCTCTATAGCAACATTACATATACTGTATATAACGTATATGAAGCTTAAAATAGTTTAGAACTGTTTTAAAAAAAAAAATTAAAACATATGTATTAGTAATATTTCTTACCTTTTCTTTTGTAAACCTAGATGCCTTAATTACCAGTGAAGGTCTCAGAGAAAAATTGAAATTACTCTAAAACCAGAGATGTCTACTGATTAGGAAATGAGCCAAAGGCCTCAAGGAGTAGGAAGAAGAGCTGTTGCAAAACAACTGTGATGGCAACTCTTCTTCCAAACAAAAATAAATATATTTCCACATCATTTATGCGACTAATTCTGCAAGGCTGCACTAGAATATGAGGGTTTCATAACTGGAGAACTGTTGTTGAAATTTGAATCTTCTACGTGTTAATGTAAAACTAGATTTGAAAGGGTGGAATTTCAGCAGAAGGAAATCTGTTTATACCAAATGCTTTTGTTATTATTTTTTAAATAGCAGGAGGATTTTTTAAGCTCATTAGGGTATTGGAATGTGTCCTTAAAAATCCTTAACTGTATGTGGCAAGTGTCCAAACTGAAACTGGCTTTAATAGAATGGGTATGGGGAAACAAACTGTAAGAAATAATGCTTTCTGTGGGGTATGCAGAGGTACATTCTTATTTGGAGGTAGTAATTAAATTTTTGATTTACCTAGATTTACCTGGCATGCCAAGCTGGCAGGTCTGCAGCAGATTGGCAGACAAGATTTAAACTAAAACTGATCATGAGAAATAGAAGACATGGTTTGAAAATAAGGCATGTGAGAAACTACACTTAGGAATAGTCAGCTGCACAGAGTGGGTACAACTGCGCAAAAGATCTTGGCAGGGATGGTATCAAGTATTACTAACTGAGCATGGTTAGCTTATTGCTGCAGAAGAGATACAAGTGTTTGTGCATCCCACTATAATGAGTAACCTGTGAGAAGTGTGGCGGTATTTCTGTGCTACCGAGGACTGATAAGACCTTTCCTAAAGTACCTGTCTGTGTCGGGGCACTTGAGAAGGATGGAGAGTAGCTGTATAGAGTCTGGAGGAGACAAAATAGTTGATAGAGGTTGAAAGAATTGTTTAATCCAGAAAAGGAGACTGAAGGAAGGTATGAAATCAGTCATCAAATGTGGAAGAAGTCACTGTAGGGAAGATGGGAACAATCTTTTCTCCACGTTGATGGTAGAAATAGGGTATTCATGTAAAAGGCAAGGTAAGCATCAGGAAAACTTCCTTACTGTACATCTAGTTAAGCTATGGAGCTATTCCAGGTGGGATGAGGAGCCTTCCTTCACTGGAGGTTTTGAAAACAGAACGGACAACGAAGACAAAGACACTTGATTTTGTTGATCATAACCCCCAGGGTTGTAGGGATAGATTTCCTGAGGTCTATTTTCTGTGGTTGTACAGTATGTATTTTAGTCAGTATGTAAGGGAAGGTACATGAGCCGTAGTCTGAGCATATCCCATCTCCTCTGCAAGACCTCTAATAACGCTTGGCCCAGGCTGGCTGTCTATAAGATAGTTATCTTTTGCTTTGTATGTGAGCATGTGAATTTGAGAATCTTAAAGTGTAGGGGATGAGGTGGGGTTCCCCGAGACATGTCTGGAAAGAAAAGCTGATGGATGACCTTGGTGTGAGAGAAGCTCCAGAGGAAGAAATTACTCGTTCCACATCTGTGAAAGAACAAAGAAAGCTGATTGAATTTGGCTAAACATAAGCATGCCTACTTTCTATGTATGGTGCATGTAGCTTGGGGATCTGCCTTCTAAATGGCAAAGGGTTCATTTGTTTTCTTTCTTGTTTCTGGTGAGGGAGACGTTTTCTAATTGAGGTAAATGTAATAACTGCATTTGAGCGCAGTGAAGCTGTTCAGAGTGTTCGGGTTTGAAGAGTGCTGCAGCTTCCAGTAGATGGGAACAAATGCGACATCGAATGGCAAAGATGCGCTGAGAACTGCGTTAATCAGTGAGTTCTATCCAGAGCTGCTGTTGGAAAAGCCTGGTGAGCAGCATCTCGCTTGGCGAGCAAGTACTCTTGGTGGAAACAACTAGTTTAAAAACATCCAGCTTCTGTAATGACTTGCAATGCTCCCTCTTTTGTGAGATTGTTGATCTAGGTAGAGAAATAGGATGAATAATAGGTGAAGTCCTGATCAGCCTGCATGGAAACATTGTTAGATCACAGATGATGTCACAAAAAATGAGATTAATGAATAGAATTCAGGGGATTTCAGTATCTTTACTATATAAGGTTATAATACTAGACTGCCTTGTAGTGACAGGAAAGCCACATTGCTGTAAGGTGGTAAACTTGGACTTTGAGGGCTGAGACCTGTAATACACTGCATTACTGCAACAATATTCATCATCTATCGAAGTCACTGATGAAAGGTTTTGGTAGTTCCACAGAGAAGGTGCCCAGCTGTGGAGCAGCTGGGTTGTGATGCTCTCAGGGGCTGGCAATGCAAAGATAGAAGTGAAAGCTTCCTTCCCATTCACCAAACAATAACATGTAAGTGCTTTCAGTTAAAATATTACTGATTTTTACAAACCTTAAACTTACAGGGAGACACAAAATAAATGTCTTCAGCTCTTTACAATAATTTAATAAGTGATCCTTACACAAAATACATAGGGGTGTGAAGACATTTGACACTTGTCTGATGAGCATTTTGCTGCTTTTGTGAAATACTGCCATCCCTTGCCAGTAGAGCTCTCGCATCAGTCTGAATTTCTATATATTGTATGAGATTCAGCCAAAGCTTTGTTATTCTGATATGGCTGAACAAGTATACTATGTGTTCTGAATGTATTTAACGCAAAACAATGAAATCCGAGATACCTAAAAAGTGTCTTTTTGCTTCATTTGTTTTTCTTCAATTATAATAAAACCTCATTAAAAAATAAACAGAAACAAAAGTTTAGGAGGTACAAAGCATATTTAAACCACTGTCTCTGCCATGCTAAGGCAAGTTCTATTATAGATTTCTGAGGAGTCCAGTGCTGCAAGCAGATGCATTTAAAAGGTATTATAGGCGATTTGTGATCCTCGTGGAGAAATAAGGTTGTACACTTAATTTTTTACCAGTGAATTACACTATATATTTCAATGCATTTATTGTATTTAGAATCCTCTTACTATGATAAGATGATAAAAAAAAAAAAAGGCAACCAGACCCTTGTGTGTGTTTGCTAATCCTGCTTTGAAGGTTTAAAACCTTAGGTCACAAAGCTTACTTGAAAAGGAGATGTGTGCATTAAGGAAATGATGCAATCTCTTTAGAGGCAGAGCCACAGGAAGTGTGTGTTGGGGGGGGAGTTGTTTTGTACATAGCTGTTTATTAATATTGTCAAACAAACTGAATAGGCTTGTTAGCTAGTTTAAGCACTGAGCTGCTTGGCAAGTGCTTTTGTTCATAATATGTGGTAAACCTTCTTCTGGAACAGGAATCGTTGCACTTTAACATTTGCGTAATTTGATTAAATTTTTTGAAGAGGTATTTTTATTCATTTCTGAGTTCCCTTATAAGGCCATATTTGGAAGAATTTTCCTATGTTATGTTATCATGTGGTAAGTACAGCTTTTCATGTTAAATTTTAGTCACATTCTGCTCTCTGCTCCTTCAAAAACTAGTATTTCAATTAAAAATAATCAGAGAAAGGACTTAAAGAATGTAAGTTGCAGAGCTTGACTGGCATCTGCTGTAAATGCCATGATCTCAGAAAAACTATATAAACACAGCTTTGCCTATATTATAGGACTTGAACTAGGAAAGAAATAAATTTTATTTCTGATAAAAAAAATCCTCTGATCAAGTCAGATTTAAGTTTCCTTTATGTTGAGCTGTTGCATTCTACTTGGTGTGAGGCCTCTGCTTTTTTCTAGCAGCACTTTAAGTGTTTTGTAATGAAGACCAGATGTTACAATATGTTGGCTGAGAGTTTTTGCATTAGCAAAACTTAAGTTTGGCTCCTAAACTCATTGAAGCACAGAAGTTCCCTGTGAACAAAGCACTGCAGATGATTTGTGAATTTTTAGGTATATGAACTTCAGCTAATTTGGGGAACTTCAGTTACCTAATTAATATGGCTAGTTCCTTTATAAAGGAGAGAGGAAAAAAAAAAAAGAGTAGGTCCAACAGTTTGAAAATGAAGGTAAGAATTCATAATCAGTGCCGTTGTTCAATCAGTCAGTCAAGTGAAACCTCAAGATCAGGTTCACAGATGAGCAGGAAGACTGAGATAGTCATTCGGGTAATTCTGCTTTCCAGGCTCTAGTATTGCAGGTAGCAATTAAGCCAGCCATTATTCAGTCAGAGGATGAATTCCTGAAGGTATTGCATCTAAGTAATGTCTAAGTCACTAGCAGCACAGCCAGTGATGTTTCATTGGTTCTCCCTTTTTCCTGTGAAGACCAGAAAAAACTACTCTGTGATGGGAACCTTTAAAGACATCCTTAACGGTAAAATCCTCCAGCACCTCCTCAAAGGAACAAACACAATCATTCTATGCTACAGCTGAGGCGGTGAACCGAGTATACAAGTTAGTCACCAACACATTGTGATCAAAAAGTGCATAAATGCACTGAGGTTATACTGAGGTATAAATACAGGGAATGCAGTAGAAGAGAGAACATCTGTTAGACGTGCCTGGATTTGCATCTCTATTTCCTGCATCTCATATTGGTCAAGTTAAGACAGTTTCTTTCTCTAGGAAACCTCTCAGGTTTATTTCAAGGTATTATTCTTTTACGAGCAGAGGAGTGATTTGTTCTGTAGAAGATGGCTTCCTTTTCCGCCAGATGTTGTCATGCTCTTCATCACGCGTTATAGGACTGAATCAATCTGGGTGATACTGAGAGCAGAGGGTTTAAAAGGCTTATAAAATGGAGGGTTTATGTGTCTGTGAAAAACGGTGAGACCTTTTTGCAGCAACTGACACTCTGCCTAGATTGTCTTGCAAGCTCTTTAGGCAAAATAATTTTACCAACATGATGGCAGAGGCTGCTAGTTCCGTTTTGTTTAGCAAAGTGGTATAGCACAGTACTCTAGTGTGGGCTATTTTCGGAATCTGTAACTGGTAAAGAGGCATTTACAATTTTGAAATGATCCGTCTCTAACAGTAGAGATGGGAACAGTAGAATCACCTCACCACAGATTGCACATAAGTTATTCCTTTCACTTTTTGTATTTTTTTAACCAATGTACTTGTCATGTTTCTTGATTCTGAGCTAATAGTTGCACAGGGCCATATGAACAGCCCTGCTCATTTGAGGTTAGCTTGGAGATCTCAAAAAAGATGTTGTACAATAATCCGTGGATGTAGTGTTACGTTTCAGTTCTTTCACTTTGACCAAAAAAGGCTGGAAGCAAGAGGAAAGTCATAATGACTTTTGTAATATTCTATTTTGCTATTATGAATGGGTGTTACTTGAGAGTGCCAATCCAGAGCCAAACAATCTGTTGGAGAAAAATCAAGCTGAACTTCTGGTCCTGAACCAGAAAGTAGATTCATTAGGGCTAGCATAGCAGCAAAGCTTTCACTGTACAGCTGGCCTTTTTGTCATAGTAAAGAAGGAAATTTTCCATCTCTTGGGCTGGCGAATTTAGATTTCTGTATCCCTAGCTCTTGATTGTGCTGTCTTGTTCTCTGTGGGTTGGCTGCAGCCTGAGGGAGACCTCAGTGCCTCTTAAGATTAAGGGACATTCACAGACCACTTTTCCTGACCAGTAAGTGGCAGGTGAACATTGAAGTTGCATTTTGGTAATGCCACCCAAAACTAAGGCCCCACGTCCTGCTTTAGCTTGCGTCTGCCTTTAAATGACGGATTGCATTTTCTTTTCTCACACCTTAACCACTGCAGGTGTGTCCAGGTGACAGCAAGTTTGTAAGTACTTACGAGACTCTATGAACAATAATCAATTAAATTTGGAAATACAGTATAATGAAATCTTAATTTGGATTGACTTCTGACTTTGTCACTCTTAGTGTGTGCCTGTTTACTTCCAAGTTCAGAATGCAGTATGTATAAATGTGTTTGTTTCAAATTCTCCTCGTGGATACTGAAGAAAGCTGAAGCTCAGACACTTTTCATCCTACCATGGCACTGGCAATGAAATTCATCTGATGATAGGTTATTTCTGAGTCTATGAATGTATATGGGGAAAACCCAAATACATGTCTTCTACTCACTACCCGGCATCAAGACAATTTTGTATTTTAAATGCTAAAGAAATAAACTTGTAAGGACCTTGTATGCCCTAAGTATATATTTTTTGTCCTATGTTTTCTTTTATAATAAAGTTCAATATTTCTTGTATTTCAGAAGTTTAGGTTAGCCACTATTGTACTTTCCAGACTACAAAAGCAGTTTTTAAGTAAACATCTAAAAGTGAAATTGTATTTTTGCGTATGTCGATTACAATCCCTTAAACATCTCTCCTTATCAATTGTATATACTTAGACAAAAAGCGCATCAGCTGCAGCTGCTTGTCTAGATAGCTGTTTGTGTTGGTGATTTGTTTATATTGCTTTCTGTAATTGCTCTACGGGTATTAAGAGCTCATGTACATCAGTAATGTTAGAAATAGAAGTCAGAAGTAAATCTCTTTAGAAATGATAGATTTTTGTATCCTGGAGGAGGACCAAGACTAAGCATCTAACTTTGAATTATATACTGTATAACTTCAACGTTCCAGCATTGTGTTGAAAGTATTTGGCATCTGTTCAATGGGACCACTTTCTAAACCTTTTTGTAATTCCCAGCATCTATCCAGCTGTGCTAGACACTTGTAATTTGATTGCAGTTCGATTAGTTCATCTTTTTTGGAAGAATAAAATTCAGTATCATCAAGCTGAGAAATAATTCAGAAAAAAGTTTTTGATCTCTTGAATTACTGCTCAACCTGCATTGAGGACATCATTTATACACTTTTAAGAAGTATCGCTATGTTTTTGAACACACTTGAGAATTTAAATGCAAAAGCAAAGAAGTTAACCTCTTAAATGATCACATTTTGGAATTTTCTCTTACTGCTGCTGAATCCAAGTTAGGCACTGCCATGAAGAGGATGCTTTTAGTTGAAAACCTGTGCTGATAGAGCAGGAAGTTTGCTTTTGTAGGAACTCGCTTGCAAGGTATGACGTGCTTGTTCCATCAGTGGTACAACTTCTGTTAACTCCAAGGCTGCTCAAGCAGACCTGGTTGGTTTAAAGATTCATATTGGCTGCAAGCTTTTTATTATAGCCCTTGGGTATGCGGTGTAAATCTGTAACGATACATAGTGCTACTGGATGATACTCTGAATGCATTTTTTCTGCTGTATATTTCCCTCCTATGGCTCCTAAGGTATGTGTATATAGACTGTCTTTGCACTGAACTGACTATACTTCATAACTGAAAAGCAAGTAGGTGATTGAAGCTTGTGGTTCCAGTTGTGGAAGTACTTCTGCAGAATGAAAAGTATAGCTTCAGTGCTGTAAATTTGATTTTTTAAAATATTTTTTATTAACATGCATGGCAGACTAAGGATAATATTTTTTAAAAATGAACTTGGTTTTGTACAATTTTCAATGTTTAAAACTTTATGATTTAACATTACCTCTGAATATCAGTGATCAGTAAATTCTTAAAGAAAATACCTCAATTTGAGCATTCTTTTCTTGCTAGTTCTCTGATAGGTTGAAATGGGACTATAGTGAGCAATGAACTAACTGAGCCAAACAGCAATGATGTAGAAGCTTCAACTATGCTGTAAGTTGTCTGACTTACTGAAAGGGAACTAAATGATACACTGCAAGTGTTGATGTGCAGTACACAATCATGGCTCGTTCTGCCCAACTGGACGCTTTCCTTATGACTGGCTTGTGAATTGAATTTTCAGCGTGAAGCCAAATTAAAATGAAAGAAAAAATGTTTTGTTTCCTCTCGATTTTTTTCTTACGCATGTTTTTGGTTACAAGGCTTACGACAAGGTGAAGGATAAAATCGTAACTGTGAATAAAACCAAGTCCATACATGTTTAGATGTGCTTTACTGATGTTTGTCCACTGTGGCAGTGTGCATAGGAGATCAGTGTTTACCTCACAACTGGGAGTATGAAATACAGGGTTTTAAGTTGGTTTGGTTTGGTGGTGGGTTTGTTTTGTGGGGGTGGGATTTTTTTTGGTTGGTTGTTTTTTGTTTTTGTTGTCATCCCCCCATCCCCTTCCATGAATGACAGGTATATTGAATCCAATTCTATCATCTGTGCTTAAAGGAGAGTACCGAAAGATCAAAAGAGATTCTGAAAAGGGGCTCTAGAGGGCTGGAGAACAAGTCTGTCTGAATTAGGCTGAAGTAGCTCTGTCTGCTTTGCTATCCAGGAAACAGACAAGAGGTGATGTGACACTGCAGTTACTACACACATGAGAAATGCATAAAAGAAAGTAGAAAAAGGTATAATGAGGTCCAGTGGATATAAGCTGAACTAAAAATATGAACATTTTTAAGAATTAGTAAAACAGTGGGGAAGTTTACCAGAGTAATGACGCATTCTTAATGCTGTTAAGATTTCAAGCAAAGACTTGTTAATGCTTTTCTTAAAATTAGTCACTAATTTCAATTTATGGTGTGTATGCAGGTTTTGAGTAATGTTCTCTGGCCTAAATTGGGTTAGTCATGCAGTGGTTTATATGAAAGAACAAACATCTGTAGATGAGAACAAATGCATACATTTTCAACCTGTTTAAGAGAAAAGATCAAATACTTGAGATTAAATCTAGTTTTGGACAGTTACTCTTTCAGTGACGTCCTATCAGTTACGCAGCAATGTTGCACATTTACTTATGAAGAAATGCTTTAAAACTTGAACCATTTTTAATATATTTTTCCTTCAGCTCTAAAATGCAAATAATGTATTGGTTCTGTACTTCCATAAGTAGATTACACTAGAACTAGTTAAAACGTTTCATAGAGCAGGCATGCGGTATGCTTTCAGAAACATTAATTACAGACTGGAAGTGTCTGACATTCTTAAAATATTACAGATGTGTAAATGAACAAAATGCATGCAAGATTTCTTTCTACAAGGGGTGAAGATTCCCCGATACCTCTGACTCTCCTGCCGCTGTTACACACCAGACACCATGTGCCTTTAACCCTGTTCTTCCCTGCTGTTCTTGCTCCTGTACACCACTGCAGCTGTCCTGCTGCTCCTGCCGCTGGACTTGGTTCAGCGGCGAGCCAGTGGGCTCTGGGTCTGCAGCCAGCCCTTCCAGCTGTTTTTCAGGTGATGCAGACCGCTACTGTAGGAGCATGAGCTGTGAGCGCTCACTCCATGCACTCTTCTTCCCAACTTTCTCCTGTTACTCTCCACCCTTTCCTTTACGAAAGAAAAGAAAGCAGGCACCACGGCACTGCTCCAAATGCTTGTTTGATATCCATCTTCACCCTATTCCTAAGCTCTGCGCATCCTGCAATGTACTCAGCCGTGTCCTAGCTGCCTACCCCGCTGGCTGTTTCCTCCTTCCCCGCTGTGGTGTAGGAAGCTCCCTCTTGTGCCATCCCACCTCGCTGGTGGGGCGATGAGCTGTCACCATCCAGCTGTGTCTTCTCTGCCTTCTGCGTGAAGCTCCTGAGTGCGATGTCTGAGGATGTCTGAGGTATGTACCCGCACCACCGGTTCCTCCTGCTCGACTCCATGCGAGCAGACAGGCGAAGACCGTAAGAAACGCTTTCTCGTCCCTGCCCGTAGGGCCTAGAAGAGCTGCCTCAGCTCCAGGGGGTGGCCGAGTTTTGTAGCGCTCTCTGGAGCGGAGATGGACCGGCTGCCTTGTGAGGAATGCTGCAAGGGGCTTTCTTCTGTCAACCGCTTTTGATCCCCTGTCTCCCCCCTGCACCGGGGTTCGTCAACAGTCCGTACCACCCGCTGGGCTTGAGGGAAAGGACAGGAGCAAGAGAAGCAAACGCTTCCCCGCCTTTTTATCACACGTTAGGCCGTGTCTGTGCCACGCTCTCCTCACCTGCGCACCCGAGTTAGTTTCAGACGGCCAAACCACCCTCCCGTACCGACCCTCAGCGCGGCCCCGCCGGTCGCCTGGCGCAGAGGCG
>VXAL01014231.1:17859-59551 GCA_013399475.1 Chauna torquata | reverse complement strand
CGTCTGGCCCTACCTGGCGCGGCGGCCCAAGCTGCAGGTGAGCGGGCCGCGGGGCCGTCGGGTGCCGCCTGGCTGTCCGCGCACGCCGCGAGCGGAGCAGCCGTGCTGGAGAAGGGGCTCTGCTGGCTCCGGGACCTCTCACGCCAAGCGCAGCTCGTCCTTTAACAGCTCGTCCAGTGGCCGCGCCGCGGCGGAGTCGCGCCCCAAACGAGCAGGGGGAGGGGCAGCCGGAAAGCTTTTCCTGTTTGTTTTGTTTGCTTACCGGTTTCGAGCGCATCGTTTTCTTTCCCAGGGCACGCGTAACCAGCATGCGACTGGGGTAATTGGGGAAGCCGAGGTGCAGGGGTCTGAGCGTGCTGGTGCGTGAGCTTAGTGTTTCCGTGCTCTCATTTCCTTGTGCTGTCCTTTTAATTCCAGTTAAGCGTTTATACTACCACGCGATCAAACATTGGTGCTGAGAATAATATAGATCTGGTTTTGAACGTGGAGGATTTTGATATTGAGTCCAAATTTGAAAGGTAAGTAGTAAAACTACTAGTTTTTTGTTTAATTCTGAAGTATGTAGCCTAACTAGTAGCTGCATGTATGGAAATACGCACGAAGTAGGTAGGTTGGCTGTTCGCGACAGTACTGTTGAAGGAGTTGAGTTGTTCTTGTGTTTTTTGGTTTTGAGTTAAAGCTGTTATCGTATGCTGTACAGGCTATTCAGTCCGCACATCTTTTCATAAAGAAATAACTGTGTTTGCAGTGCTAAGGCAGGAAAGATGTTGGTTGGGCTTCAGCTCTGGAGCTGAGGACAAAGTGCTGCTGTAGATTTAAAAAAAAAAAAGAAGCCACAGTAATTTTTTCTTTAATTGAAGGTTCCTGGAATCATGAGCTACACGTGTGCCTGCCTTGATGGAAATGGTGTACTAAGCTTATGTGGTGCCAAAGAGCAGGCTCTTAGACAAACTTTTCTTGCATTGAATGATCAACTTACAGTTGCAAGAAAGAAATCTTCACTAAACAAAGCTGCGCTAATAAATGCAGAAATGCTTGTTTCTCTCATGTGGGTTTTACAGACTTGAACACTGTCCTCTGTTGTCTACTGTAACTTTCAGATCCCACTCTAAACACTTACCTCACCAGCTATTCTAGATGACTTTAGCATTGGTTGGTTTAGGTCAATGTACTGTTTTCAGTCTTATAAACAAATGTTTTACAGAAGTGTGCTTTGCTTATGATAGTAAAAATGGCTTTCCATTGCGAAAGTTTAAGTCAACATGACTGGAAATAGCGTGAGACTTTAATAATGTGTAGCTAGTCTACTAGCTGTGTGACTTTTTTTTTTTTTTTTTTTAATAACTGCAGCTTCAGACTCTGAATAGAACCTGGAAGTTGTATGGTGTTCTGTTTTCTTGTGTTGTAACAATATGCTTTGGTATAACTGTTTCAGTGCTTATAATCTTCAAAGTAAACCTTTTTCTGTTGGTTTAGAGTTTCAAGATCTTCTGAAGGGATGTTGATGCTAAGGTCATGCCCTTAGACAGATTTCTGAGTATGACGCTGCACTCTTTAACTATAAAAAGGCACATATAATGGTTAGAACTACTTCTTTTGTGCTTTGTGTTTTCTGCCTCACTTTTTTTGTTTAAAATAGTCATCTCGTTTTGACACTCTTGTCACTGGTTCACCCTGGTTCTCTCATATTCTGCATGTTTTGTAATTAAAGAATGTGAACTTCTGCAGTTCAGGTCCCATTAAACTTAATCTCTGGCAGACTTGAAAATAGAACTGTTTTACTGACTCAGTCTGCTATGCCAGTGAAAGTATCCAGAGAAAAACAGCAACCTGAGCGAATTAACAGGATGCTTTCTTGGCAGACGCAAGGGGAGTGACTTCGTGGTTCGAAGTTCTGTAGGGTTCTGTGCTCAGCATGCCATAGCTGAGAAGATACTTTGTTAGTGCAAATTGCTTGGCATAACTCTGATTTTCTTTCTAATCTTTTTATCTTGTATGCAATCTGTGAACATGCTCGGCATGTTGAAGGTTATTTTCTGCAAGGTCTGTGATAATTTTGGCACTATGACCTATTCGCAGGGGGAAAAAACAAAAACCGATAATGCAGTCCTGTGTTGTGTAGGATAATAAAGGACGAATTGGACAAAGATTAAAGTATCTTAAGATAGTAGTAAAGCTTTGGCGGTGCAAGTGTTATGATATGTACTAGAGTATATAAATTGATCCCACCCAGCCATGGCTCATTAGGGCATATTAGCCCCAACACGTTCTTACTTGCTTTCAGAACATCGTAACGTCTTCAGTGATCCTCATACGTAACAGCTTAATATTTCAACATATGTCATCTCATAACGTACTTATTTTGTATTTTAGGACAGTGAATGTCTCTGTACCAAAGAAAACTCGAAATAATGGCACATTATATGCATATATATTTGTTCATCATGCTGGCATTTTGCCTTGGCATGATGGTAAGCAGGTGCATATAGTAAGTCCTCTGACCACGTACATGGTCCCTAAACCAGAAGAGGTTAATTTGCTCACTGGAGAATCAACCACACAGGTAGGTTGTTTTTCCATCTATAGAAGAACTGGATTAAAAAAAAAAAAAAATCTTTTGTAGACACTTGCAGTTTTAGCAACTGCTATGCTTGCATCATTAGAGTGATGATGAGATTTAAAAAAAAAAAAGGACAAAACACTTGTTTCTTCTTGATTGTCAGCTGGTGCACTAATAGTAGACCATTCAGCACAGCAGATGTGGAGCCCTCTGTAATACTGGCTGCTATTAAAACACTTCCCTAGTTAACGTTAATTACTTATTTAGGGATTCATTGCTTCTGGTAGAAATAATGTATTGTTCTGTAACAGAATGATGCTGTTCTGTATAACGAATTAGATTCGTGAGAGATAACGTGCTTTGCTTTTGTAAAACAGATACAAACTTGATTTTGACACTGATGAGTGACCAGAGTGTAGCTTGCTTCTTTTCCTATAGGATGTTCTTACTTTCCAATTCAATTCAAGAGAATAAGATACTAATATCCTTTGACAAATGCTGTAGTTACTCACCAGAGGAAAAAATGTGATGTTATTTAATGAAATACTTATGATGCCTGTTGTACCTCATATTCAAGGGGAGTTAGAGAATTTCACCCTGTTTTTCTTTGGAATCTGAAATATACCTGTAGCTATCAGTGCTAAATCCTGTTAGAATAAAGTTGAAAATGAGTTGAATATAGAGTCCAGCATTAAAACATCAGAATAGGTGGTGGTCTTCCGAGGAAAAGCAAGTAGAATGTCCTGGCGGTAAGCATCTACTGAAAGCTATGGTCTTACTCTGATTCAGCACTGCTTTATGTGGCATTTGGAGGCTCAGAAGTTCAAAACAAATGGTCTGATCTTTTTACTCCCCAAAATTAGTATGGTTGATCATATTCTTGACTGTTTCGAAGTTAACATCTGAATACTCTGCTGTTCTTACATTCGAGTGACTATTTTCAGAGTGTTCAGATGCCTAAGGTATTAAAATAAATAAGCTGAATATTCATTCTTGATGAACAAGCCTGTGAATGGGCACTGAAGGTGTTCAGCTGCAAATTATGGTGGGTCTTCACAATCTGTTCTGTTGTATTTGAGCAAAATGCGTGGTCTGGTCAAAATTAAGTTAAAGTGTTTCCTTACGAATGCCTGTTTTGTGATACAGCTAATGACTCCGTAGTTTCAGTGAGTTAGGGTCTTATCCTGTTCAAAATTCTGTATTTAGCAGTTTGTATATTTATTGTATTTTTAAAGCAAATTGAAGCAGAAAAACAGACCAGTGCTCTAGATGAACCTGTCTCTCACTGGCGGTCAAGGTTAACCTTAAATGTCATGGTGGAAGATTTCGTGTTTGATGGATCATCCCTCCCTGCTGATGTTCACCGTTACATGAAGATGTAAGTTGATGACTCAGTTTTGCTAGATTTGTTATTCGAAACTTAAATCACTTTTCTACAAAAATTTTCCCTGTCCTCCTTTAGTAATTTATTCTTATATCAGAGCTTAGGAGACACTGTTTAATGCAGCCATGTCAGTAGTGACAGTTGGTAAGATACTATGTGCTAAAAAACATCTTGGGAAATATCTTGCTCCTGGGCATTCAGAGTTTTTAAAATACCTTTTTGTATGGGAGTTACCAGGGTAACACAAAGCAGAACTGCAAAGACACAAGTAAAATGCTACAGCAGGCTTCATACCATCCTGTTCTCAAACATGCTTCTGTCCTTTAAAGCAATTGTTGTCCCTTGACCTTTGCAGTTATCCTTCATTTGCAGGTTATCTGTATAAACAGCAGGTGCTTAAGTGGCACACCTGATCTCCTAGCCCATCTTCCCCCCACCTCCGCCATGACTGGTTTTATTTTACTTGAGCGATGTGTAGTCCTATATAATGTCATTTTCTCAAGAAAAAAAATAAAAAGTGAGGTTTTTAGGCAGGCAGTAGCTTCTGTTCACAGCTTGCTTAACTTATTTCCAGTGTTAACTATACGAATAGTGCTGTGTTGGCTGATGCTGCCTTATGTTGATGCCTTTCTCTACAAGTATCCTGTTAAATCCAGAAGCAGTTGCTTAGTCAGCAGACACTGGAGTTCTGGGATAGCTTCCCAAGCAGAACAGATAAACTTAGCAACTCCTAAGACAGGCCATAACAGGAAGGGGTTGATGAATCTTTTCTGTCTAGATACCCGTCAATGCTGTTTTATCATTGCATTATACAGGAAATAGTTTGGATATGAAATAGCCGGCTGTAATTCCACTAGCAGTAGCTTTGATTCTAGTTTAATCGTAGTATAGAAATTTAACCCTATTCAGTTGAAGAACCAAACTATTTCTGATCCTCAAGTTAGTACTTCTCTATATTACTGTTGCCCCTTGAGTATTTAGTATGCAGCCTTTCTCAACATGCAGTGACTTCTTTCTTTTGTGAACTACTCAAATTCAGTTTTCAGGCTTTAAAAAGCTCAGTTATGCTACTTCCATAGACTCTTACCGAGTATATTGTTATGTAGATAACTGTTTCTCTAGCGAAGAACTTTAAGAATTTGACTCTCAGGGCACTAGGCTAAATACTCTTCTAAGATACCAACAAAGCAATTGACCAGTGGCCAATTTTGTAGAGACCTTAAAGGTTGTTATTATTGGTTTTGTGCAGGTTGGTGAGGTGGTACAGCAATTCAAATGAGTGTTTCTGTTCAGGTAAAGGCAGAGAAGATTTATGCTCCTTGTGCGCTCTCAACGGTAACATCTAGCCTTTTAGTGTGCATACCAGCCAACATTTACATAGTCCCATGCTAGGTGGAGCATGTACTGTTGCTGACCTGGTAGATGTCACTGGGGCTACGGAGGAGTGGGGGAGATGGTGGAGAGTTGTCGTTGCAGTAGGACAGGCATAACTTGAGACAAAGGATACAAATATGTAGTAGTAAACTTCAGCGTGTTTCTTTTTCACGAACCTTTTAATTTCCTCTACTCTTGTTCATGCAACAGCTTCAGCATCATTACAGCCAATTTCATTTGTCTTTCATTCTTTTTTGCTTATTCTTTCTACAGAAAAGTAAAAACAAACTGAAGAGAGAAATATGACATGCATACTTCTTATACAGACATCTGTCAATGAGAAACACTAGGCTAGCAGTTGCTTCTTTCTTGCTGTGTGTTAAAGAATAATGTGCCAGAAAAGGTGGTGGGAAATACCTACATGGGTAGATCTGAAAGTACTGATTGAGTGCTAACTTAAATAAGTAGTTTTCTTTTTAAATCACTACAGTTATAAAATCCATGTTTAAACATCCTAGGGTTCAGTTGGGGAAGACAGTGCACTACCTTCCAATATTATTTATTGATCAGCTAAGCAACAGAGTGAAAGATTTGATGGTGAGTAATAGAAAACCTTTAATTACATTTAATAGTTTTAACAGTAATCTTCAATGTTGTTATAATTAAGATTTTCTTCATAGGTTGTTTGCTGTAATGAAAAACTATAAAGCCACAGAAGGACTCTTATCAATGACTGTTGTTTAGCTTCATGTGGTCAACTGTGGCAAATGTAGAATTTGAATCTGGGTTTTGAGACTCCCCCCTTGCAGAAATATCTGCCAAACACTCCCTTCTATTCTACCAAAAGGTATTTGGATTCCATTGCTTCTGCCTTTTGGGAAGATGTGGAGGAAATCACTGCAGCAGCAGCACCTTTGCTGGGAGCAATCACATGAGCAGTTAGACTCTTTAAACTGGTTGATGAGGTTGTGTTAGCATCCCAGAGCTGCTCCTGGCATCTTCTAGGGAAATGAGCATGCCGAATACAATCAGTGCTGGAGTAGTGTGCAAATAAGAGAATAGCTACTGACTTACTTCCAAAACATTCACTCGTGGTCAAGTTTTCCAGTGGTGCTCTCTGTCATGTTAGAGTAACTTGAGCTTTTGAGAGCTTGGTGTTATAGTACCTGCTGCCAATGCACTAACAGTGCATCTAATGAGTTTATACACTCAAATCAGGACTTAAAACTTCATCCTTCTGTGACTCCATCATTGGTGCTTGTAAGGGATCTCCGGAGGTCTCTAGTGCAATGCCCATACTCAGAGCTGGGTCACTGAGAGCAGGTTGTTCAAGACCTTGTCCGTTTGGGTTTAGATAAATTCAAGGAGTAAGACTCCATAACGTCTCTGGGCAACCTGTTCTAGTGTTCATTCTCCCCTGTAGTAAAAAGCGTGTTTTTTCATACGTTTAAATGGAATTTTCTGTATTTATTTTTTGCCCAACTCTTCTCTTGGGGAAAATCATGGAGTTCTGTTGCTACAAGTCACCCATTGCAGCCCCCTGCATCTAAACCATGTTCATCTTAGTGCCTGTTAGTTAAGCCCTGCAGTTTTTTTTTGGTTGCACTGACTGGAAATTAAGAATTGGAGTTACTGAGACCAAAAACCTTGAATGTCTCAGAACTGTTAAATGAGCGCGTCTGGGTTCAGCGTCTTCTAGGTGGGAGTCTTGGTAGATGTACACTTTACGTTGACCTTCTAAGTTGTCTTTCCAATTCATAAACTTCAGCTTAGACAAAGAATATTGTTCCTGAGTGTTGGGGAGGATATCTTTTAAGAACATGTCTTCCCCTATCCCAAGCTTGTTTGGCAAAATAAACTCGTGAGCATTTCAGTAACAAATCTTGGTAGCAGGTTACTTCTGTGCAGTATTTTAGATACTCCTGTAATGTCTTTATCAGGAGTCACTGTCCTTTGTTTTGAGTTTCTTACCACAGCTCACTGTTACGTTCAGTACATTCATATGAGCTTCTGACTGGTCATGTACCCTGTTTACAAATAAACTCAGCATCGTCATGTTGCTAATGGCATTCCCACAGTTGTCATGCATATCAGTCACTGCTATTGTAGATCTTGAGAAGTACTGCAAAGACTAATCTATCAAAGCTAGCGAATTTCCCCTTCAGCACTGGCTGGTCTAATAGTATGCATACCGTGAGTTAACGAGAGGGTTATGTGAAGAATAGGAAAGAATAAGGGAGGAAGGTAATACAGCTTGTGTGTGGAGCAAGGTCAGCATTTGACTCTAAATGGGGGTATATACATTGTCTGCTTGGTGTGCCTGACTTAGTCATGGTGCTGAAGATGCATTGTCCCTCATTCTGCTAAGCTGTGTAGATTTTGAACTGATTGTTATTTTCGTCCAGATGTAGGTCTTCTAAGTACTGGAGTCTAGTATGTTGTGATTACTATGCGTTCCTCATCTTGACAAGTGCATAACAGAATGGGTGAACAATTGGCTGACGAGTCGGGCTCAAAGGGTTATAGTAAATGGGGTTACATCAGGCTGGTGGCCAGTCACCAGTGGGGTTCCCCAGGGCTCCGTTTTAGGGCCAATTCTCTTCAGTGTTTTTATGAATGACCTGGGTGCAGAACTTGAATGCATACTAAGTAAGTTTGCAGATGATATTAAATTAGGAGCTGTTGATTCATTTGAGGGTGGAGAGGCCTTGCAGGTAGATCTTGACAAATTAGGGAGCTGGGCAGTCACCAACTGCATGAAGTTCAACAAGAGCAAGTGTCAGATTCTGCACCTGGGGTGGAGCAACCCTGGCTACACATACATACTGGGGGACGAGATGCTGGAGAGCAGCCCCACGGAAAGGGACCTGGGGGTTCTGGTCGACAGCAAGTAGAACACAAGTCAGCAGCGTGCCCTGGCAGCCAGGAGGGCCAGCCGTGCCCTGGGTGCATCAGGTACGGCACTGCAGGCCGGGCGAGGGGAGGGATTGTCCCACTCTGCTCTGCATGGTGCGGCCTCACCTCGAGCACTGTGTGCAGTTCTGGGCACCACAGCATAAGAAGGACATAAAACTAGCAGAGAGTGTCCAAAAGAGGGCTACAGAAATGGCAAAGGGTTCAGAGCCCAAGACGTATGAGGAGCGGCTGAGGTCACTTGGGTTGTTCAGCCCAGAGCAGAGGAGGCTGAGGGGAGGCCTCATGGCGGCCTGCAGCTTCCTCACGAGGGGAGCAGAGGGGCAGGGCTGATCTCTTCTCTCTGGTGACAGGGACAGGACCCAAGGGAACGGCATGGAGCTGCCACAGGGGAGGTTCAGGCTGGGTGTTAGGAAAAGGTTCTTCACCGAAAGGGTGGTCAGGCACGGGAACAGGCTCCCCAGGGCAGTGGTCACGGCACCGAGCCTGCCAGAGTTCAGGAAGCATTTGGACAACACTCTCAGACACATGGTCTGGTTTTTGGGTGGTCCTGTGTGGAGCCAGGAGTTGGACTCCATGATCCTTGTGGGTCCCTTCCAACTCGGGATATTCTATGATTGTGTTCTTAAATGTTCTCCCCAGTGCTGGGTGTTTGGGGATTGCACAGGATTCTGAGTTAATAAAGGGAATGCATTAAAATTGATACTGTGGAACATGTTTGCTCTGTTTACACAGTAGTACTGATAGGGTGCTACAAGTAATATGTGATATTCTGAGGCCTTAGTACAAGAACAGGTTATATTGCAGAGGTTTATGAACTTCCTGGTTTTCAAAGGCTTAGCAACCGTCACACCTGGCAGCTTGCTTTCTGCTGGATTTATAAAACTCTCCCAATTTCCCTTTTTTTCCGTCCCTCTCTCCTTCCCTCCCTTGTTCCCTTCCTCTCCCCTATAGGGTCTTGGAGGGGGTAGTGAGATTAAGAATTATTTGGACACACTGGAGGAAAGAGGGAGTGGGAGAGTGAACATAATCTCTGAATCACATCTGACTGTGATATGTGGGGAGGCTAAAAGCATTTTCTGTAACATAAGGATCAGAAGAAGCCCATTGATCTCTGATAAGCGTCAGCTAACTAATTACTGTAGAAACAGATACAGTGTGGAGTAACAGTTCTGAGATGGGAATTATGATTTAGTAATTAGCATCTTGAACTGTTACCATTCAGAGTGCCTCCCTGTCTGTAGTCTTCAGCTATCCTTGAAAGTTTAAAACATACTGCCTGAACTTGTGCCTAAGTAGCTGTGGAAAATTCTAACATCTCCAAGGACAATTTTTTTCTTTTGTTTTAAATCTGAGAGACAGTCAACTGTCATGCAGAAGGAGCTGAGGCGATTTAAGATTTCTTTTCAACTTAAGGAGGCACCAGATTGTTCTCATTATAATTAAAATGTAGACGAGACAGGACAATTAGCTTAAACTTATTTGTTACACTTCATATGTCATGTTTTTACAGGCAGGGTATCTTGCTTAGCTTCAGCTGTGTTTTCACCAGTCTGAGCAGGCAGCAACACCTTGCTTCGCCATCTTTTTGTTTTCATATGGGTTGTTATAGTCTTCACTTCTCTCAAAAACAGCCTCAATTTAGTAAAGGTGTGACCATGGCCTTCAGAATATGATTTTTTTTTTGTCATCTTATAGGTTAGCATAATCTTATATACATTCAGACAAGAACTGTCAGAGTGGAGAATTGCCTTAAGCACACTTTCCCCACTTCAGCTGAGACCAGCAGAGGGAACTTTATACTTTATGTAAACTTCTCAAGGGCTTTTGTATACAGTAACAGTGAGGTTGCTATAAGATCTTGAATAGAATGGACTGATAATTTAGCATGTCTTGGGGGGGGGGAAAAAAAGATTTCAAGCCTTAAAGAGGTCAACCTCTTAAAATTGTATGAAAGAATGAATGGAAGTAATTGTTGCAATTTTCTGCCATTAAAAATAAACTATTTCTTTTTGAAATGCAGGTTATAAATCGTTCAACGACAGAGCTACCTCTTACGGTGTCATATGACAAAATATCTCTTGGAAAACTCCGATTTTGGATCCACATGCAGGATGCTGTGTACTCCCTCCAACAGTTTGGTATATTTTCATCTTTAATGACTTCAGGCAAAAAAAAAAAAAAACCACCTTTTTTCTTCTAAGTACACAGGTGACACTTAATTGTGTCTCTTTTCTGGTTAGCTGGTGAAAAGGTTTGGTGCTACAAAACTTACATTGCTTTACCGTAATAAGGTAAGATGGAAATAAAATGTTGACGTGGTAGGAAACAAGTAAAGAAGTGAATTAACTTTTTTTTAAGTATTAACTTTCAATTTTATTTGGATGGTACTACTGTGAAAGCATAAGAGGCGAAAATAGAGGAGAGAATTTTTCTCAGGTTTCCGCTGTCATCCATGGAACAGAAAAGCTGGATCAGTGTTATATAAGCTATATATAGCCAGTCACTCTAGCCGTATACCTGTGGTGAAATATAGCCAGGCATAGCAAAGACTTTGGGCTTAAGCTGAGCATAAGGAAAGAATCTTGGTTCTGATCATACTACTTCTGACACTCCAGAACCGGCTTGCCTCTCACTTTGGCTCAGGTCGAGTACCTTAGTTACAAATTTATAGGGTAATTCAGATAAACTGGAGGCTTTACATGCATGAAACTATTAAATTCTGTGTTTGGCTTAAATGTAATGGCTTGGGTTTGGGTTTTTTGTTTGTTTTGTTTTGTTTGTTTTGGGTTTTTTGTTTTTTTTGTTTATTTTTTGAACTTTTTAACAAATTAATTGGTTGAACAATCTTTACTACATTTTGATTTTATTTAGTTAGTTCTACTTTGATCATAAAAGCATCTCTGCCAAATTAAAATAAAACAAAAACAACTCCTGAAAATAGATGAAGGAAGGACCTAGCATGAGACTGTTTCAGCTTCCAGTTACTGGAGTAAGTGTACACTGTCACCGTGCGTTTCTTATACTCTGTGTTGGTGATGGTATAGCCAAGCTTTTATTGTCTTTAAATATCTGTTCCACTGATGCAAACCTTTAGGAGTCTAATCATCACTCTTAAAAATCCACATCTTATTTTCAAGGTCATTTTTGCTGATTTAGTTTTCTCTTGCTAGACTGTATTTGGCTTCTTTAGGTTAGAATAAGGAACTACATCATAACTGAACTAGTGCTGGTGTATGCAAATATAGGGTTCTTTCTGATCATCTTTTTTTAAGTTCTTCAGACAGCAATTTGAACTTTTTTTTCATGCCAAGAGATCTTAAAAGCTTCTATACTGAATTATTTTAATGATTCTTAAATCCTTTCTAATTCATGCTTTTTTATATAATTCACATAGATGTGGTATTTTGCAGGTTTTCCAGGAGACATACACAGGGGTCGTGGTACTTCCATACTACTCAGTGTTCTTATTTGTTCACCAAAATTTAGCCATTTTAGTAAGAGTGAGGCGTTGGTTATTCATTATGATCTGAGTTAGTATTTTATGGTAAACAACATTTATAGCATTGATTCCTGTAAAAGAAAAAAAGTCTATTCTGATTCAGTGCTAGTTCTAGAGTACGGTGTTGTAAGACACGGTACCTGTATACAGGGTAACTTAACTGGGAGTCTAGACTCATTTTCTTTTGCAGCCTAAGCTTTTCTCATCTTTTGTTCGGAGAGAATAAAATCAGCCTAAGTAAAATCCAGCCTGCCTTTCCTTAGCTCAGGTTAAAGTATATTGAAGCTACAAGTATTTCTGCGTAAAATAACTGTCCTGGTAGAATTTGTGTAGGGCATTTGACCATCACTTCTGCATAAATTTTTGTGAACCTCCTCAGAATGTCACAACTGAAATATTCATGTTCCAAGTTTTGGCCATCTTGTGATGGACATGTATATCAAGACCTATCATCGTAGGAGTACCTCTTCTGCCTGGAAAAAAGCTTACATAAGATATTCTCTAAGTATTTAGGTAGTGAAATGAAAAAGTTAAGATTTTCCTTGTTGAATAATTCCAACCCAGACTGTACAAAAGTCTAAGACAAGCTCCTCAGCATGTGAGTATCTAACTAACAGTGTTACAGCTTCGAATGGCCAGTTGCCCGGTCCTGTTAGCCAGCTGGCTTTCTCAAATGAGGCAGAATGACACTTACTTGCCAAAGAAGAATTTGGTGATCCATATTATGAGAGCTGCTGACAGTTCATCCTTCTGGGTGATGGTGGATTCTTCAGACACTACAGCCACATTTTAGAGCAAGCGGTTGCCATAAGTACAGCTTTGTGTATTTTCTGAGAACTTTAGACTTTAATCATGGGGGCTGAAACTTTCTGCTTCATGAAGAAAGCACCTTAATGCTACTTAACACTACTGAAAGAGATCACAGGGATACTGTGTCATTTGGAAAATGCAGTCCTTCATATTGGCAACCATATTTATCACAGACAGCTCTAACTCTTTGAATTAATGGTTGTCCAGTAAATAACAAGGTAGCAACATTCCTGCTTTTTTAGTTTGATAAGACAGTAGAGAATATGTACTTAGCTTACAGATTGTGATTTCTGGAGGATGCTTTTCCTTTTTCCATTTATCAAGGAGAAGCTGCCAGGTTAATTCTGTGAGGACTGGCAAAAGAGTTGATGCGTAATCCGTTCTTTGGGGTCCGTAATGCTGCGTATATAGCCAAGTTTCTCGCTGACATTTGTTGTCCTCCACAGTGCATTCCTTTTCTCGTTTTTCAGTTTTTACTGTGAAGCTCGCTTTTATTGTGTATCATATAAGCATTCAGAGGAAAAGTTGAATAATCCTTATGCTTTCTGCTTGGGCCAGAAAGATCTCCTGCGTCTTGGCGTTTGTCTCTCTGTTGTTCAGCTTAGGTTGTAGTTGTGCAACATGTTGAAAGCATGTCAGTGTGCTTGTAACTGATGGCTTTTGTTTAAGGTTAGCCAAAATATATGTAGATTGGGTTTTACCAATAAAGCTGCCATCTTGTTTTGGATTTGTTTTCCTACCAAAACATGCAGATGAAATAAGATTCCTTTCATACTGGACATAACAGCAATTAACTGTCTATTATTTCTTGCATAATTATTTGTTCTTTCTCTTAGGTTTTTCGGAAAAGGATGCAGATGAAGTAAAAGGAATTTTTGTTGATACTAACCTGTACTTTCTGGCTTTGACATTTTTCGTAGCAGCATTCCATGTAAGTGGAAAACCTTTGGGTTTTAGGTATTATAGCATATAAGAAAAAAAAGGGGGGGGATGTCTGAACTTCAGCTGTTTCGTTTATTGAGAACTGTTCTTGAAAACAGTACTTTCAGTAGAGCAACAGAAGAGGTGTCTGGTGCAAGTCAGCTGTTATTTCCAATAATATAAAAGAAATATGAGAAAACTAGGTATAAACTAACAGTCTTAACTGAAATATAAAACATTTAGATTCATTATCACTTTTTTTAGTTGGAGTTCAACCAGAGACCTAAGAATTAACTACCTGTCAACAATGGTTCAAGTTTTCTGCTAAGCTGAGTTATCACTAGGTGTACCACCGCAGTAGCATGGATGCAGCACCAATAGTAGGGTTTGAGTCTGACTTCTAACCCCAGCAGAAATTTAGATCAGCTGATCTAAATCACTTCAAAAATTTGTTGCTGTAAATCGCAGAGCTTGCAGTTCTACGCATAGTTATTTCTTCTTGTTGTGTCCCTCTCCATCAGCATTGTGTGTGTCTTAGTTTAAATAAGAATCTGTTTCAGTGAACAATTTTTTTAGATCTCATTGTTCTACCTCAAATATTTTTGTCATCTACAGCTATGCACAATACAATTCCCATCTTCTGGGAGAGAGGAATTTGCTGGGCATGTTACGTTTCTTTATACTTGCATTACATAAAATTAGTCTGGTTGGAAAGTCATAGACTTCTCAGCCATATTTTTTTTTTTATTCTGTTTATCAGATTGTAACATATCTGTAGGCTGGGACTAGCTTTTCTTCTGATATTTTTTCTTTTGTGTACCATTTACCCAACTTAAAAATATATATACTTTTTCATTAAAATTCACTGACACAAGAATTTCTTGAATCTTTTTTTTTTTTAAGACAGTGAATGCTTAAAGAAAGTACTGAAAAATACGTTGAATAAGAATACTGAAGATACTGAAAAAATATTCATTACAAATAAATTTAGTGCTAAAATTTCCCTGAAGTTTAGGCCAAACCCTTACTGCTGAAATAGAAAACCAAACTTGACATATTGTAGGATTTTGTTAAAACTTTGGTACTGTTCAAGCCTAAACTGACTATCAGTCCAGTACAAAGCACTTCTCATCTAATTTAGTGTGGCTTTCCCTTGTCTGTCAAGGAGCTGAACAATTCCTTCAGGTCTTCAGTTCCTCATCCTCTGCCATGTTATCCTGTATTGGGTTGCTAACTTTCTTTACAGGATGTTGCATTGTACAGCATTGTAGTAGTAGCAGTACAATGCAATTCCTCCTGTCAATTTCTTGAATCTTTGGAGCTTGGGCTTTTAAAACAATTTTTCTTTTTGGCTTTTATTTGTGGTATTTAGTTTTTATTTCTGAGGACATCTTAAATGCATTTTTAACAGTTGGCAGTCTTTAATTACTGTTTTAAGCAAATGAGTGTTTTTCTTGCTATTTGTAGCTTCTCTTTGATTTCCTTGCGTTCAAAAATGACATCAGTTTTTGGAAGAAAAAGAGAAGCATGATTGGGATGTCTACAAAAGCAGGTATGACCCGCCATGCAAAGTTTTGTGTGTGTACTGTGTAATATATACTGTGTGTTTTTATTCTTACTTTAAATTGAAACTTTGTAGATGCATCCAAGATGGCAAAATTAGATGTTTTTATGTATGAAAAGAAGATGACGAGGAGGCTGGTTCTAACTTTGTTAGCATGGTGCTCAAGTATCACTTGCTTTTGAGCACTGTTCTGTCACTTCCAAGGTTTGACTGTCTTGCAATAGAGAATAAGTTTAAAATAAGTCAGTTACCAGATTTCCCTTGCTGAAGGAACAGAAAAATACTTTAAGAAAAGAATGAGGACAAGGAAAACATACTGTGGGTGGAGAGAATGTGCTGTCACATGTAATGTTGTCCTGCAAGTCCTGTGTGTTCCTTGTAGATAACTACAGGTTCCAAAATATTTGGGGGAAAAAAACACTGTAGTGTAATGATGTTTGATTTGGGCTTTGGTTTAAACAAGGGCAGTAAAAGCAGGTTGGGGAAGAGCACGGGAGAGTAGAATTGAGTAGGGTGTAGGAAAGAGAAGAGAAACGGAGGTCTGACATCCTGTCAAGCCTTCCTAGAGCCAGATGAAGGTATTAGCCTGCCCTGGACACTTGAGGTTTAACACACCACTCATTCCCCAGCCTTGTTTATGATGCTAATACTTATTGTTTTTCTAATGGATTTTCCATTGTGATTATAAACCACAATGAAAAACCTGGAGTCACCTGACCTCTGAGACTATCCTTAATTATGTCATATTTACAGACACATAAAAAAGCATGTGAGGAATATCAATACCAGGAAAAAAATTGGCATTCAAAATTAGGATAAACAGCAACGTGGTTTTTCTAATGTGGAGAATCTGCTTATCTTCTGGGCAGAGTTTATTTTCGTAAGGCAAAATTTATACTGCAGTTGGTATACATAGACAAAAAGATAAAAAAAAAAAAAAATACAAAATGATCCAGAGAATTTCAGATTTAAGTCTTAATTGCCAGTTATATAAGTGAATAAAGTCAAATTGGAAAAACTGAGTTGACAAAGGGTTTTCTAATCTTAATATCAAAGTATCACTCTTTCAGTCTCCACTAACTGATGGTTCCATTCTCTCTTTAGCAAACTGTAGTCACCTTTCTGTCCCTCTGTCTTTGCCTTGAGGGAAAAGTGACAGGCAATTGCTCTGAAACAGTACAGCCTAATTGTTGTTGTCTGAGTGTGTTGTAGCTCTTCCCCTTCTCTGTCCCTGCTTAGTCTGAGAATTATTTGGTGGAAATTTAGAAGCAGTCAGGATTTTGCGAAACCTGAAAAATAACCCTGAAATAAAGTTCTTACGATTTGCAAGCATTAAATTAGCTGTATGAGATTCAAAGACTATCATTATCTCACAGCCTTTCACCTTTCATGAACTTAGTTCATAATAGTACTAATACATTGTTGAATTGTCGATTTGCCTTCCATCTTTTGTGATGAAGATTGCATTAAAAGTTTTTTTCATTATTTGTCTTTTTATTCTGTCTGCCTCGGTATATAGATCACTGTCTGTTTCTAGGACTGCTTGATATATCAAGACATGTATATATGTAGAAGTTCATGCTTAAACTGCTTGGGACGGGGTTATAGTAAATAGGCCAACGGTCTTCTGTCATCTCAACTATTCATTTAAATGTTAATAAGCCTTTTGTTTTTTTCCATGTAGTGCTGTGGCGATGCTTTAGTACTGTAGTAATATTTCTTTTCCTTTTGGATGAACAAACAAGTTTATTGGTACTGATCCCAGCAGGCATTGGTGCCGTGATTGAGGTGAGTTGTTAAAGCTGTAGAACCAAATAGCAGTAGTAACATCCCTCACCTGTGTCTGGAGTCTTCCAGTATTGTTTAGCAGACTGTTTCATAGCTTACTGTAGAAAACGAATGCTGAAGTAGTTACTGGAAAAACACTGCTGTAGTGTGATATCTTAGCTTAGCAGCATTGTTTAAGTGGCTTTCAGTGGTACAGGAGACTGTGTCCCTTTATCAGATAACTAAGGTGGGAGTATCATTTTTTTCTGGGATAGGCCGGCTGCCATTGTGGAAACCAAGCATAGAGCTATGCTGAGGTTCCTTCCTGTCGCGTCATCTGATACGCATCGCTTGTGACCAGGCATGTATAACCATGTCAGCAAGCTTTCACCGAAACATTTGTCAAAGAGCAGGCCTTGTGCTATCGGACAGTGCTACAGGTCTGCAGTTTTCTCCCTGGCCCTGAGTGAGGTGCTTGGGGAAGGAGGAAGAGGGAGGGACTGATGTTCGTTATTCCAGGGAGGCCACGTCCAGGTACTGCTTAGGAGCCTGCTTATGTGCAGTGAAGCACAAAGTCAGCAGTACTGGGAAGGGGAGATCTCTCTACCTTGCATTGCTTGCGGATCTAATTTCTCAGTATTTAAAAATAAATTTGGGACTCTCGTGGAATTTTTGACTGCATGTCTGTTGTAGTTGCACATAGTCCCTTTAAACACAAAACAATTCCATATTTTTAGTTCGTGATTAAGTTGTTGAAAGCAAAGTCACAAGGTGATGCTTAAAACTTTAGCTTAGTGTATAAAACAAATTAAGCTTTTGTGAAAACTATGAACAGTGGTGCTATGTAAAAACTTGATTAGCAGGTGGTTACTGGAGGATTCTGTAAACACCGGCCCTGAGGTGCATGCCAGTGCTGAGAGCAGCCGACTTCCACCAAGGCACCGCAATCCAGATGTCCTGGAAAGACTCTGTTATTTCACTTAAAGTACCTCAGCTGATATGGGGGCTTAATAGTGCAGTCTGTCAATGTTGTACTTGTCAGGTGACACAGCACCTGGTTTGTATTGACGTGCAGACAGTGTGCTGCAGTTGGGCTGTTGCTACTTCATGCACTGGGTGCTTAAAATAGATATTCTACGGTCTTGATTCTGATTATCTGAATCTTGCATGAGTTCCTTTCAGTAATTCTTTACGTATGCATTTTGTTTTTGTTAATCACAGCTCTGGAAAGTGAAGAAAGCATTGAAAATGACGATCAAATGGCAAGGCATAAGACCCAAAATTCAGGTACCTCAGCCATTTAACGATTGTACTGTTGAGCTTTCTGCTTCGTTATGGTAACTACAGGGTACTGTGCAACTTGGCTATTTAAGCTTCCTGTGTAAACCTTCTCTTTATGGATAGCTTAATACAAAAGCTGATTGAGTAGTTTCAAACTTACGAATTTCTTTGATGAATTCTGTAGAAGCAGCAGCAATTTGTATGTTTTTATGATCTGAGAAACCTCAGAATTCCTCTGTTAGTCCTGCTAAATGTTAACAGGTGGGCCTGTGCTCCTACCACTGTGTTGGAAAGATAACTCTTAACTGACATTGCGATTTGAACTCAGGAACTGAATTTTTCATGAAGCTGTAGGTGTAACTTCTCCACTGTGGGACTAGTGGAAGGTGTGACATATTCTGGGGACAGGACAATCTTTTACAAATCCTCTGGCTAATAGTTTAAGTCCAATGCCTGTTTGCAGGACATGCTGTGTCAGCAGGGATTGAAATTAATGCAGATTATAGTTCTTTATAGTTTTTTTTTTTTTTAACGTGAATGTAGTCTCTTTCACATTTGTTGGTATATTGTGGAATTCTGGACCATGATAACTTCATAGACTTGTTTTTCTAAAAGTCTACATTTAGATAGTTTGTTTTGTTGGCAGGAGAAACAATTGTCTAATCCTAAATGTTTACTTCGTAAAAACAGGATTTTGTGCTGTTTGACATCTGTATGTCTTAAGCAGCTGATAGCCCTGGTTGCTCCTTGTTCCTATTCAAGGAAATGTGTTTTTTTTTTTTTTTTTTATACTACTTTGACATTTTTTATAAGACTACAAGAACCCAGTTGGTTGAATTCCCTGTCTAGGTTGTTAAGAACAATATTACTTCAGTCTGGAAACAGAAATTGGTTAGTACTCAACCTAAAATTTAAAAGCATCGGCATGCTCAAAACACAGTAACTTGCAGGAGAAGAAAATCCGATTCATTAGGTATTTTTCTTTTAAGATGCAGTATTTTCACAGTAGTTGCACTTTGCAAGCTGTCTTATCATTTGCTGACTGTTGATCTTTTACCTAAAAGCTGGTGAACAGTGTTTTCAAAAACTCTATTGTTGGACCATTTGTAATGAAAATGCTGCTTAAAAAAAAAAAAAGGCTAAATTCTTCTTTACTAATTTTAACCTTTGAGGAAACTATTAGTGAGCTGGTTGATAAAGAGGGAATTGGAGATAATCCATAACTGATGTCTTCATTACGGCTTTTAATAATTGCTTCCTCTAACTGCCAAATTCTTCATCATGTGAGTCTACTTTTGCTTTGTGAACCGTCTCAACAGCATTTTTCTAAGCAAAAAAGTCCTGGATATTTGGTGTAAAATATGAAGGAAAACATTAAACTTTTTGGCTACCCTGTATTTAGCAGGCTGCACAGGACATTTGTATGACTGTTGTATGGAAGAACTGATGACTTTTGAACTATTGAACTTTGAACCTAGTTGACTGTCTAAGCAATTTAGTTTGCCATTTAAATCTCCAATCTCCATTTAGGGAGTTGAACAGCAAGTGCTTTCCCCCCACCCCAGTTCTGACTTAATTGTACATTTCGTATGTATTGCAGTTTGGTACATACAATGACTCTGAAAAGAAAACTGAGGAATATGATACCCAGGTAAGAGGGAATCCTGTGACTTCTGATATATAAAGTCTATATATGTGGTCTGCTGATTGACTTATTTTACTCTTTTTATTGTTACAAGTATGTTTTCTATTTTCTTGTAGTTGTCAAGTCGATCATTATCGTGCAGATAGTCAGATAGTGAAGATTCATTCTAATGATTTATGGAAAGAAATAGCAAAAGGCTTTTTTGTTAGCTGAATTATAGTATTTAAAGAAAATGAGATCTGCATTAAGGATGTCAAACTAGATGAAACAAGTTAAAAATTTTGTCGAGCAGTTCCTGTATCCATGCCAATAACTCAGGAATGCTTGAAAGCACCTTTCCAGAAACTTGTCAAGTTGTGACTATAAAGATCAGCAGGTCTCCTTGGCTCTTAAAAAAACAAAAACAAAAACAAACAAAAAAAACCACGCCACTTTTGGCTATGATTTATCTTTTTTATTTTTAGATTAATATTTAGTCCTATGTTATACGCCTGCCATATATGAAGAAATATGTCTTAAAGGCAGATGTGAAGACTCTATTTAGCTTTTCTGGGATTGCCTACACTTTTGAGTGCTGTTTGGCATCGTCTGTTAACCTTACTAATGGAGCTGGAGGCAAGGCAGGCATTGGAAATCTGTTCTTCAGTCCTTTTTCGCCTCCTGTAGTGTTCTGATTATATTTTTAACTTGCTGGACTTCCTGCAAGCTTCATGATAGTCCTTTATGATCCCCAGAAGTTATCTCCATGCTCCTCTCCAGACTTAGGTTTAGCCATTTTGCCTGGGGACATTTGAAGTCTTCTGTTATTCAGAAAGTAGGATTATCGTTATAAAATGAATCGCACAGTAGTTACCTAATAACAATTTCTACATGGGCCTGCCTTTTCCTTGAGATTGGGGAAATCGTGTTTTGACCGATCATACTGAGTGTATACATAATATTTCCATTTTTTGTCTTGATTGAACAGACAACTTGGTCAATTGATATCATCAGAAAAAGAAGTGGCAGAATTATCTGATGAAAATGATACAGATCTAAGGAATACCATCTGTTCTCTGTACTGGAAAGATTTAGAAGTTATTATGGCATTAGTTGATGTATGGATCAGATGTAGATATTGGTGAATCCATAACAAGGACCAGAAATTTTGAATTACTTTTGTGTTTGAAGCTGGAATCAGGTTAAAACATTTCTCTGAAAAGCAAAATTGCAAGTGACTTATCTAAAGAGAACTGTGTTAAAGGGTTACCGTTCTTTTATATTCCTCACAAATTTGAAAATTGGTATTTGTACTTGCTACTTACGCTGGTGGAATGAGTTGAACATAGGTAGCAATACTGGTGTTAAGCTACCCTGACGCTACTCTTACACGCAGTGTAAGCTGCCTGGTCTTCATACTGCCTCTTGGGGCTTATGCTCTAAGATCCTTGGTGGTCTGAACTGAGCACTGGAATTTTTACCATGTCTTGAACTGGAAGCATACTGGAAACAATAGTAGACGTATAGAAATAGGAAACATTTTCAGGGAAATAATTACATGGCTGTCTTCCAGCTGATGCAATGAAAAGTCTGCTGTATGTAAAATGTGAACTAACAAACTATTTTCTTTGTCTATTAGGCTATGAAATACTTGTCATATTTGCTGTATCCACTGTGTATTGGAGGTGCAGGTTACTCCTTGCTGAACGTCAAATACAAAAGGTACTGTAAATCTATAAACAATTTTATACAGGATAGAAACATTCCCCATTTTTTCTGTATTAATTAATTGGAGATGATGGAATACGGAAATCAGTTACTTCAGTTTGTGGGACTTACAAGCTAGGAACTAAAAACTTCTTCTATAGGATCTAAAGCTGGAAAATCTGGCTGTTTTTTAACATCCTATAAGCTACAGACTGTTTCAAGCTATTGCGTGCTGCATTTTTTCACAACTAATCTGGTATTACTGTAGTATTCAATAGCTTGCATACAAGATTAAGCTGTCAATCAGAAGAGGAAGAAGAAGGCTGCTATTGATGTTCAGAGAACAGATAAGATGACAGGAGAGATAAGAGGTGTACAGTGGTTGAACCTGTCCAATAATGGAGAGAAGCAAAAACTGTCCCAAAATTATTTGCTCTGACCAAGGGATTCCTCTGTTCCTAAATATCATGGCTAGGATGGCAAACAAGCAAAAGCCTTTTTAAAAAAGGAGCCTGTACTCCCTCAGAGCCATGGGCTTACTGTGATATGATACTGAAGATTCCATATTTCAGGAAAAGGTGAAACTCCTGTCCACTTTCACTCGAAATAATATAGCTAGTTCATTTTGTGTTGGAGAGATACAGACAGGTAGATAGCCATGAGACTTGGTTGCAGAAAAAAATCTGCAAACACAAGCATGGTGATGGCTGTGTAGGCATATTTTTCATAGTCTCTAGGCCCAGAAGAGATGTGAGGGAGAGTGAGCAGTACCTTAAAATAACATGAGAAGGAACTACTGTTGCTGCGTATGTGGGCTGTAGCACTTGTACTGTAAATTGGGGCAATTTCTGGGCTATTAGAAAAGTAGCTTTTTCAAAAGGTTCTTTTCTCAGAAGTTAAAAATTATGCAGCATTTAAAATTCTAGTTCTCTTGCAAAATTCTTAAATTCATTCAGTACTGCAAAACTCTATACGCCAGGTGTTCTGTGAGGTGTAGCTTGAAGTGAAAACAAGTCATAGAATTTTGATCACTGTTAAATCTCTTTGTAAGGAAATGTTATGGAAAAGATAATCTTAACAGTGGATTATCCTTTAATCTTGCAGGCATTTTTTGATGTATTTTGTAGATGCTTGTGAATTAGTGAAATGCTGCTATGACTGTAAGGTTGCTATTAACACGTCAGTCATACAGCAGCTCAGGTTTTATTTTAGATAATGTAATCTGAGCATCACAATTTTTAGCTGTTCTTACTATCGCAAGCAGAAGTAGGGAATTTGTACCATCTGTAATACGACTAATGATGGAGCTAAGGTTGTGCTCCATTGAACATCTGGGGAGGGGTTGTTAGATTTAAGGAGATAAAAATGTAGATTTCTTGTGTTTTTACCTCCTTTTCTTTTTTTTCTTTAAGTGCTTACTGTAGTGGTTTGCACTGAACAGTATTTGTTGTCTGAAATTTGTTACGTCTTTACAGTGCCATGTTAAGTGTGCCTTTAATATTTAGAATACAGTGTTATCAGTACAGACAGGGTTCAGTGCACAGTATTACCTGATGTCAGTTTGGGTGCAGATGTCTTAGAACATTCTGAAAAAGTACGAAAGCAGTTAATAAAGCTCTCCAGACTTGTTGGATGCACTGATAAGCATCCACTGCTTAACTGTTAGCAGCTTCTCTGGAGCCCTTCCTAATCAAAGGGAGATGTGAGGTGTTTAGTTCACGTGTAAAGTAATTTACAACGTAGCTGTTTCTTGGAGTAGTCAGCATGCTGCCGTGTAGAGGATGTATGACAGGTATATATTTTTGGGTGAGGTGAAAAAGTAACTGGACTGCCTTTTTTGTTTGTAGTTGGTACTCCTGGTTGATTAACAGCTTTGTCAATGGTGAGTACCTTCTTATTTTTTTACTATTCGTATTTTGTCAAATGGAGGCCAAGACTCAAAAATAGAAAATCACTGATACCAGCTGGATCAGTGTAATATAGTAGAACAATAACTCGACTGTAGGTTCCAAAATTATCACAGTGATTGAGAAAGGGAGAAGAACCAACAAAAATTGAAACAGAAGGATTAGATGCATCTTCTCTTTAGGAAAACACGTAAATCTCCAGTTGTGAAAGTATAGTTGCATGGTGTACTTCTATTGTGCATTTGTCTGTAAAGTTTTCCATATTTTATCTTTAGGAGTGTATGCTTTTGGATTCCTGTTTATGCTGCCCCAGCTGTTTGTAAATTACAAGGTGAGACTGAGAAGCAATAAAAGACAACTTTTCTGGTCTCTTCTTCCAGACTTTATTACAAACTGATTTTTTTTTAATCCTAGATGAAATCTGTTGCACACTTACCATGGAAGGCTTTCACATACAAAGTAAGTAAAGCTCTAATTTAAAGACTGGTGCTGTCATTTTGGAAATAATGTTCTGTGAGGAACAGCTTAGTAATACGTAACTTAAGGCTGTGAGTGCTTTTCTTTTTGTTTTGTTTTAAGAACTAAACTGCCTGTAAAAACAAATTTGTTTGCAACTGTCCTTAAAAAAAAAAAAAAAATTCCATTTTTCATAATGACTTCCATATAATGAGAATCTCATCCAAACTAGGATGCAGATAATACTGCTTTTTCTACTGTCACCTGTCTTCCATGGCTGCAAATGTTGGTCTTGCAAATAAATTAATGTCTTAATTTAACACAGTATTATCACAAAAGAGAGATTATATCAACAAAGCATAATTCTCAACAAACAGACAGGACCACTAAGAGGCCTTATTTTGGCAGGTTCCGGGAGCTACCAGAGACTGAAGTAATGTACACACTGTTTTGTGTTTGTGTAGTAATTCTGAGCTTCTGGGAAGTGTTGTGACAAATGTGTGGTACATTGTTATGTGGTAGAAAAGAGGCTGCACTGTGGTGTCCCCACTACCTAGTCTGCCCTTGTAGGAAATAACACAATGCTGTAGCAAGGCTTAACACAAGACATTGGAGTGGGGGGAAGTGTGTTTATTTAAAATAAATAAATAAATCAGCTTACTAACATTTTGATACCTGCATACCCACACGCACCCCCATGTGTGTCTGAGTGGTTTATATTGTATTCATGCACCAAGATGTATACATCCGTCCATATTCCTTGCACTGGTAAGGGAGGACAAGCAACACCCACTATGGAATTCCGATGTCTCCTACATTCTTCCTAAATGGGCAACTACGTGCTGGTTTTGTTCTTGTACCCCTAAAGACCTGGTAGTGCTTGGTCTCCATCCTTTCCTCTGTGAGTCATTAGGATTTTTGTACTGTTCTTTGCTATGTCCTGAGAAACCCTAGGTAGATGTGCTGCGATCATCAGTGAAGATCTTGATGCCATCAACATGTGCTTTTTTCCTTCCGCATGTATGCATGAACACTTTCACTTATTCGCCTTTTGTGCCGATGTATTAAAATTCTCCAGAACATAAGTACTTTAAAAGAAAGTGTTAAAAGCAGTTCAAGACACTGTCCAGTTCTGAACAGATAATCTGGGACAAAAGAAATAAAATCTTAAAATGAAGTGCCTTTCATAGCTTTTCCATTTCTGTGAGCCTACAGCAGCAGCCCAAATTTCTGATGCCTTAATATTTTTAAGGAATAATGAGACATCTAGGAAAAACTGGAATATAGCTGATAGAATAGCAACTAAATGGTGTTCAATATGGAAATACAGTCCAAAAATAAACTTCTAGTTTTTCCAGACAGATACTAGGTAAATTAGCATGTTTCTTAATAAAGGGGAGTAAAAGGTATATTAGTGAAGTAATTTCACAATTTTACATTGGTAACAGTAACTGAGCAGACACATCAGCATTTAAATAGGCAACACAAGGACAGATTTCAAGCAATGGGTAACCTTCAGAGTAGAATTTTCTTGCTGAATAGCCTTTCCTTACGGAGCGTTTATGGTTCCTATTAAAAGATGCCGGCAGCTACCCACAACAAAGACTTGTGTGTAAGCAGAAAAAAAGTGTATGATGTTTTCAGTTATGTTCAACTTCTTGGGCTTTGGGAGGGTAATTTACTTTTTCCTAGTGGATATTTGTAAATATTTTAAAGTTGTTGGCTCTCTTCTGCGCTTTCTTCAGAGTTGAAAGAATAGTCTGAGGTCTCTTCTGGGATTTTTTTTTTTATATTAGCATTTTTTTCCTTAATTCAAACTCTTTTTTCAGCAAAAATGAAGATCCTCCTAAATTTTCATTTTCTGTAGTCTTTACGCTTATGCCCTTTATACTTCAATGGCATGTACCTTCAAATGAAGTAATCTCAAAAGAAAACTAGCTAGACTAAATACTATTGGATGAGCTGCCTCGATATGTTCAATTTCAGTGGTTTTTGAGGACTGCCTAAATGCCGGAAGGACGATGGAGCCTTTAGCTTTTTCTTCCTTTCATCCTTGTAGGATCACTCACTTGGGTGTTAACTTGGAAGAGCCTCCTTTTCCAACTTGCCAAGGTTTTTTTCCATGACAAATCTTTGCACAGGCTTGAGAAGTGCTGTCTGTATTCTTTGATCAGTTTGAATTGATGAATTTGTTTTAACTTGCCAGAAAGAGCTTTCCTGTTGTAACCAATCAGAACTTCTTCCTGTCCAACACCCCAGTGTTCTGCTGATGCTCTGTTTCATCATACAAACATTAGTTTATTTTCAAGAGTGAGTCCTTCTCTGGTTAGAGAATATATTATTTTCTTCCCTTCTTATGGCATGCATTCATGAACGGTGAAGCCAGAATAACAGCTAGCTACTAATGAAAGGAGAAGCCATATGATTGACTTGTGTAATGAGATTGTTTGCTAACACAACAGTGAATATTCTTTGCTGATTTTTTTTCCTGATATTTTTAGTGAGTTGAATCAGTTTATTGCAACATCTGATGAGTACTAGAACAGGTACACTGTAAGAACTGACTTCTAGTCTTCCCTGTAGACTAGAAACCGATCCAGAGGAGTTGCCCTACTCTTTATTTACCTTTATGTCAAAATACTGTCATCTTTGCAGGCTTAGAGCCTCTCTGCATTGCTTTCCCAGCAAGTGTCTGTGAATTTAAACTTTTTCACTCAGGAAAAAGTAGTGAGAAAATATTTCATAATAGCTTCAGAAATAAAGCCTGGAGTATGCCTAGTTGAGTGGAAGTGGTGTAGAAAATTACATGTTGGATAAGGAATGGATGATTGCTTCCAGGACAGCATTGAAAATGTTTTAAAATCTCCCCAAGGCTGCCAAGTTAATGTTCTTGAAAGAAGTAAATGAATAAGTTTTTACATAAATTTCAATTTCCCCATAGAAAATGAAGGAGAACTGTGACATTTTGTAAATCCTTAAATCATTTGAGTAAAGGGTTTGAATAACAGTTTTTTGCCAATTTCTTTTAAGGACTTCACTGAAGTTGAATCCATATTTTTCCCCTCTAGTAATAATACTCTTGCTTATCTGAAGTAGACTTAATTCCTTTTTACTTGTAACTATAGTTGTGTGCTCTGGAGTAGTCAGTATGGTCTTCATTAAAGGAAAGCACTTTAAAGTTTGCTGTAGTTATTGTTTCAGTATAACCCTTAAATATTGTTATAAATGTGAAATCGTCTCTGTACCTACTGAAGAATACCAGGAAGCCTGTTTCCTGTAGCTTTGTATGACAGATTATTTTTGTTCCTTCACAGCCAACTGAAGTGTTCTTTTCTTTTATTTGTAGGCATTCAACACCTTTATTGATGATATATTTGCTTTTATCATCACTATGCCAACATCTCATAGGCTGGCATGCTTTAGAGATGATGTTGTGTTCCTGGTCTATCTTTACCAAAGATGGTATGCCTTTCTTTAATGTTCATAAGGGTTTTTACAACACTGTAGATGGTTGCAGTCTTACTAGTATAAGAGCTACAAAATAGTTTGGGATAGACTTCAAGCAGAATTTTTATACCGTATTAGTATGAAGTATGGATAATGGTAGTTGTGTATATGCCAAGCAAATGGGAATACAGAGCGGGGGATCCTGAAAAGGAAATCTCAATAAAATAAGAGGAGCAAAAGCATCTTCCCATAACTGACAGAATTCCTGGACCCTTTTTAGCATGCTAAGAGTGTAGTCAGGTAAGAAATTGTTCTACTTACAGAATTCTTTTCTGTTACCCCTTTTTCACCCTACTCCCCTTCCACCCTACTCCCCAAAACAACAATCCTCCTTTTCAGTAGATAGTTTCACATTTGCAAGTTGCAAAAAAAAAAAAAAAAAAAGTAAAAAATTAACCTGAGAGATGAAGACCTGAAGTAAGACAGAGGACAGCAATTCTTTAGTGTTCACAAACCTGCTTTGGAGTTCTGGGCTTCTAACCCTTGCTGACAGGCTGCTTGTCTACATATCTTCTGTATCTGAGGCACGCTTCCCAAGTTGCTCTGTAAGACACTAATGAAGGATGTTTTCTGATGAGGAATTGCCCCGCTCAGCTTTAGTCTTTATCTACAAACACAATCAGGTTCTCTTGTGATTCTTTAAGTAAAATTAGATGGGGAAGAACGCTATATGCAGTAGTCATTAAAATATTATTCGTAAGTTAAGCTACAGAAAGTGTATGCTTGTTCCCAAGAATAAATATTTCTGAGCTAACAAGAATTTTAAGCCGAGTTCACGTTATACCGGAATGGTAAATCGGTAAACGTGAACTTCACTGTTAGGTTTATGTGATTGTACATAAAAGTAGTAAAATAGGTCTCCTTCCAAGGTATTTTTGTAAAAACAAAAACAACAAAACAAATTAAAAGGCCAACAATTTCTGATGGGGCTAGACCCTGGATTCAGGTTGGAGAAGCGTCCTGGATTGCTTGAGGAATACTCTAGCCAAGGTTTAGGGAAGCTATCATGTCTCTTAAGAGGCCCTGTTATGAGGCAAGTGGTTAAGTCTTAGCATGAAAAAGCTGGTATGTCTGTAGCTAATCTTTAAGACTCTCGTCTTTTTAGGCCACAAATGGAAATAGAGAATAAGATGAGAAAGGAGTTCTCTTTTAAGTAGTACAGAACTGCTTAAGTATCCTTCAGGTAGCAGATGGTATTATGTGTAACTAATCTTTTATTTTTATTTTTTCTCTGCCAGGCTTTATCCTGTGGATAAGAGCAGAGTGAATGAGTATGGAGAATCTTATGAAGAAAAGCCAAAAAAAAAAAGCTCGTAGACAATAATTAAGAATTGAAGAATATTCTGACCCCTGGACTCCTACTGGTTATGTGTATTATCTAGTCTTAAGGAAGGAAAAACTTATTTAATAAGAGTATTTTTAAAGCTTATGACAGAACTACATGGACTATACATCTTCTATATTGCCAAAATCTAGTTTTGATATCCTCCTATTTCAAGATCCTCTTTTGTCCTCACAAGGTCCACAGTTTGCCAGATGTCATTAGATAATCTTCCTGCATTTAAGCTTCTCTTCAGTGAAAACCCTAAGTGTCCAGACCATTGTAATTAATATCCAAATATGTTTTTAAGACAACTCAGTAAGTGGAAGTGTGGTGCCGTGCCACTATGAAAAGTGAAAAAACAAGCCAGTGTGTTACAGCAGAGTCAAGCATTACTGTCAAACCAGAAGCTGTCAAAAATAAAATGTATAATTATTGGACTGTTCACTAATTGCAAGTCATTCTAGTTTCATAATGGAAATCCTAGAAATGATGATTAAAGTTGTATGTGGACATTTAAAGTTCATAGTTTAAAATAAATTTTGTTGGAAATAAGGATGAGACAGATGGGGTTGTCAAAATTCAAATTCTGGCCATGTTCTTAGCCCACAACATGGCAGGGGGTATTAGTTGTCTTAAATAGAATGAAGATCTGAAAAAACTATAACATGATTTCTTTCAATATGTATCCAAGTTTATATAAATCCTTCTGCGTTGTTGACAAACCTTCTGATTTCTTGGCATAGCAGGTATTCGTGCAAAGCAAATCATTGTTACGTGCTAGGAAGGTCTCTTAACACATCTTAAATTCTTCATAATGGGATACCCCAGTGACCTAATAGGCCAATTCTCTCATGTTTGAAATGGAATAATTCCTTGGTCCTTCCTTTCTCTCTGCCACCCCTGTTCTGTTTATAAGGTGAAACACATCATTCAAGTGGAATGGTTTTACTCAAATACAATACAGGTTCAACAAACTACCTGGAAGCAGGAAAAAAAAACAGCCTGGTGAAGAGCAGATGTCTTATTTCAAACAATTTAAAACTCATATTCCATGAGAACAGTTCACTAAGGGAGGTATTTTGAACTATTTCTATCAAATTAGTCAAAATAATCAGGTTGCAGTTGAATTGTTAAACTGAACTTCACAGGTATATCTAGAAACCATGGTTCTGTGTTTAAAAAGTAAGTTTCTTAATGACAGTAAGTGAAATATATAATACATTCCTTTCAGCAGCAAATAAAATGCAACTCCAAAAAAAAAAAAAAAAAGATCCAAAAGGCAGAGTTTGAATTTGTAATTCTAGTTTTGCTTTGGTCAGTAAGTTTACAGATTAACCCTAATGATTCTTAAGCTTCTTTATTAAATTGCACCCTATTGTGCAACTTCAATTTGCCATTGATTGAAAATATTAAATAACTTCAAAGAACACAGATGTAGTCTTTATGAAGACTTTACTGCAGAAGTCTGAACATACAAATACTTTGGTCCCAAACAGATACAAAAATGTATCTAACTTCTAACTTCCTAACTTCTTTTGTCACAGACAATATGTAGTCTTTCTTATCCTGAAGTTGTTCTTACGTGCTACTGGCAATGGGAAGGAGTCTTGAAGTGAATATTTAGCTCATGTTTATGTTAAGGTTTTTAAGTTGTTAATTGTAAATAAGGCGGACTGTAGATCTATTGTTGTTAGTATTAAATATGCATAAGTCTATGCAAAGCTGAGGTTTTATTTGCTATATCTTGTATCTGTTTTGGATTTGTTTGGAAGAAGCTCATTGCTGTTAGGCAAATTAATCTGGGACTCCTATTTCATAATAGTAATTAAATGTGTGTGAAAAAATTTCCTGATACAAATAATGCGTATAGCACATTCCTTTTTTTTGTGCCATTTCAAAACAATCAAGTCATTGGTTCTTCCAGAGTGGCTTTTGAAAGTCCAGAATACCATATCCAGGTATTTCTAATGTTTCAGCATTTACTTTTATATGTAGCTATTGAAAAATCCCTCTTGCAACTTTACGTACAGTAAGTTTATTGGTCTTCTGTCTTGCATTTCCGATGACAATAACCTCATAATATTTCATACAGTAATCACAAAGAATATAAAATTAGAGAATTTTAAGTCTTTAAAATGAACGAGACTTTCCTGTTCAAGTCATTGTTTTATGCATTCTATTTCCAAATAAAAGACTTGGCGTATGGAATAGAGAGTTATCTTTTGTTGCTGGAGAATTGACGAAACCTATGCAAGTAGTGTAACTTTGGAGATATTAAATGAAATGTTTTAACTTCAGCTGTGGAAATTGTTAGCTTAAAACAAAAATAGAGTTCCACATGTGGTTAAGGCAGAAGAAAAACTTATGTAAAATTTCACTGAAAAATTCACTGAAAATTTCACAGCAGCTTATGCTGAATTACCCATATCTTATTTATTTACGAGTGCAAGAGTAACTTAAAAACTACCTCACTTACAGGATTCACTGTGGGTAAGCACTTAGATGACCATCTCACATTCTTGTCTTCATTAGGTATGTAATAAGTTTGATGAAAAATGAAATGAAAGATCAGTGATTTAGTTTTTTGTTTTGTTTGTGTTAATTGGGAAAATCATGCGCTTCTGGAAGATACCCTGGAACAGTACTTAGTAGTGTACAATAATGTAGCAAGCATGATTCTCTAACAAGCTGTCAGCTCCAGCTGATCCTTCAGCACCAGAAGTATTAAGACAGATAATTCTGTAGAGTGTTTGCTTTTAAACATCTCACTTTTCAGTTTTTCCATCAGATGATAAAGCTTGTCATGTTGGGTAAGTGAAGCGTGATATTTACTAGTAATGCAGGTCCTCCTTTTATTACAGCTTCTTAATATCACAAGACCCTAGAATAATTCAGGTGGGAAGGGACCTCAGGAGGATACAGTACAAGCACAGCATCTTTTCTTCCCTTACAGACTCATCAGGCTTTCCTGATGGTCCTGTGTAAAATCATCTGAGTGAACTGATCTAGGTCTAGGAGTTGAGAAGTACAACCAGAGAGAGCCCAACTTTCCCCGATGCCCAATGAGAGTCTCTGGCCACTTCGCCTCTTACACCAGGGAGATATTTGGTCGTGTATCTGTGAGGATCAAGGCCAGTTTCCAGTGGTTATGGACCTATTTAATACAGTACAGATAGGGAACTGTGATCACTCTTACTTTTCATTCATCTGCGTTAAATACCACTGCTGCTTCTGGAGGATATTCTGGAGCTAATCAGTTTGTGCCAGCTTTTCTTCATGTAATTTTCATACTTCTTGCTGCTGTTTTTAATATTGGGTCCCCCAATACCCTGTATTGTCTTTTTTTTTCCTAACCCCCCACCCTGATGGGTATACGTGTTTCAAAGGGAATAAAATACTTTAGATTCAAAAGACAAACACTCAGACACTAGGGAATTCTGGCTTTCATTTTCTGCCTGTTCTCAGTTAATAAAACTTTTGAATAAATAGCTTCTCCCCCTCTGCCCACAGCGTTCTGTTCGACAGAACCCTGTCCTTTTAGGCCTTGCCATAGTGTACCCATAAAACTTCTTGCAAGGTCATTTGGGTATAGTGTGCACCAGCTTCTCTGTTTCTGGCCCCTAATGTTCTCTGTAGTCATCCACAGCTCCACAATCCTTACCAACTTCAGAGAGCTGATTGATGGTTGCCTTTACGATCATTTGTTCTCCTAATGAAGTCTTGCATGCCTGCAAAGACTTATGGGCTATCTTACTCTTATTTTGGACTTTGAAAAGTTCACTTTTTTTTTTTTTAAGACTTTAGTTGCCTCTAGCAGTCTCAGATTAGTCTGTGTTGAGCAGCCTAAAGCTAGGTAGATGTCTCATTGCCATGGCTCATTTGCATGCCCTGGTCCAGCTAACCACCCGGCTGTTGAAGCAAGAGCGCTTGAGAATACGCTTTGGTATTGCAGCTACGCTTTCCACTCCATTCAGAACGCTGGGCCTGGCACAGCTCCAGCTCAGTGCTGCGTAGCATTAAATGCTGGGCTTGTGGCCAGTCCGCAGCAGCTGTTACAGGAAGCTTTGCCTCCTTGCTGTCCCGCAGCTCCCCATCCGAGTGTCTTGCAAGCTTCATCTGGAAGACACCGCAGATACCTAGTCTGGACTGACTTCCACAGGAACTACTGGAATATAACCTCTGTGTTTCCAATGGGTCTTAATTTATGTTTCCTGTAGTGAGACTCTCACCTTTGGCTATATCTGCTGTTTAGTCTCCATCATCAGGTGTTTCATTTGCCTAGTGCTGACTGTGGAAACAGAAAGGAATAAGCAGTGTTCAATTTGGTAAAATCAACAAACTCTTCATCAACTTGCTTGAGAACTCTGCTATCCCAGAAGTTGTCATAAAGATACATAGAAGAAAAAAACTTGTACCGGGAATTTGTGCTGTTTCAAACCTACTCTGATTTAAGCAGGGGATCTCAGAACATTAGTGCCGGAGAACCATGCAATCTGAAAAAAACCATCCTGATCACAGAACTTGACTCCATTATCCTTGGAACACCATAAGCATTGCCCTGCAGCCTCATATAAGCCACCTATAATCCTCTTAAGCTACCCAAATGTGCAAGGATTATGCATTATGGATGTGCTTGCTTATTATCAGACTCCCCTGCTGAACAGCAGCTTGAAAAGTAGACTTGAAGATACAAGACTCTGCAAGTGTCTGTATCCTTCACTACTGTTCTCCTCAAACTGTCTCTTCAGAGATTTCAGATTTCAAAAAGCAGCTATTGCTTACAATAAGGGAACAGAAGCACGTTCGCCCCTTTGGGGGATGGAAGAGGGGAAAAGAAGAGTGTTCTTTGGTTACACTGTATTTTTGAATGACTGGTTATATGTACCTTAACGAGGAGTGCCAGGCAAATCCCTCATGCAGACTTTCTGGCTTTCTGTCTCAGGAATTCAGAAAGGAGTGGGGTCCTCCTGTTAATCAGCTATGACCACTCTCAGTCTGCAACAATATTTTTTAAAAGCTGCTCTTTTCTGCTCACTTCTGCATTTCTAAAGAAAGCATAGTCTTTGATTGAAAGTCTTTCTGTGACAAAGGCTAATTTAGTTCATATACAAAACAGGTATTTCATTCTGCTGAAGATCTGACTAACTGAAGGAACTGTTCTTACATTCAGCTGCCAGCAGAATTGTCTTTTGCTTCTTTCAGATTACTCTTGCCCAACATTTTTTTCCTAGGTTACAATAGTTCAATATTCTTTCTTGGGACTGTGTCCTGGCATCACAGTACTAGGACTGAACTGTGAAAGATTCAGCAGGGAAGTGAAAGGATACTGCCTCCTCTAATGAAGTTGCCAACTACCAGCTTTTCTAGAGTCAGACTGAAAATTTCAATCAGAACGATTCTATGATACTAAAATGAAACAAAGAATACATTTGAAAAACATCCCATATATGGTGAAAATGCAGATTACAACGTGCGAAAGATGGTCAAAGAGTTTTCTATGAGAACAGGAAAAAAGTTATAAAAGGGAGAGAATGTTCCACCGGTAAGAACGTTATGATCAGCCTCACCTCTTAAACACCAGCAGGTTCCTCATCGTTCCAGTACAGGAAGAGCACTGCTTTTCAGTTCACCTCTTGGTACTGCAGACTCTGCAATCACATAGTGGAAAAAATAACCAAATGAGGTGTAACATATTGAGTAAACCAAAATTTTAGGGAGCCAACTGTGCACACGTTTTCTGCTCTACCTTTCCCATGTGACACAGTCACGGATTCTGCACTGACACAGGAAATTTTAATGCAAACTGGTGGATGATGCAGGCATTTAAAGTCTTGAAGCAGCGGGACAGACCACACCAGGGCTACAAAGAGATCTTCGCCAGAGGGAATGAATTTGTGTGAAGGTCTCAGCACTTAGGAATCTCATCTGCATGAACAGAGGCATGTCAACACAGCGTGAGCTTTCAGAAAGTAGTAATTGAGTTGGGACAAAACCAGGGAAAATTAATTTCCCTTCAAACTTCTCTGTGGTGGTTTCACACTGATGACTAGCTAAACTCCAGCATGCTGCTCTCTCACTCCCCCTCCTCAAAAGACAGGGGGAGAAAATATGATGAAAAAAGACTCATTAGTTGAGATAAGTGCAGGAAGATCACTCACCAGTTGCCATCATGGGCAAAACAGGCTCAGCATAAGGGAAGTTAATATAATGTATTGTCTGTTACCGACAGACTAGAGCAGTGAGAACTAAAAGCAAACTAAGAACACCTTCCCCCCATCCACCTTCCTCTACCTCCTCCCCCTGAGCAGCGCAGGGGAACGGGGAATGGGGGCTGCGGTCAGCCCACATTGCTTCGTCTCTGCCGCTCCTTCATGGTCACTCTGCCGCTGCTCCAGCGTGGGGTCCCTCCCACGGGATGCCGTCCTTCCTGAACGGGTCCTGCGTGGGCTTCCCACAGGCTGCAGCTCTTCAAGAGCTGCTCCAACATGGGTCCGTACCACGGGGTCCGTCCTTCAGGAGCAAACTGCTCCAGCACGGGTCCCCCACGGGTGGCAGCTCCCACCGGATCACCTGCTCCTGCGTGGGCTCCAGCTCCGGCCTGGAGTCTGCTCCTGCGGGGCTCTCCATGGGCTGCAGCCTCCTTCAGGCCACATCCACCTGCTCCTCCGTGGGCTCCTCCACGGGCTGCAGCGTGGAGATCTGCTCCATGTGGTACCCCATGGGCTGCAGGGGGACAGCCTGCTCCACCATGGGCCTCACCACGGGCTTCAGAGGAACTTCTGCTCTGGTGCCTGGAGCACCTCCTGCCCTCCTTCTTCACTGACCTTGGTGTCTGCAGGGCTGTTCCTCACTCCTCTCTCTCCCAGCTGCTGTTGCACAGCAGTTTTTTCCCTTTCTTAACTCTGCTCTCCCAGAGGCACAACCAGCATCGCTCACTGGCTCAGCTCTGGCCAGTGGTGGGTCCCTTTTGGAGCCGGCTGGAGCTGGCTCTTATCTGACATGGGGCAGCTTCTGGAATCTTCTCACAGAAGTGACCCCTGTGGCCCCCCTGCTACCAAAACCTTGCTATGTAAACCCAATACATTCTCTAATACTGAAAGGCAGTGTGAAAAAGTGAAGAATGTGCCTGAGAAAGAGCAAAGTATGAGGCAGTTGGGCATGGTTGTCTGTCAGCCAAGAGGCTGTGAAAAGGATCAGAGAGTTTGTGGAGAAAATATTGGGACTGAGGGGTGAAAAGCAGCACTGAACGTTGATTAAACAGAACTGAAAAGTTCAAAGCTTGATCAGTGCCGGGTGTATCTGATACAACGAAGACCATGACTCTGAGGAGGCAAATGCAGGAGAAGGAAGGGCTAGACATCTGTTTTAAGGAGCAGTGGGCAAGTAGTGAGAAGCTGAACCAAACAGAAAGGCTGGGGCTGTTGTGAGAACAGAGACATGCCATTCAGGAACCATCACACACAGTGTGAGACACACGGTGGCCTGGAAAAAGCAATTAAAAGGTAGAGAAGGGACCACTGCAACTCTCATGGAGGGTCCTGATCCAGAGGATTGGGATGGAAATACATGGGAAGAGCCAGACCCATGCAAGTCTTGTAACAGTAATAATAGTGGTGCTAAGAAGGGCACTTCTGTCCCACTGCAGGATGAGCTCTGTAATACAGGAAGCCAGCTACAGAAACCAACAGCCCCTCCAGTTACCAAGACCACCATAAAGAAAACCAAGGCTGCAGCTGCAGCCCAGCAAAGAACAGAGCAAGTCACTGTCACAGCAGGCTTCGTTTCACATAAGATTAAAGCCGCGGAAGATGATGGGTGCCCTAAAAACAGACATTTACGCTGATTAGCTGGTTAACCTGGAGGGACATCCTTGACTAGAAGTATAGGATTGTGTGGGTCTAGGTAAAGCAGTGGCCTGAGGGTGAGACTGAAAGTAACGTCAGCCACACTGGCTGAAGATCCTCTCATCAGTGATGACTCAGATTGATGGACATGATAGATTATTAAAGCATTAAGGGATCTAACCCTGACAAACTGTACTGGCTCTGGCTGGGATGGAGTTAACTTTCCTCACAGCAGCCTGTACGGTGCTGTGCTTTGGATCTGTAACTAAACCAGTGATGGTAACACCGGTGTTTTGCCTGTTGCTGAACAGCGCTTGTGTACCATCAAGGCTTCCCCTTTTTTCCCGCTCAGCCCCCACAGTGAGTAGGCTAGGGTGGGCAAGAAGCTGGAAGGGGACAGCCGGGGCAGCTGACCTGCAGTGACCAAAGGCACATTCCTTGCCATATAACCTCATGCTCAGCAGATATAATGTTGACTCCTCCAATATGCCATAGCTATCAATGTGTCCACTAGATCCATTCTCTGTTATGGAGTTAGTCAACTCCCGCAGCGAAGTCCTCAGACTTACAGATTGCATGATCTCCTTTGGGATCCTTGGTGCATGTGACGTATTTTCACGGCCTGCAATGTTAGAAGTCTTGCATGATATAGGTAGTTGTTCAGCCACTGAGCTCCTTTAAACCCCCCCAGTAAATACCATCTGATCACAGAGACTCACTGATTGCTTCTTTTTTTTCCTCTCCCTTTGTTGAACAACATAATTTGTAGAACTTGCACTTGAAAGTTTCCACACAGGACCTCCCTCAAGTTCCTCATGTGATTTCCTCAGTATTTCCACCATTGCCCTGAGTGTTCCTTCTGTACTTGCATACAATGGACTTCCTAGCAGGTGTCCCACTTCTGATGTTAGACGTTTCTTTCAGCTTTTGGAAGTTATTCATCAAACTATTCTGATTTTATTATTATTATTATTAATTTGTTACTTCTCTGTTTGGATACAGCTTCAAGTTGTTGAAAGGCATCTTACTTTCTTCTCCTTGTGACACTTCTCACAACAGTTTTGTTTTGGCCTTTTCAAAGGTGGTTTTAAAAGAGATAGATACGCATTTGCAGTAAGCTTGTGTCTTTAGATAGTCATTACTGAAGATACACCTAAACATAACATCTTGTTTCCTCTCACTTCAGTGTTGGATTGTAAAAATGGTATTTTGTTTCTATCACTGCACGATAATCATCTATTCCAAGGGTAACTTCCTTTCAGAGAAGCTGGTCAAAAAGCAGGATGTGGATAAGATTAATTGTGCCTTCAAGGATAAATATTGTTGAGGAGAACTGTGACTTCATTATTCATTCAGATCTGGGTTCTCCAGTACAAGTATGATGGATATACTGGGGTGACCCAGGTGAACTTACCACTAAGGACCACTAACATGATTAAGCAAGTGGAGCATCTGATGTATGAGGAGATGCTGAGGTAGCTGGGATTGTTTAGCCTCAAGAAGGAAAGGCTCAGCAGGGATCTTATCAAAGTGTACAAATAGCTAATGTAAACGAGATGGACCCAGACTCTTCTCATTGGCATCCAGGGACAGGACAAGAGGCAGTGAGCACAAATCAAAACGCAGGAAATTCTACTCAAAGACATGAAAAACTTTTTACTCTTAGGGTAGTAAAACATTGGAGAAGTTTGCCCAGAAAGGTTGTGGAGTCTCCATCCTTGGATATATTTAAAACCTGGTTAGACATGGCACTGAGCAACCTGCTCTAGGTGACCCTGCTTTGAGCAGCAGAGGTGGAAAAGACTTCCACAGATCTCTTCTGGCCTCAGCTGTTCTGTATTCTATAGCCCAATGACAAAAACACAGAAAAGCAGGGTGGTACTTATGAAAAGAAATAGGAGAAAAGAGTCCCTGTTAGCCTGGCCACAGCAGTCCTCCTCTCCTCCCACAAACACTGCTGTAGTCATTGTCACCAAGAAGGCATCTGCAAGAGAAATCACCTACCTGGGGACTTACCAGCAGTTGGTAGAGAGGGTCAAGGTAAACGATGGTCAAAAGACCTCCTCAGAAATTCAGCCTGCAGCAACACCTGCAGCCATCTGTCAGGTGCATGTCAGCCAGCTTTGACAGCACGGATCTGCAGCTGCCAGAGCGTAGGGCAAAATAGTTGTAACCTCACCTGCAACCAGCATGTTCTCATCTGTGGGAACATCCTTCACTACCACCACAGTCCCTTTGCTTCCTTGTACATTGGTCCTGGGGCTGCGCCTCCTAAGGAAGACCCCTGATTGAAAGGTGTAGAGCAACGTTCACCTCTTCAAGGATACCCTAACCACCAAGACCTCACAGATGGTCCTCACCTTCATGCCCTTGCTTTCTCCAGTGTCAAACCACTGGCTGCTGAGGAAGACCAGTGTGGCAGTCAGGGGTCAGTTTGCCATTTTCAAGATTAATTAACCCCTTGCCCCTGCCATCAGGCCTTGGTCTGGAGCTAAGACAAACTCAACACCCCTTTCTCTTCCTCCTCTTCCTCTCTTCCTGAGCACATTCCTCACAGGAAATGGTAAGCCTTGTGTCTGCCATATACCTAACTGCATTAGACATCACCACTGGGTTACACCTTGAGGGTGCCATCACCTCTGGAGCAGCAGGGGGAAGGGACAAATACATGTGAAATAGACCCACCAGAGGTCAGACCAGGGGCATCTACCTTAGTGTCCCCTAAGTGGAGCTATGGATACATCCCCCTGTCCCTCTGTATGCAGCTGCATACAGTGCAGTACCTCGGTTACCGCGTTGCTGAGGTCCCAGGAAGACTTCCGGTGATAGGACTCTCCCTCCTTTGTGGGCGCCCGCCCATCTGGTGCCTACCTGTGTCAAGGGATAAAGTAGTCTGTTGCAAGCAGGCAGTGCTGAACGAGGAGTTATGCAGGAATGCTGCCACTTGAAGGCCATAGAGATGCCAAGAAGAAGTGGACTCCTCTGCCATGCTGATGTCAACAGACAAGCTGTTTTCCTCCCTGGATGACTCATTGTTTTAGAAGGAAAGGCAAGCAGCATTTGCCCTTCCCCACCAAGCACTTTTCCAGTTCCACCCTACCATGTCATCACATACAGGACTGTCCCACACAGCTGATTGTCCCTCTCTGTACTTCTTCTAACTTTAGTACGTCCTTTTTGAGACAGAGAGAGCAGAACAGCACGACTACACTCAAGGTGTAGGCAAACCGTGGCTTTATGCTGTTAGGGGATCCTGTTGTTTCCCCTAGCAGTATGGGTCTCCCCAGGCATCCAGAATTCATGCACAGAGTTGACTTTTATTTAAAGCAGCAAGAATTTAATGGTACCCGTATATCAGTTCAAGCTGGGTGCCTCCGAAGAGGGACCCTGCTCAAGACTTTCCCTGGGTTCTTATACCTGTACAATCTTCGTTTCGTCAGCTTAGTCCAATCACTTCTTGACACATACACGTCATGTTCCTTCGGACTGGCAGCTCTTTCTTGCAGGGCAGGATGGCTTCTGTCATCTCGCAGGGCAGGATCTCATCTGGTGCCATCTTTGGTCAGCACGTCCCCACTTCGCACATCTGCGCCACCCAGACCCCAACACAATGCCTGCCGCTCAGCATTGCTCAGTCACCACTACATATCAGGTTCGGGTTACGCAGAGTTCATACTGCAGCCTAAGTCTTCACCAAATTTACTCTACTGATGTCAAGCAACAGCTACCTGAATACCTCACATACCTGCGGCTTGTTTCCCGTGCAATGCAATGGCATAATTATGTCCTATCATTCCTAACATTCAATTTGATTTTTTGACTGCTGCTGAGTGCAATGCTGATTTGTTTCACGTAACCTCAGGGTCTCACTCCTGAGTGGTACTAATCAGCTCAGAACCCATCATTTTATACACGAATCTAGAAATGCGTTTCACCTCTATGCCACACTTGATTTATCAGCATTTAATTTCATCTGCCATGTCATTGCTCAATCGCTTAGTCTTGTAAAGCTCTTCTGCAATTTTCTACTCTGCTTGTGTCCTTGCTGCTTTCAGTGATTTCATCCCATCAGCAAATCTTGCCACTTACTGCTTACATACAGTACTTCTGGGTCATTTATGAAACTTACACAGTGCTAACTAACATGGAACTCCAGTGGAAATCTTCCTGAGTTGGAAGAACTGACCATTCATCCCTACCTCTACTTCTTATCTTTCAGCCAATAATATAACCATACCAGCGACTTCCTTTTTAGTGTTTTTTTTTTTTTCCTTCATTGATAACATTTCCTTGCAGAGGTTTTTGGAAATTCAAGTAGAATATATCAATCAGATCACTGTAATTTCCATGTCTCTTCAACCCTTCATAGAACACAGAGTTTTCCAAGGCAGGACTTCCTTTTACGGCAGCAACGTTGACTAAGCAACTGGCATTTCTCCCAGCATCTAATAATTCTGTTACATCTACTAATTTACCTGGAATAAACATCAGGCTTAGGGACCTGCAGTTCCCCAGAACTCCACTGCAACCCCTTTTAAAGTCTTGTGCCAATTTTGTCACCGAGAAGCCTTCAGACACCAAGAAAAATTTTGAGCAGGAGATGACACACTACCATAAGCAATTTAGCTCCTTCATTTCTGAGTTTGATGAGAGCCCCAGGACCAACCAGTTGGTTACTTTTAGGGTTTACTCTGCTCATCTCCATCATTATCTCTTCTACAATTACTCTTATTTCAGACAGACCCTCTACCAAGTGCAGATCCTGAAAGGGGTCCCTTGGATGGGAATCTTCCTGGTTTCGTCCATAGGAAATCTACTTTCATAAACTAGCAAAACTCAATTAAAAACTTGATCTTCAACTCCTTTGTTGACTGTAGCTCAGGCAATCCCAAAAACACGCAGCATGAATTATTCACCAAAAAGATGCCACGAAGCTGCCTGAAAATCAAAGCCTACGCGTCTGGCTAAGCTGTGCCACGAATCTGTCGTACCCAGAGCTGGTTTGCGGCCTTGCAACCTTTCGCTCCAACCACAGTCCACTGCTTCCCACCCTCCCACGCAAGGCCTCGCGCCCCACGCAGCGCACATCTCCGCAACCATTTCGGGTGCTCCGTCTTCGAGGAGTCCCGTTTCCCTTTGGTCTCCACTGGGAGAAGACGGGTGCGATAACACGGCCTTTGGGAGAGAAATCGCTGTGGGAGGAGAGCCTCTCCCCGCTCCCGCCCGCCGCCATCACCCCGCCTGGCC
>VXAL01014231.1:4918-16946 GCA_013399475.1 Chauna torquata | reverse complement strand
GGCGGGGTTTGCCCCCCAGTCCCGTCCCGGGTGGTGGACCGGCGAACGGTTGGTGCCAGCCGGGCGGCGGTGGGGTGAAACAGAAGATTTGCATGTCTAGGGCTCCCGGGCTTTGTGCTTGTCCGGTGGGGTTGGGTGTAAAGAGCAGAACGTGGCTCGTGAGAGCGGCCAGAAATGAGAAGTCTCGCCCTCCCCCAGTGAGACCGTAGGGAAGAGTGGGGGAAAACTGCTTACAAGTCAGCGTTTAAGCCGAAGAAATTCTTTGGAGAGGAAAAGACTGCTTCTCTCTTGGAGCCACTGCATGCGTGAGCAAAACTGTGCTACTGTATGAAACGGACTGTGCAAGGTTACTGAGCGTTTTCAAAGTTGTGAACCGAGTTGTTTGTTAAAACTTCTTTATTTTACGTAAAAGGAAATGGAGGCCTCAAAAAACGTGAGCCTGGTGGTAGAGCCTGCGCGAGCACGTATTTAGGGGCAGAGTGAGCTGAAGGCCCTGAATCTGAGTTGCTGAGAGAGTGGAGAGGAAAAGGGCCATGTTTCCTGGGCACGAAAACCAGGATCAAAAGGGCAGACGTTAAAAAGACTTCCTTAAAGCAGTAGTTTCAGGTTGCTGAATGTAAACATCTTGCAGTACCCTTGAAAATCTTTTCTTTTCTGGTGTAGCGCTCGTGAATTGTTAATATTGCTTTGCAAAGGTTTAATGTAAAGCTGAAGTCTAGGAATGCATGTACCTGGCATGTCTGGTTATTTAAAGCATATGTTGTTATTTATGGAAGAGTTGTTGATTTAAAAGCTAATTTGCCTTTTTTCTTTCTTTCTTTAGTTATCTAGTCAGAGCGAAGTCATCACAAGAGTCATTCAGAGACTGTGTGAAAAAAGAAAGAAGAATATCCTTGCATATGGATACTCCCTACTGGACGAAAACAGTTCTCAATTCCAAATTATGCCATTTTCAAATATTTACAGCTATCTACCCAATACTGCAACAGAAACTATTCGTATCAGTGGCCTCTGGGAAACACTGCTGAGCAGGATAGGAGATGATGTGATGATGTATTTATTGGAACACTGTGCAATCTTTATGCTGGTTCCCCCTAGTAACTGTTACCAAGTTTGTGGGCAACCAATTTATGAACTTATTTCGCATAATGTAGAATCGTCTCCACTGTTTGTTAAACAACGGTATTCAAAGCATAAACGTAGTAGCTTGCTTGACTATGTGCAGAAAAGGCTAATGTTTCATAGACAGTATCTTTCAAAGTCACATTGGTGGAAATGCAGGCAAAGACTTGAAGCTAATGTCTCCAGCATGGGAAATAAAAAAAGTACTAAGATACAAAGCCTAGGGTCCAGTTACCGGTATTCTGCAAAAGCTAATTTTAAAGCAGGCAAACGGATCAACATGGTTACTAAACATCTGGCAAAACAGAGTAGCTCCAGTTTATATTTGTCAGCTACCGCACCGTCTTTAAAAAGGAAGCTTGACAGGGAACAACTTGAAATCGCAGCTAAGAGAGCGAAATTAGAGGAGAAGGAGAGAGAGGAACAGGCTTGCAATATCACTCCTGATGTAATCCAAAGTAGTTCCAAGAGGTATGGAACTGGGTGTGTAGCATCACATTCTGTAAGTCTTATTAAAGAAAAATACATTTCTCAAAGAAGTAACAGTGATATGTCTGGTCCTTCTTTAGTTCACAAATCTCATCATGGGAAGAAGTTTGTGGCAGACAAAAGTTCTTTTCTGCGAGGAGTTCAGAGTAACAAACATTTAAAGCCCAGCATTGAAATGCAAGCAGAATCCAGTAGAAAGGGAGTAGAGACGTGTGTGCATAAACCTCGGTTGGATTCTGTACAAATCAAACCGATGGAAGGTATTTCTTCAGGATGCAGAAGGCGGGAAAGTCCCCTAGCTCATTTGGCAAAGAAGTTACCAAATACGGTCTTGCGTTCTGCAGTATACATTGACAGGAAGTTTCTTCTGTATTCTCACAGGAGTTGCCAAGAATGTTTTCCTAAGTCGTTCTTACTGAATCGTTTGCAGGGTTGTCAGGCAGGTGGAAGACGGCTTATAGAAACTATATTCTTAAGCCGAAATCTGTTGGAGCAAAAGCACAACCAAAGTCTGCCACAGCAAAACTGGAGAAAGAAGAGGTTGCCCAAACGCTACTGGCAAATGAGAAATACATTTCAGAAACTGTTAAAGAACCATGGGAAGTGCCCTTATTTAGTTCTCTTGAAAAAAAATTGCCCTGTTTGGATTTCTGAAACCAGTTTGAGAAAAACTGAGCTGCCCTCTCAGGCAGCTTTGCCTGGGGAAGCAGAGGTTCACAAGCAAGCAGAACAGTTTGGGAAAGAGTCTACTCAGTGTGTGGCAAGCAGCAGATGCGCATCTGGTCACACTGATGTGCCTAACAGCTTATGCACTCCTCTTGCAACATCTGTATGTGGGGAGACAGAGAGTGAGGAGCAAACTCCTGGAGAGGTGTGTGATTCAGTCCTCGGGGAGCTTCTCAAGCAGCACAGCAGCCACTGGCAGGTGTACGTCTTTGTGAGGGAGTGCCTGGAGCGGGTGATCCCCGCTGAGCTTTGGGGTTCAAACCATAACAAATGCCGGTTCTTAAAAAATGTGAAAGCGTTCATTTCCATGGGAAAGTATGCTAAGCTTTCATTGCAGGAGTTGATGTGGAAGATGAGAGTGAATGACTGCATGTGGCTCCGTCTGGTCAAAGGTACTTATATTGCAGAATTAAGCTGGGGGGGGTCAGGTCACTGGTGTTCAGGTTTAAGGTGGGGAGGGGAAGGTGCTGAGTCTGGGTTCAGAGTCATGTTCGTGGGTAATAACTAGAGCTGAGAGATCAAACCTTGCAGTGTTTGTAGTCGATGGTGGAAGAATACTTAGAACTGTCGTCCTGTGTGCTGAAAACATAAGTTTTCATCATTTTCATTTGTGTTTACTAGGATGACATTCCGTACAGAAACTTGAATTCAGAACCTGGGCCTTTCAACAAGACTTTCCTTCTGCTCCCTAAATTGCCAGTAACTGTGACCTAAGCTTGTAAAGAACAAATGCAGTCTGCCTTTTGGTTACCATAAGCCATCAGAAAGAGCTAAAGTCAAATCAAGACGCTTGTAGAGGCATGTGTATCTCTGCTATGGGAGTAAACCTTCATCCCACAGCATTTCTTTCCCCTCACATTTACCCTGTGAAAAAGACACGAGACCTATGCAGTACAGGGGTTGCCTGTCATCCATTACCTTTCTAGAGCCCTTGTCTGGGAACACGAGACCCTTACTGAGTGCTGCTTCAAGGCAGTGCTCCACTAGGCAGGTGGTGGTGCAGGGGTCATTGGCGTGGTATGTGGCTGAAAGCTGCCTGAGAAGGGTGAGAGTACCAGCTGATTGCTCGGAATTCTGTATGAATGTCTTCTGTTCAGTCGTCTTCTCAGGTGATGAAAGGTAAACCTCGCTTCCCTGAAGAAGCCTGTCTAAAGGCGCTATCCTAGGACGTAATTCTAGGCTGAAGCTGAGGTTCTGTGCTTCATTGCTGTAGGATCTCATGCATGTCATAATTTTTCTATGCTTCCATTCTCCATCTCTAAAATGTGCAGTATACTTCCTTAACTGCTGTGTTTACAGTATTTATTCTTACCTAGTAATATACCTGTATCTTACAGTAATGTGAGCTGAAAATGGCATTCCTTTTTAAAAGGTGCAGTTGGGTTCTGAAATCACTACAGGTTCTCTGTAATGGGGGAGGAAAATAGAAAGTCTGATATTTGAGAACTGATGTCAAAAACTGGGGAGGTACACTTCTATAAGAACCTGTTAATTCTAGCAAATACATAGATTCAGAAGCTTTGGCTCAAAAACATGCTTTTCAAAATGCCAAGGAGTTAAATATTTCAAAAGGACTTTATTGTAAAAATACGTTTGGTTCATAGTCACTTGGAATGCCTTGCCTTTGGCAAAAATTAATACCATCTTATTCTCTGGTCTGGTTCCAGGAGAACCAACACATAAGCTTAATTTTGATTTTCCTGAAACTACTCCCTTGTGCCTGAAGTTTAAACACAAGTTTAATTGCTTTGCTGCGTTGTAGGTGTTTTTCTCTCAAAAAGAAGTAGTGGTGGTTTCTTGTAAATCATGACTGTACCATTCAGGGAATTGACATCTGCTGTCAAAATATTAGAAAACTAATGATCTAGTTCCAGGACAGCTGTTTAACATGCTGATTTAATTTGTGTATTTTGTGGCCTTCATATTATGACTCTTCATTTAAAGAATCTTCTAACAGCCATTAGATATTTCGTTGATGCTTTCTGGCTTCTATTGAAGTGAACACTGTTTTATCTCTTTATGGCAGTCTTTTTTTTTTTTAGGTGCTGTATATACATGAAAGTGTCTCCGCCTTGAAGAGCACAAAAACCAAGCAGGGTAGAGAACTGGAAACTTATTTCCATTTTATAAGTTTCAGTTTTAAGCCTCTGCTCTCTTGTGTCAAAATTTGGCTGTTTTTAACACATTTGTGCAATAATCATGATTTGTGCTGTGCAGCTAATCTAATTTTTCTTTAGAGTCTCTTTAAACTATCCTATTGTATTTCACTAGATTTTACTTTTAAATTTAATTAGAAAAATATTATTGAATAGTTGCAAAAATTCAGAATTTATAGCACAGGGTTTTATTCCCCACTCACTTGCCTGCATTTAGACATCACAAAAAAAGCTGTGGGCTTAAATTTGACAGTAGCTAGGAATGTTCTAGGTTCATAATTTTTGTGCCATCTTAATATTGTAAGTGCTGACAGAGAGTGATTTTTTGACTGCAGCAATGTTTTATATAAGATGTCTGAAATATCTCTTCCCCAAGTCTGAACAGTGTTGTCTCTTCCCCAAGTCAGCCCAGTTTAGCTCTCTTAATTCTGTTTACAATATACGTAAGAATTTTCATTCTTTTTCTTATTTATTTTAAAAAAAAAGTTTTATATTCTAATGGACTTTATTTCCATTGTATCTTTCCCTTCACAATAATCCTGCCATTGTGCATTAAAGATCTTGCACAATCAACATTGGGGAAGAAAGTAAATCTTTGGGCTGCTAGTGGCATGTATTTCTATCATGTATATTGATTTATCACTGCAAATTATTTTCCATCTTTATACATTAAGCTTGGGTCACATTATTTAATACCAGTGAAAATTTGGAGCTGCATCTGTGGAATTGTTCGTATTTACCTTTTTTCCTTTCCATTAACCTCATGCTAAGAAAAGAGCGTATGTGTGTTTTGTTTGTTTGTTCTGTTTGTTTTTTTTTTAAACTAATACAGATAGTTGATATTTACTATAACTACCTTTGAATTGTTTATTGAAGGTGATCACTTTGTTCCTGCCTATGAACATTGTTTCCGTGAAGAACTTTTGGCTAAATTCCTATACTGGCTGATGGATACCTATGTTGTTGAGTTGCTCAGATCATTTTTCTATATCACCGAGACCATGTTCCAGAAAAACATGCTTTTCTACTACCGAAAGTTTATTTGGGGCAAGTTACAGAACATTGGAATTAGGTAACATTAGAAAACTAATCAAACATTAATGAAATACATGGAAATCTCATGTTTTGTAGTGTAAAGTTATGATTCTGCTTTTACTTATTGCCCCTCTATCCTCCTTTCATTTGCTTAATTTTCCAAAGGAAGAATCAACCTGTAATAGTAGTATGCATGACTTGTAAATTCAGAAATGTTTTGTGTGAGAAAACTGATTCAAATTTGGATTTCTTTGGCAGGAGATCAGAAACTTTTGCAGTAATAAAATCCATTATGAGGAGGATTTTGTTTTGATAAGTCAAATTTTTACACCTTTTAACAATCAGTAAGGCATAGTGGCAGAATCCCAAAGTAACCTTGGGAAAGCTAATTTAAAAAATACTGAATTTTCTTTAACTACTTTAATTCCAAAAAAAATTTAACTATGCTGAAATGATGTAATACTCTTTATAACTTCAGACAGTAGCCTAGTGGGGATATTTTTTTTTGGTTTCTTGTAAGATTGAGGGGTTTAAAAGCTATAGTTTCTTTTTTAGTGCAGCTGTGGAATTCCATGCTGCTTTTTTGTTCTCAAGAAATGCATGCATGTGTTTAAGTTGTCACATTATTTAAGATCAAACCTTAAGTAATTAAATGAGAAAATAAGAAAAATCTGAAAGCACTTTTAATGAACAATATTATGCGTACATCTCCATAGTTCACATCTTTTGAGTGTTCATTATAAATTGCTGGTGTCCAAGAGAGCTTTGGAACTGTGCAAAATGAGCATACTTGGTGTGTAGTGTTCTAATTGCCATTTTAAATGGTACATCTTTTACGTTTGTGGGGGTCTGTTGATCTCCAATTTTGTGTGTGATGTTTGGTAATTTTGTATTTTTTTTACGCCCTCCATGCTCCCTGAGGTTAACACTGGTGTCTCTCCTGTGCAGCTCTCTTGCATGTGTGTTTGCACTTAATGGGGCCCTGGTCCTGTTTGCAGTTATAGCCCAGAATAAGCAATTTAAATAGTAGCAGTAGAATACGATTTTCAGCCCAGAATACTTTGTTTGTCTTGTCTTCAAACTAACAGCGTTAGTATTGTAATGAGTGTTTTATGTAGCTTTAATGTACTTCAAAAGCTAACATTTTTTTTTAGTGTGTAAAGCATCATCAAGTACTAAATTTTACCTGTTAGATATAATGCTATTTTTAATGGGTTGTATGATTAAAAGAAAGCAAGTAGTTTAGATTTTAGCCTTTTCTTGCCTATCCCCAATTTCCCACCCAAAAAAGCAGTGTGTAAGGACGAGGTGCTCAGAACTTAAAAGACCTTAATCAGGGCTGATCCCATTTCTTCCTATTTCTTCCCCAAGCATTTCCACAGTGCAGGAAGCCCCTTCTCACCTTTGGCTCTAGATGTCCCTAAAGTGCAGATTACTGGAAGCTGGAGAAGCATCTCCAGGAGGTGCTGGTGCCTGCTTGCCAGCGGCATGCTGTAAGGACAGGGCGTTTGCCATTGGCTACGGCACAGCTAGCTATATGGACCTTTAGTCTAGCCCACACAGCTGCGCTGAAGTTTCACTCACAAGGTTAGGGCTTTCAGGACTCTGCTTTTTAGAGTGTGCTGTGTAACGCGAGATCTCCTACTAATTCAGTGTACTGCATTCATACAGGTGGCAAGCTGCCTGTTTCACATGGGAGGAGAGAAATTGGGATTTAGAGATGCTGGGAAACAGCTGTTTAGGGCTGCCTATGTCACCTTTGCCATTTCTAGACTCTCCGGGCACCATCCCTACTTTCCCAGGCAGCATTTTCGGCTGCTGTTAGTGAATCACAGGCTGTTGAGCTGCTCCTGTCTTCTCTGGAGAAAGAGTATCTGGCCTCTGATGGAAGAGTGTCTTGCCCTGGTGGCTGTTTAGTGGCTGTCCTGGTTCTTCCTCCTTTCCAGCTGAAGCTGCTCGTGGTGATTGCTGTGAGCTGGCTCCCAGGAAGGCATTCACAGCCAAGTGTTGCCACTGATGCCTTCCCACTTCTTTTGTGTCCTCTAGGGGAGAGAAGGTGGAAGAAACAGGCTGGACTGAGCAGACCAGAACTTCACTCATGGGCTTGCCCTTGCACTGCATTGTCCTTAGGGTGTAAATCCCTGTCTGGAAGAGCCATCCATATGAGTAGATCTTCCTGTGCAGGATCCCGCTCAAGGATACAGACAACAGTTCTGATAGGGGACTTGAGTTTATATTTTCATCATCCTGGATCGAGTTTGGTGGTCATCTTGCATGCAAACAACTGTCTATTACTTTTTGAAGCTATACCAAACTTCATACCCGCAAATTAAAAACAGTACTTACTCTTTTGGAGGAGAAAAACAGTATTTCATGATACAGTTGCTTCAAGTTACCTGGCCCGTGGAATGTGAAGTTGTTTTAAAAATAGTGTATACCTTGTCACAGTGACAGCACCTGTTTTCATAAGAACCATACCCTCCCTGCCCTTGTCACCCAGTGGCTGCTTAGGATTGAAAATACTGCTGTTCTGAATCTCCTCCATCATTTTGTGGTGGGGTGTCGGAAGACAGCGGGACCTTTCACTCAGGCTCCTCCTAGTTCCACTGTGTAACAGCTCTGTGAGTACGAATGACGGTTGGGTGGTTCAGTGGCAACTGCATTAGTGCATGTTCAAAATCATCAGCACTGCTATAAATGCCATGAAATAAGCAACGAGTGTTGCTGCAAGCAAAATGACATCAAGCTCCACAACTGGCCAGAGGCAGTAGTGATGAAGGTCTGCAGATAACTGGCCATTGTCTTCACTTTCAGAGGAAGTCATATTTTTAATATAGGTGGGGGGTGGGGGGTTGTTGTTGTTGTTTTGTTTTTTCTCTATTCCAGTGTCTTAAATGTGAATCGCAAAGGGATAGAGGTTTGATTTGGTTGTTTCTGTTGAACTGCAGTTCTTTATTTTATCTTGGTGATCTAGGTAATACTGTAGTACATGTATAGAGTTCTGTAGGTTTAGGAAAGAAGTCATAATGAATAATAGTGATCTCTAGCTGTGGACACATGATCTGTCCCTTCAGCTGTACTTGAGGAATTTTATTCCAAGTTTGAATATAAATCCTCAAAACACTTGCTCAACTTGCTGGCCCAGGATACCTCTATCTTCTAGTTGGTATGCACTGTATCACTGGGACCTTGGTAGTCCTGAGCAGCTGGATTGTTGGCTTATATGTGGGTTGTGTGGGCATACACAAGAGAAATGTGTGCCTCGTCTGCATGCTTGGTTTCTCAGATGTCTCCTAGAGCACGCTTACCAGGTTTTCACCACCTATCCACTATCTTTTGTGATAGCGTGGCCTCCTTTTGCTGAAGCAGCCTGTTAGTTTGTGTGGGATGTGAATCTGAATGCAAATTTAGATTTGCATCCTTTGTTCTGCAGGGATTCAAATTCTCATTTCACTTCCTAGGAGAGCATCCTAACAACTGGGCTGTAGGGCTATTTGGAATGACATATTTTTTCCTTCTGAATGATGCAAACAGGGTAGGACACTGATCCAAGTCTTTTATGTTGCAGGTAGGGCACTTTAACCATCTTAAGTAAAAGCAAGGTCCTTTGTGCCACGTCCTTTTCCTGCCTTATGGTGTGGAAGAGTATTTATTTGGACTAAGCTACACTAAACTGCAAATCCCGAGGGGATGGCTGTGAGGGGGAAGCACATTTCCCAGTAAGATGAATCTGATTTAGGAGTCTTCCATTCCTTTATTATTTTCTGCTGTTTACTTTAGCTGACACCTGCTCATCAGATTGATTCTTTTGAGTCATGTTACTGGATACCTAAATGCCCTCGTGTTTTGTATGTATCCTAGTATCTCAGTTCACTATCATTTTTAATGGGTAGTAGGTTCCCTAAATGGGAATAGAACAGCCCATTACACTGTGTAAGTCCTTCCCTGGGTGGTCTTAACATAGTTTTCAGAAAGTCCTATTCAACTTTCTTTATATCTTTCAAGCTTCTGAAACCATGAAAAATGTCCAACTTCCTGTTGTTTTGCATAAGAAAAAAAACCTGTAATGTTCAAATATACTTGGCTAATCTGTGGTTAAATTTTCATTTGTGTTAATTTAGATCTTTTTCATTACCTTAATTTGCATCAGGAAGAACACATGCTTTTTTATTATTGTATTACATTGTCATTAAGATAGCATGGAATTGTTCTGAAATTCAGATTTCCATGTCAGTTTCTGTAGAAATTAGTATTTATAATTATCTTAGCAAAATATCTGGGTTCAGTTACCATTAAGAGATGAAACATTTTAACTTACTGCATTTCCTATTGCTTACACTCAATGTGTATTTGTATTTTAGAAACCATTTTGCCAAAGTACATCTGCGTGCTTTATCTTCAGAGGAGATTGAAGCGATCCATCAAAAAAAATATGTTCCTATGGCATCAAGGCTACGGTTCATTCCCAAAGCTAATGGGTTAAGACCCATAGTAAAAGTGAGCGGTGTTGTTGAAGCACGAACATTCAGCAAGGAAAGCAGAGAAAAAAAGGTTTTTATTTTCCTTTTTGTTGTATGTGGATTTAATGTGGGCAGCTAATACAGTGAGTGAGGGTTTTTTTTGTTAATATAAAACTAGTTCTAAAATGGTGAACTGAAACATTCATATCAGGATTGAATGCGCCTGTCCTTTGCAACTTAGCATAGCTTCGCCCTTCCCAGTGCTTAATTATCATTAGCCTTCAATTCCAGAACTACATACTTCTGCTTTTAAGCCTGTCTTAAGGAAATGAGTAACAGAATGGCGTGGTCTGTCCAGTAAGTGTGTTTTCTTTCTCTCCTCTTTCTATCCATTTCCCTCAGGCTTGCTAACTGTATCTGATTGTGGTAGACATTGGCCATCCATGGGGGTAGAAGGATGGAAAACTCAAAGATATGAAGTACTCAGTGTTCAGAACTAACATGTTGTAGTTGTTTGGCACACCAGAGAGTGAGGGACAGATGAGTCCAGCCTGTTGGGATTTACCTGACTATTGATCATGCACATTGATTGACTAATTGGCTGTTGTGCCAGGTTAGCCCAGGGGATCCTTTCTAGTTAGCGGGCCAAACAATGGTGAACTGCATGTGTTACAAAAGAAAGCCTAAGAAGGATGGGGAGGCTGGATCAAGAATATTAGGGAGATAGGAAGTAAGCTGGGAATTACTGCAGTGTGGGAATAGAGACATAACACAGTTCACCCATTTAACAAGCCAGTTAACTGCAAAATATAGTGGGAGCCCAGTTTCACTATCTTCCGTGACTAAATTTATTGTTTTTCCATAAGGATGAGTCCCATTTGGAACACAAGATGAAATGCTCCCCAGATGGGTGAGAGTTCAATGGCTTCTTAGTACTCACGGTTCAGTGTGCGATCCCAGACCGTATTTATGGGACATCAACTAAAAGCTGTTCTGAAGTGTTACTTTCATCGTCTTACTGTGGCTATCATACTGTCAGATTAGAGTATGCACACAGTTAATTTGGAAATAGCTGCAGTGCTTTAAAAGGTTCTATTGCTCCTGTAACAGATTGGCATAAAGAATGACTTGAGACCTGAATGCACTGAAGAAGATGGAGGTTTGAAGTCAGCCGTGGTAGCTGGACAAGTGGGTTCAGCTAACCTGGCTGCCTTGGAAGTGAGAGGGAATACCTATACCTGATGAGAAGTGGGAGCAGTAGACTCCTGTTGAAGCGTGCTGACAAAAAACTGAGGACAGTAAGGTCTTCAGCTGACAGATGAAAACATCTCATCTGTCAAAACTAGGAGAGCATCACGAAGCATAGCTAATGATTTTCATAAATCCATGAAAGGTGGTAACAGTGTTCCCTCTCTTCTGAGATAGCAGACAGACACAGAAAACGTGTGTTGTGCAAAATATCTTATTCAGGAATTTGGAGCTTACAACCTAGTGGAAGTAATGTTTTTTTTCTTCTTTCTTTCTTTTTTCCAAAACTTGCATGGCAACTGAGTTTGTTTTCTGTCACGGCCTCTTATCCTGCAGTCTGTTCCAGTTTTTCATTCTGTCCCATATCCGGCTTGTCTCTGCTCTCCAGTTTCCTCCAGGCATTTAAATTGTAGGAGGAAGACCATCTTCAGGTTTGTTCTGTGTCTGACAATGTTCCAGGTTTTGGAATTGCAAGCCAGTCTGGAATTGTAGGGGTAGACTTTGCCAGCTTCTGTAGATGAGCAGTGGAATGTGTCCAGATGAATTGCCACAGATAAAGTCTCAAATATCCAGCAAATCAGCTTCTGACTCTTGGGCAACTCTCAAACTTTGCTGCAAAAAACATGGTGAAATGAGTCCAGTTCTGTGAGTTTATCCTCAAATTAGTGTTGATTTTGGTTTGTTTTAAAGGTTTTATGTATTTGCTTTTTATCCTTCTTCCCTTTTTGTTTGAATCTATCTATCTATATATATCTGTGTATATATATGTAGATACATATGTCTCTCTCTATA
>VXAL01014230.1:98028-112459 GCA_013399475.1 Chauna torquata | reverse complement strand
AGGACTATCGTCTTGGTTCTCACATCTACCTACCCTTGATGTTATCCAAAGCGATAATGGCTCTCATTTATCATGTAAGGAAGTGCAAGATTGGGCAAATCAAGAAGGAATGTAATGGGTATTTCACACCCCATACTACTCTCAATCAAATGGGATGGTAGAAAGAGCTAAAGGCGTATTGAAAAGGAATTTCAAACCGCACGAGGCCCAATGGCATATACGACTATTCAAGGCACTCCAATTAAATAACCTGCGCAGACCTAGTTGAAACCCTGTAGGGCGGACTTTCTTTCTAAAAACAGAACTTAGAGCTCCACCTACTGGGGAGAGAGAATATCCGACAAAATTACAGCCAGGGCAGCCCGTGATGGTCAATCTATCATCCACAGGTACTGTACCTATGACCCTAAACAAAACTCGTGGCCCGCTTGCCTAGGAAGCTACTGATAGCAGTGATGCAAAACACAGAATTAGTGCACGATGGATTTTTCCTTCTTTTTAATGGGGTTAACCTGTTCAGAATCCCACCACTGAAATAAGTCTTTATTTTCTCTTACTGTATTCTGCAAGATGACAGACAGAGATGTGGTGTTTATGTTATTATTCCAAACCTTAACAATGCTACTCCTCCCAGCCTGTTGTCAAAGAACCCTAGAGTGACCATGGTCTCAAGTTCGTGTTAAGCATGCTGTGAGTATCGGCATGGAGTTTAGTAAGGGAGACTTAAATCTTTCTACAGTGGTCATACACAGAACTGAACTATACTTAGAAAATGAATGGATCTGGAGTAAAGATGAATCTGATAATAAAGTTCCCCAACTTTGGGGAATGGCAAGGAAATTAAAATAGGTTGCTGAATGACCAATGGGTCTACCCAGGAAAGGGCATCTCAGATTTCTGAGTACAACATTAAATCAAACCTAATAGCAAAAGAAACAAAACTTTGTGCCTCTAGAAGACCAGACTGTTGGTACAATTTTACCTTAGTACAACCTTTTTGTAGACTGCCTCTGGGCTCACCATAACGTGGGACTATCATTTCAATTTAAAATAGTCACTACTAAGCTTAGTATGACAACATCCACCCCAACCAAGAATAAGAATATTCTATCCTCACAGATTTCTGAAATTGGACTGTATATGATCAGAAATACAGGCCAATAATGAATGTTATTTAATCCATCATGGTTTGTTAAATGAGTAAAACTATTGATGCAAACTAATATCTCTGCAATTGAACCAACCTGTTCACCATTCCTAAATATGTCCTATGCAGGACGGTTAACATGGTTATGCAGGTGAACCCTCACCTCTCCAAAACAAACAAGGAGAAATGTGGCTGGTATCATAGGGACAGGATTAGGAATTTTAAATAGTATAGATGTTGAAGTACTCATAAATAAACTAAGCACAACAACAAGTGATTTAAACAAAATAGAGCATCCACTGCAGTCTTCTCTATTAGCATTGGGAACTAACCAATGGTTCTTATAGGATACATCACCTCAATGGGAAAGAATTAATAGAAAGGACCACAAACTGATTGTAAATGCACTTTGGGTAGCCCAAGATAATGTTTCTCTAATTCTTGGTTGTATCCAAGTTCAACTATGGATGCAATCTATGGTAGCAGCAATTATAAGACAAGGTGAAGGGGGCACCTTTCCCACTGAAATTCAAAAGGTAATTTGGGATAATGCAACTAAATTTGAAAGGAAATTCCAATCCTGGTGGCATTTAGTCAATTTTACTTATAACCCCATCACCAGTAAGGCCACAGCTTTTGTCTTAACAATACACGATGCTTCAGTATATACCATATACCCAATCATTGCACTAGGATTAAATCACAATTATACTTTATCCATTAGAATATGGAGTGTGGGCCCAACAAAATGGAAAAAAATGACAAACTGTTGGTGTTAACACGTTGTAAGGGAACACTAAGGATTTATTTGTGGGAATAATACCATCAAAGCCCAAGATATTTGTCTTGATACTGAACAAAATATACGTCTTTTTGAAACACATCCCAATGAAACCCCTGAAACTGTACAGTGTATATTGGAAAAGGATGTGTTTGTGTGAGAACCATTTGTGATTTTATATTCATAGATAACATTACTATAGATACAAACAATCACTCAAATATTTGTTTGTAACTTTATTAAAATTATAGGGTGCAACTTTAATTATTCAGTTCCTATTACATCTTAACAATTACTACAATCTAACTATATATTAAGTCAAGATTTATTCCCTACTGTCATCAGAATGAATCTTACACTAGTGAAGAAACTACTACAACATGATGACCTGTGTCAACTGCTAGAATGCATCTGAAACAATGGAAGCAAAACTCTAATGACAGTTCATCATGATACAGAAGAGATACACTATGTCTTGAAAAGAGTGAAGAAGGATGTAGAATGCATCCCATTGGTGGGAAACTCTTCTTGGATGGTCACCAACAGCAATAGGAAATTTTAATTTCATGCTTCACCCAGTTATGATTTTACTAACTCTAACATTAATGTGCCTATTGATTATAATCATATTGTATATAAAGGTTTGGTACATGATAAAACAAATAACCTAATCGCAACCACCCAAAACATATAAATGATTACATAATTAATAGCTATATTTTATGCTAAAATTGTTTGCTTGGGACAGTTATGTCTCACTTGCCATGGATCTGTAAGCACATAAATTATTAATATACTATTTATGACACAGAAGGCAAGAGGTGTACTGTAACAACACGTTTGTGACAGGTAAGATGAATTGACTATCATCATGGGATGGAGTGTGACAGTGTGCTCCTCCTTGATGCTTCTTGCCTTCAATCTGGCCGTTGCCTTGCTCAAACACTGGCTATTGCATCCAAGGCCTTGCTTAGGCAGACAATTACCACAATATCAGCTCAAACTGGGTGCTGGAGAAACTGGCAGACANAAAAAAACTGTGTGTCAGCCAGTGAGGGCAAATTGGGATTGTCCAAAAAAAAAAAAAAAAAAAAAAAAAAAAGATATGACTATTAGTCCATCAACTTACCTCATAAACAGTGAGCAGGAAAAAAGCCCTTTGAGCTCTTCTGTATGGCAGCTGGCTGCACGACAGGTGCAGCGCTTAGGTAGGGACGCCTCTCAAGGTCATGCCTGCTGCAGAGTTCCCTTACTCCTCACAAGAGATTCCTTGTTGCAACAGATCCTCGGTAAATGATTAATAGCTTGCTAAACTTTGTAAGATTTGCTAAGATTGTATCTTTGATTGATTGCACACATATAATCCTTAGACATAAATCCTTGACCAAGACTGGGACTAGAAGTGGATTCAGCCTCACCTAGGCTCCTTGTCTCTTCAATTCAAGGAGTTTAGAAAGCAAGGAACTCTGAACTTCGTGACTCAATGGGGGGGTCTCCCTGACACATATGACTTCGCCTGTCCTCTGTAATAATCAAGCGTACCTTGCCATCTCAAATCTTGTTAAGTTGATATGTTATTTATGATTAAGTTTTGTTAGATCACTACATTATATCAATAAATATATTGCTGCTTCTCTCTTACGAGTGAAGGATAAAATTTCATCCACAACAACTTGACATCATTATCTAAAGTATGGAGGCCAGTAACTGATGGAATACCCCAGGGTTCAATACTGGATTCAGTCTTGTTCAACATCTTCTTTAAGGATCTGGATGATAGGGCAGAGCGCACCCTCAGTAAATTTGCTGATAACACAAAACTGGGAAGAGTTGCTAATAAGCCAGAGAGCTGTCGTAACCTCCAGAGGGACTTTGACATGCTGGAGAAATGGACTAATTCAAACTTCATGAAGTTTAACAAGGAGAAGTCCAGCACCTGGGGAGGAACAACCCCAGGCACCTGTACATGAGGGAGCCTGCCTGTCAAGAAAGCAGTATTCCAGAAGGACCTGTAGGTCCCAACAGACACCAAGTTGTACCTGAGTCAACAATGTGACCTTTCCACAAAGAGTGCTGATCGTATTCTTGGTTGCATTAGGCTAAGTGTTGCCAGCAGGTTGAGGGAGGTGATCCTTGCCCTCTGCTTAGCTCTGGTAAGGCCACACTTGGAGTACTGTGTCCAGTTCTGGGCCTCTGAGTGCAAGAGAGACATGGAGCTACCGGAAAGAGTCCATCAAATGTTCATAAATGTTGTGGTTTAACTTCAGCAGGCAGCTAAGTACCACACAGCTGCTTACTCGCTTTCCCCAGGTGGGATGGGGAGAGGATCACAAAGGTAAAAGTGTGAGAACCCGTGTGTTGAGATAAAGACAGTTTATTAGGTAAAGCAAAAGCCATGCATACAAGCAAAGAAAAACAGGGAATTAATTTGCTACTTCCCATTCGAGGAAGATGTTCAGCCACTTCGGGGAAAGCAGAGCTCATCATGCGTAATCGTTTCTTGAGAAAACAAATGCCATCACTGTGAATGTACCCCCCCTTCCTCAATCTTTACTCCAGTTTTTACTGCCAAGCATGACAACATATAGTATGGAATATGTCTTTGGTCAGTCTAGGTAAACTGTCCTGGCTGTGTCTCTTCCCAGATTCTTGTGCACCCCCAGCCTCCTCACTGGCTGGGCAGAAAAAGAAGCAGAAAAGTCCTTGGTTCTATGTAAACACTGCTCTGCAACAACTAAAAAACATCGGTATGTTATCACCACTGTTTTAATCAAAAATCCAAAACACAGCATCATAAGAGTGTCTATGAAGAAAATTATCTCTATCCCTGCCAAAACTATGACAAAAAAAGATGGTAGAGGGACTGAAGCGTCTATGCTATGATGAAAGCACAAAAGAGCTGGGACATTTCAACCTGGAGAAAAGAAGGCACAGCAGGACCTTCTTTCTTAATAACGTATATAAATACCTGAAGACAAGGAGTAAAGAGGATGGAGCCAGGTACTTTTCAAAGGTACCCAGTGATAGGACAAGAGGCAATGAAACACAGAATCACAGAACAATTGAGGTTGGAAAGGACTTCTGGAGGTCATCTTACCCAATCCCCCTGCTCAAGCAGGGACACCTAGAGCGGGTTGCTCAGGACCATGCCCAGATGGCTTCTGAAGGTCTCCAAGGAGAGTGACTCCACAACCTCTCTAGGCAACCTGTACCAGTGCTCGGTCACCCTCACAGTAAAGAAGTGCTTCCTGATGTTTAGACGGAACCTCTTATGTTCCAGTTTGTGCCCATTCCCTCTTATCCTGTCACTGGGCACCACTGAAAAGAGCCTGGCTCTGTCTTTGCACCCTCCCTGCAGGTATTTACAGACATTGATACGATCCCCCCTGAGCCTCTTCTCCTCTAGGCTGAAGAGTCCCAACTCTCTCAGCCTTTTTCATAGGTGAGACTCTCTAGTCCCTTTGTCATCTTGGTGGTCCTTTGATGGACTCACTCCCCTATGTGTGGGTCTTTCTTCTATCAGGAAGCCCAGAACTGGACACGGTACTCCAGGTACAGTAGACCAACGCTGAGTAGGGTGAACGTGTCACCTCTCTTGACCTTGCTGGGAATACTTTGCTTGATGCAGCCAAAAATACCATTAGCCTTCTTTGCAGCAAGGGCACATTGCAGGCTCATGTTCAGCTTGGTGTCCACCAGGACCCCCCCGTGCCTTTTCTACTGGGCTGTTTTCCAGCTGGGTGGCCCCCAGCATGTACTGGTGCCTGGGATTGTTCCTCCCCAGGTGCAGAATCTCACACCTCCTCTTACTGTTCTTCATAAGATTCTTGCCAGCCCACCTCTCTGGATGGCAGCATGGCCCTCTGGTGAACCCACCTCTTCCCCCCACTTTCATGTCACCTGTGAATTTACTGAGGGTGCCCCATAAGCCAGATAGTTAATGAAGATGTTAAACAGGGCTGGACCCAGTATTGACCCCTGGGGTACTCCACTCATTACTGGCCTCCCACTAGACTTTGTACCACTGACCACTGCCCTCTGGGTCTTGCTGTTCAGTGAGTTTTCCATCCACCTCAGAGTCTGCTCATCCAGCCCGTACTTCAACAGCTTCTCTATGAGGATCTTATGGGGGACAGTGTCAAAAGTCTTAAAATGGGCACAAATGGAAACACAGGAAGTTTTGTCTGCACATCAGGATAGACTTTTGTGCTGAACATTGACACAGGTTGCTCAGAGAGGCTGTGGAGTTTCTCTCCTTGAAGATATTGAATATTCAACTGGGCATAGTCCCAGGTGACCTGCTTGAGTTGGCCCTGCTTGAGCAGGAGTGTTGGGTAATATGATCTCCAGAAGTTCCTTCCAACCTCAACTATTCTGTGAATCTGTGATTCTTTTTCTTAGAATATACAAATTTGATTTTCTTCTGAATGTATAGTGTTTATTATATTTTATACCATGTATTGTTATGACTTATTATGTATATTTCATTAAATATATTGTCTATTATGGGTTAATACATTATCATATGTTATATATGATAATGAACCTTAATCTTCAAAGGTTCTTTTCTTGCCTTTACCGCAAAATACAATTACATCTAGTTTTGGAACTATTCTTCAGTTTCTTATCAGAGAGACTACAACTTCTCTGTTGTTTTTGTTCTACTTCTGGAAGTGCTGTAGCGCATTTTCTTCAACAGGTAACATCATATATGCCAAATTTGCTTTCTTTTGAATTCACACAGAAACAAAAAATTTCAAGTTTTTGATCTGAGCATTAAAGATAAGTAAAGCTTTAAAGAAAGCATGAATAGGATTTAAAGGTAGGCATGAAGAAAACAGAATTAAAACAAACAAAAAAACATTCTCTAACACTTTTGAAGTTGGAAGTGAATTGCAGAGAGTAGGAGGAATATTCCCTTAATAGTACTGAGTGTTTGGTAAGGCTGTGGCAGAAAAATGAAACCTTTCTTTCCATCTCCACCACTGTTATCTGCCTCAGCCTGCAGTCACCTTTGCGGCCCAGCACTTTTTCCTCCCTGTCTTCTTGGGCTCTGGTGAAGTTACACTTTCCAGACCCCAAATAGATATGTTTCTGGGGAAGAAACAAAGAGCTAAAGACAACACGATGGGTGTTACTGTCAAGAACTGATAAGTATTTGACGGTTTGTTTGGAAATGGTCAGAGCCATGATCTGCCTCTATTTCAGATGTTAGAAACAACAGTGGTACCAGCCTGAAATAGAACTAACTCTCAACAGAGCTCAGTGAAGAGCTAGTTTTTTGTTTGTTTTCCAGTTAGAAACTTTGTATGCACATCTTTTTGCATTTCCAGAAAAGCTCTCCATTCTATCTCCAAAGATATGCCTTGAAATGGTAAAACATTGTGGCTAGAAAAATATCTCTCTGCCTGTTCTTCAAGTGATACAGTCCACAGATCTGTTACAAAGATTGCTTTAGCTTCCTTGCAGGCTTTGGGCAGAATTAGACCTGCCAATCACCTGTCATAAAACACTTCATAAAGTACAGAATAATTCAAATGTACCTTCTTAAATTACAGATTTTTCCAGTATATGCTGAGGAAAATGCATAATAACTGCTTCTACTCTAGAATACAGTAAATTCCACCTAAATATGTTCATAAAATATTTGAATGATGTTTTCTATTTTTGTGCTGGATTAACTACTTACACAGGGAGCATGCCACACCTGTAGTTATTCTTTCTTCAAGTGAAAGAAATGTTTGGGTAAGCACACCTGTATTATACTTTATGATAAAATCCTCAGACACATTACAGTGCAATCTTTATGACAATGATGCCATGCCTTTATGTGGAGTCTTAATCTTAAAATATAGGCATCTAAGTTACTTAGGTAACATAAATCTCTTCTAGTTTCTCATGAGCACTAATGTATGTGGAAGAATTCTGTTAAGGGACAATAAACAGAATAGGTTAAGATCAGAAGATCAATATACACATACTGCTGAATTAATAGATATTTGCTAGCTCTCAAAAGAAGGTATGTAATTACTCTGCTTTAAAGAATGGCTTGAAAGTTCGTCTGAAGGACAAACTGAATGTGCTTATGTAATCAATCCTATAATACTTTTTAAGGACTACCTGTATGAATTAAAAGTACAATATCAGTTCTCACTAAAATGTCTCCCAAGTCTCAGTTTAAATAAATGGACAAAGGTTACATTTATACCAGTGCATGCAGTGGGTAAGATGCCATTTTCTGTCCCTAAGACCTGCTGACACAGTATGACTCATGCTTATCCAACCAAATTCTCTTACCTTACTGAGAGGTGTGTAAATAGCACATTCAACCTGCTAGGAATGATCTTTGATCTGCACTAATTTCCAAATTTTTTCATACTAAATTTCTGGCAGACAGCTAGATGGCCAAGGTCAAAGTCATAACAGTGACCAAGCTAAGAATTAAACAGTGTGAATTAACACACTCTAGTACTTCATCCTCTTTAGCTTATGGTAAAATGTATACATGCACACACACAATTCTATTAGGATGCCTGTCATAGATATGTATATCAATACATTCTATAGGGATTTCATTAGGTATGGAATGAATGTCCAAGGAAATGCTGTTTAAGCTTAGAGTTTTGGAAAGTACATATTCCCAAGATACATTTGGTTGTAAGAACTGTGTATTCCTTTCTTGCCTGCGCTGGAAACAGAAACACGATTTTTTGCTTGGACACTTCTGTGTAATCAAAATAATGTCCTTCTGGAGAAACTCAAGTTCATTTCTTCATGCATTTAACAACGTTCTGCTTCAGCCAGTGGGATATGTTCTTCATAATGAATTATCTTTTGGGATCATCAAAGGCAGAAATTAGCTCATATACTCATAAAGGAATAGTATAACCCTTCTGTGATGCTTGGACATATAAAGTTGTGGTGTTAATAAAACTTGAAAACAATACCTTTTGGTGTTATAAAGATAGACAGTAACAGTCCGATTTTCTATTCTTTCATATTGTCCAGCTTTTGTGGTACAGTCGTGTCCTGCCCTGAAGGATAAACAAATCCTTCATAGACAATGCTGTGTCTTTATGAAATTGGGAGGTGAAATATTGCAACTCTCCAGCCTGGTTCTAGATTCACATCTCTTGCTTCTGTGCTGGACATAACTGGGAAGATTGTACAGAGGAGGTATCATTTGGAAGTGTCTCTAACCATTCGACCTCAGTACTACTTACTGAGCCCTTTTTCAGCAATGCAGACTAAACATGTGAGAAAAGGAACTAAGAATCATAACAGATAAGTTCTGAAAAAGTGAAAAATGTGATGCAAAAAGGTAAGGATTCTTGATAAAGAATGTAAGTACAACAGGCTTTCACAATGATTACACAATGATTACAAAATAATTACACAATGTAATCATTATTCTACTTCCTTTTTAGCCCAAATCACATCATTCTCAAGTATGATTTCTGTATATTCAAGCCCAACCTATAAAATCATCACAAAAACAGAAAGGTTCCAGAAATTCTTAAACAGTCTTTTCTCACTTATATATACAGTTAGCTGACATCACCAGCGTAGCTACAGGAATGAGGGTCTGCAGGGACCAATCTGAGCCTGTGATTGCTAGGTAAGACCCTCAGGCAGACTGCCCTTTTTTGTAGACCATTCTCTGAGCTCACAGGTACAGACCTCCTTCTCCTCTACTTTATGGAGATGCAATCATAGAATGCCACAAAACAGCCACTCGAACTTCTCCTCTGAACTTACAAGACTAATAACCAAGATAGTTAGAAGGTCAAATAAATATGACATTTGTACATAATTCCTATTTAGCAGTTACGGAAAAGTATAGCATTCAAAGAAGAGAAAGCAACTTCTCCAAAAATACATGATTTATTTTAACAAGAAGTACATAGTACTCAAAACCTGCTTTAAAATGACAGGGGACAAACCTGGAAGACACTGGTAGGGGTATGTTACAATGCACTCCAGACTACTACTCTAGAGTTGGTTTACAGCTCAACAGCTACACTCACAACACTCACTAGTTCATATATACTTCTGTGTCCCTCACTTCAGATGTAGCCAAGAATGCATATATTACACTTGTGCATGAACACCTCCTCAAATCTATGGGAAAACCTCATTTAGCCTAATTTTTAATGCACTGTGTACTGGGTCTGGCTGGGATAGAGTTAACTTTCCCCACAGCGGCCCATACAGTGCTGTGCTCTGCACTTGTAGCTAGAACAGCACTGATATCACACCAGTGTTGTGTCTATTGCTGAGCCGTGCTGGCACAGCACCCAGACTCTCCAAACCCCCCAAACCTAGTGGGCTAGGGGTGAGCAGCAGCTGGGAGGGGACATCAGCAAGGCAGCTGACCTGAACCAACCAAAGAGATATTCCATACCATATGATGTCACGCTCAGCAATAAAAGCTGGCAAAGTGGAAGGAGAAGGGGGGGCTCTCGTTATGAAGATGTCTGTCCTCCCCAACAACCACTATGCATATCGAGGCACTGCTTCTCAGGACGTGGCCGAACACCGCTCGTTGACAGGAAGTAGAGAATTTTTTTTTCCCTCTCTTTGCTTCCGCGCGGCCTTTGCTTGTATTATTTCTTCTTTTTCCTTTTCCCTTTAATTAAATTATCCTTATCTCAACCCTTGAGCCCTTGTCCATCATATTTTCTCCCCCTGTTCCTCTGAGGAGGGGGAGTGAGCGAGCAGTTGTGGTGGAGTTCTGCTGCTTAGCTGGGTAAAACCACCACAACTGTTACAACTTCCTTTCTACAGTCTGTGTCAGCCTACAATGACTGATCACAGCCTTCTCTACCCCTCTTTACCAAGGATGTTTCCACAGACCTTGTGTTCCTTCAGCTCCTTTGCATTAGTCTTGGCAATATCCCTTTTCACATGACAAGCTGACATGATGGTTCCTTGCCACCATAAACCTCATGTTTTTGTTCAGGTGCTGTAAGTATGTTATCTAAGCTCTAGACACACTTTTCCTGCCTTATTTCTGTAAATGATTTTGCGCTAATGGTACACAAAAATGTCTGCAGAGCAATATCAAAATAATACAGAGGGCCATACTAAAAAAAAAAAAAAAAAAAAACTACAAACATATTTTCAGTTTTCTACCTGAATCCAAAGTATTCTCTGAAGTTTTACCTTCCTAGAGGTTAGGACTTGGAACTATCTAATTTTAGTTCTTTGCAGAATTATTTTATGGTTTTTATCTGGAAGTTAACCATCTCAAAAAAAAAAATACATTTTATGGTGTAATAAGGGCACTGATAGAGGCTGAACAATAGCATTTGTGATTGTGAACTGTAATTATTGATAATTGCTACTTCTACACGTAAAGTTGTCTTTTCATATGATACAGCAAATTCTACAGAAATAGCTCTAATATGTATGAAGCCATCCAATACATTTCCATTTCCTTTGGAGCAGTAAGAAAAGTGATTATTTTTAGAAAGAAAAAATAGATTAGTAAAATGTAACGGTAAGTAATGGTAATTTCTTGGCAGATACCAATTTTCTTGCAAAACGGTGTTTTAAAAGGAGACTTTTACATCAAGATTATCTTTAAAGTATATCAAAAAATATGGATTCATTAGACTTATGTGGATATTTCAGTCTCTTTCCACAGTATTTCCTGGCAACTCACCTCAGTTCTCACAGCTATATATCCAGCTAGGTAAAATTGGCCAGGTTTGAAGCAAGTTTAAATGGAATAAGGAGCTCCACCCCTCTGCTGAAGAATAAACAAACAAACAAACAAACAAAAAATTAGATTGAAAACCTGTTCCACCAACCCTCCTTGTAAGGAAGATGAAATAACTAAGGCTAAAATAAAAAGCTGGCTAATTTCTTCTGATCAGGAATATTACTATTTGTAGATGAGAGGAGGACAAGGAAAGAAGAGCTCTTAGAAACTCTTCTCTTCCCCCTCCTATTTTTTTTTCTCTTTCCCCTTTTTCTTTCTTTCTCTTTCATCTCATCCTTTTGCTCCTTTAAAGTCGGAAAAATACGTTGTATTTCTCCCTCCTTTGTTGCCACCTACAGGAGAAGAGAGCTAAGAGCGGATGCCAGAATATGAGTATATGCCAGGGTGGAGTCCAAAAGGGATAGAACCGAAAAAACTGGGTGGGCAAACTCCTGTAGCAATGGGAATGGAGGAGAACATGCACTGGTGGACAGACAGATGGGGAACAGTCCTTACAGCAGAGGCTTTGCCTGTATAAATAATTCTCCTACAAGTCCATTAGAAACAAGCAGAAAGAGTTCAGATGTTAACTTCTCACCCATTCATTATTTTTTTATTGTTACTGAGAAAAGTCTAATCTATATACTTACAAAATAAGGGATCTAAATGCATGTGCTCTAGTTTTAATCTAAGATATAGACTTATAAACTACAGAAGTTATAATATATATTAACTGTGTAAGAATACAGTTGAGTAAAAGGGGAAGATTAATTTATAATGAAAAAGGCTGAAGATAATCTGGAAACAACTCAGGAATCATATCAGAAATAAACACTTACCCAATTTTTACAGCAACTGGAAAAGAAATCTTACCAATTAACTAGTTTCCTGCCACAAAACAAACAAACAAATAAATAAATAAATTTAAATACCTTAAAAATCCACCAAAAGAATCCACCAAAGAAAGCATTCAGCTTCTGTACAGATTTGAAAGGTAGAAAAATCAATGAATGCAGATACCACCAAGAGTTGATAGGATATTTTTACAATAAAGAAAATCTTCAGAACAACAACAACAACAACAACGTCGTGGTTTTGGCTGGGACAGAGTTAATTTTCTTTGTAGAGGCTCACACAATGATGTGTTTTGGATTTTGATGAAAATAGTGGTGATGTTTTTGGTTGTTGCAGAGCAGTGTTTACATAGAGCCAAGGACTTTTTTGCTTCTTGTGCTGCCCTGTCAGCGAGGAGGCTGGGGATGCACAAGGAGATGGAGGAGATATAGCCAGGGCAGGTGATCCAGACTGACCAAAGAGATATTCCATGCCATATGACGTCATCCTCAGCCATAAAAGCTGGGGTAAAGAAGGAGGAAGGGGAAGACATTCGGAGTGATGGCGTTTGTCTTCCCAAGAAACCATTACACGTGCTGAGCCCTGCTTTCCTGGAAGTGGCTGAACACCTGCCTGCCCATGGGAAGTAGTGAATGGATTCCTTGTTTTGCTTTGCTTGCAGGGGCTGCTTTTGCTTTCCCTAGTAAACTGTCTTTATCTCAAGCCCTGAGTTCTTGCACTTTTACCTTTCTGATCCTCTCCCCATCCCACCTGGGGAGAGTAAACGAGCAGCTTTGTGGCACTTAGCTGCCTGCTAGGGCTAAACCACAACAAACAACAACAACAACAAAGGAATGCTGAACAACTTATGAGAATCTGTGTTCTACCCAACTGATATCAGAAATATCTTGTGCCATCAATAGGTGAAACAGAATCATATGATTATACATAAACTTAGAAAACTAGTGTGTTGCAATCATTTAAATATTGAAAATAAACTTCTGCTTGACTTTGGATATAAACACTTCGCAGTCTTGTAGTAGTAAAGAACATCTCAATGTAGCTGTAGTTATTATTATTATTATTAGTTATTATTATTACTATTATTGTTGTTGTTGCTGATGTTGTTATTTTAGTTATCATGATTTAGTGCAATCAGAATTTAACCTATAAGTTTTCAACTTCTAGTATTCTGTATCTTGTTCCATAAGTATTTAAAAAAGTGTGCTACCTTTGAAGTTCAATTTATGCCCTCACTTAATCTTTCATTGAAAATAAAATAAAAGTTAAACAAAAGCCTGAGTTTAACACCCCTTAAAAAGGTAGGATATGTCTTTCAGATTAAAAGAGAACAGCTTTGTTTCTTTCTGGGAAGGGCTATAGATATTAGATGTTAAATTGATAATGTACTGTGTATGGACAAAAAGTATCTTAAAAAAATCTGTAAGAGAAAACCAAGGAAGTCCTGCCGAAGTATGTCCTTTCTGCATCCAGCTTTCCCTTTTCCTCATGTATTTGAACAATTCTAAAAGCCTGATCAAAAACTTACTAAAGTTAACAGAAAACTTTCACTGCCTTTGTAACAGGCCTCAAATGTAGAGTTTGGTTTTCTAAACAAGGTTTTTTAAGTTTCTCTGTATGGAATTAAGAACCTATTTAAAGAAATCTTTACAAAGTAATACATATTTAATAAAAGTGGGTGTTGTGGTTTAACCTGGCAGGCAGCTAAGCACCACACAGCTGTTCGCTCACTCTTCCCCCACCCCCCAACCCAGTGGGATGGTGGAGAGAATCGTGAAAAAGGAAAGAAAAAAAAAAAAAGCGCGTGGGTTGAGATAAGACAGTTTAATAGGGCAGAAAAGAAAGGGAAAATAATGATGATAATAATAATAATAGTAAAAGAATATACAAAGCAAGTGTACACAATGCAATGCACAACGCAATTGCTCACCGCCCGCTGACC
>VXAL01014230.1:80002-97491 GCA_013399475.1 Chauna torquata | reverse complement strand
CTGTGTTCTTTCTTTAGTAGAAGCCTCAGACCCAGATTAGAGCCCAGACTCCTTTTGATATGCACTGGGAGATTTGCATGGTTAATAACAAGAATTGTAGAAGACTGATCAGCTATATATATTGTCAAAGAAAAATATAATAATAATAATAATAATAGTAAAGAAAAAGAAATAGCTGCAGATTATGCAACTACCAACTTAGCTGTTGCCTAAACTTATGGCAATGTTCACCTTGTTTCAATACTTCAAATAACTAAGCCAGCTGCAATATTTACATAACACAGTATAATATAGAGATGCTGTCTCGGTCCTTCATTTGTGAAGAACTGGCTTCAGGCTCATTAGACCTTCCTAGGCTGAAGTTGGATACTGGAATAACCTCCTAAATGGTCAAATAGAGTAAAACATGTTTTAGGAAGAAGGCTACTAAATTATGAAGGGAATTATACACAGTTGTGTCTGGTGGTACAAAGGGACAAAGTTCAGTGATCCAAAATCTAGTTTCCCTGAGAACACAGATCTTCCCTGTGTTAGTGAAGGCTCACTTCACTTACCAATTCCAGATTAAGGCATTACTGTTTTTCTGAGACGGTTTGAATGGGCCTGCAGATGCCTTAGAATTAGGACTTGCTGGCATGATAGAGGAATGAGAGAAACAGAAACCTCTTTCTGTTTGAGCTTGTTAGTTGAAGAGTAGTTTTGTTGTGTGTTTTGCCTAAATACATCACTTGAAACTTAGCTTCCTACTGGGTTGTAGCAGATAAACAGTAGTACAAGGATGTAGTTTGTGATAAATTTTTTACACGAAAAGGTAGAAAGTTTCATAAAAGTATTTGAGGATCTGATTCTATAGGTAAGCTCTCTAAAATGAATGTCCAATTTCTGTATCTCATAGACAAAAAATCAGTTGCAGGGTCTAAGATGGGTTTTACAATGAATCTAACACCAGCCCTTCCTATTCTGTCAAGACAGACATACCTCCAAAGAGTTATTCATGGCTTCTACATACTGAGGAAGGGATTATCCCCAGCTAATGGGAAACACTTGGTGGAAAAATATATTCCCTTAGGAGCCTTAAAGTCTTTATTTTGTTTTCAGTCATGAATAATTTTGCAAGATGAAGGGAAGGGCAGATATCCTAATCAAATTATTAGCCTTTTTTAAGAGCTTGAGAACTTTCCTCAGACTTGTTCATTAGTCACCTCTAACCAAATACGATCTGGTTAGAGGAGTCCTTTTCCAAGGGCTAGGACTTAACTGAACATAGCACACTTTTAATCCATCACTACTGGCGCAGAACTACTCCTCTTTTGAACAGTTCAATAGTTACAACACTTGCCCAGAAAATAGGACATATGTTCAGTTTCCTTTTCAGATTCATCTCTGACTTCACAAGATCAGGCTCACACTGGTGGATTATGGAACAAGAAAGAGCGAAAAAGGAAAAGAGAAAATGGAAAGCTAGTCTTCAGCTGGGTCACTGTGCAGGCAGAAATGCAGGAGTTATGAAGATGAGAAAAATCAAATAAACATCCTGGTGGCTGTAGGTTTGAAACCCCTCTAATTGAAGCAAGGTCTCTTTTTCTCTCACTTGGAAAGTGAGTGCTTTAATTACCAGGTTAACATATTAAAAAGTACGTGTGATCCTTTTCATATATTTTTAGGTGTTACTCATATGAGTAAACTTTTACAATTGGGGATATAACTAAAACTAGACCTGATCAGCTCTGTGAAGCTTTAGTACATGATGGCAATCACTTCAACTGCTTGCAAGTGAGCCTGACGGTACACCAATAGATATAGTAAAGATATGTTTTGAAAATGCAGAGGGCACAGCTAACAGAAACAGCCAACAGATGCAGCAGTTGGCACAGCAGTCTTTGCATCTGCTTTGGAAAACTTCAGAACCTTCTAGGTTTGAGATCCAGGAGCATTGGAGAATGCCTGGTTGCCCTCTGAGAAACTTGAAGGCATCTGTTGTTGTTAGGCAAGGACAAAGGTAAGGGAGAGCAGCTGAAGAAGCTCTAGAGGCCTCTAACAAGCTTTAGGGGCTTCTAACAAGCTTGATTAGCCAGTCCTTGACCTAGGATCCTGGGAGCCTCTGTGGCAGCTGCCCCCTGATTAGGGAGGGTCAAACTCTCCTGTAGCCAATGCTCAGGAGAGGCTTTTATAAGAAGCCTAGTCTAGAGCACAGCTCCTACAAAGTAGTCAACAGAAGTAACTGATTGTATGGTAGTTTGTGCAGAAGGGTATATAAGGGGTGTTGAAAAAGGGGGCCTGTAGCTGAACTCAAGTCTTGTATTGGGTTTACGTGGTAAAGGTTTGGTAGTAGGGGGACCATAGGGGTGGCTTCTGTGAGAAGATTCCAGAAGCTGCCCCATATCAGATAAGAACCAGATCCAGGTGGCTCCAAAAGGGACCTGCCGCGGGCCAGATCTGAGCCAATAAGCAATGTTGTTTGCACCTCTGTGAGAGCAGATTTAAGAAGGGGAAAAAACTGCTGCGCAACAGCAGCTGGGAGTGAGAGGAGTGAAGAACAGTCCTGCAGACACCAAGGTCAGTGAAGAAGGAGGGCAGGAGGTGCTCCAGGCACTGGAGCAGAAGTTCCCCTGCGGCCTGTGGTGAGGACCATGGTGGAGCAAGCTGTCCCCATGGTGTACCATGGTGGAGCATATTTCCATACTGCAGCCCATGGAGGAGCCAACGGTGGAGCAGGTGGATCTGGCATGAAGAAGGCTGCAGCCCATGGAGAGCACACGCAGGAGTAGGCTCCGGGCAGAACTTGTAGTCCATGGAGAGGAGCCCACACAGGAGCAGTTGATCCGGTGGGAGCTGCCACCTGTGGGGGACCCATGCTGGAGTATTTTGCTCCTGAAGGATGGACCCCGTGGTACGGACCCATATTGGAGCAGCTCTTGAAGAGCTGCAGCCTGTAGGAAGCCCACACAGGATCCGTTCAGGAAGGATGGCATCCTATGGGAGGGACTCCATGTTGGAGCAGGGGAACAGAGAGCGACTATGAAGGAGCGGCAGAGACGAAGTGATATGGGCTGACCACAGCCCCCATTCCCTGTTCCCCTGCACCGCTCAGGGAGAGGAGGTAGAAGAGGGTGGATGGGGAGAAGGTGTTCTTAGTTTGCTTTTAGTTTTTCACTGCTCTAGTTTTCTAATGATAGTAATAAATTACATTAATCTCTCTATGTTGAGTCTGGTTTGCCCATGATGGTAATTAGTGAGTAACCTTCTTGTCCTTATCTCAGCCCTTGAGCCCTTTTCATCATATTTTCTCCCCCTGCTTTTTTGAGGAGGGGGAGTGAGAGAGCGGTTGTGGTGGAGTTCTGCTGCTCAGCTGGGTAAAACCACCACAAGTCTTTGGTATGTTCTTGGATACAGAGACAACATACTGCAGACCAACAGGTGTCAGAGTACCTACCCCTGTTAGGGTGGAGGCTTTGACATAAACAGAACTTCAGATAGCAGATGTGGCCCTCCAGGTCCCTGGCTATAGAGGGCATATGGGGCCTCTCTCTGAGGCCAGGAGAGATGGACCACTGCCCTACAGGACTTGTGGTGTCTTAGAAGTGCTGTACCGTCAAGTGAAAAATTTATGAGAACAGGTAAATACGTTTGCAGTATCAAAGAAAATGAATGTGGAATACAGTCTCTTATCTGTTACACATCAACTTGTAGAACCTCAAACCCCAACTGCTGGCAAAAAGATCCATCCCAACCGTTGAGGTAAGTACAACTTCTGGGGAAGGATGGAAAGTGGTGACTTCTAGCAACAAGAAGATGCCTCCTACCCTATCTGAGGGCATGCAACTACATAATAGTTTCACCACCCTCAATATTGAATAGGAGCCAGATGTGCCTGTTCATAATGAATCTAGTTTACTTAAACCACACAAGACAGCCCAGAAGAAGCAGCAAATCATTGTAATGGTGATTCCCTGCTGCAGGGACAGAGACACCCATCGGTTGACCTGATCTATTTGCTAGCGAGGTGTGCTGCCTGCCAGGGGAACAGATCCAGGATGTTGTAGAAGCACTGCTAAAGCTGGTCTGGTCTTCTGACTACTACCCCCTGCTTTTATTCCACACGGTGTTTTCAGTCCTGCTTGATGAGGGGAAAGGATACGAGAAGGAGGGCACCGATAGGAGAGAGAAACAACTGGTTGCAGAACTATTGTGTTTGGTGGCAGGGTTTGGGTTTCTGTGACCATGGGACCCTGTCTGAAGATCAGTACCTGCCTGGGAGAGATGAGATGTACCTCTCTAAGCTGGCCAAAGACACTTTTGCCAATGAAATGGCTGATCTCACAAGGAGGGCTCTAAACTAGGAAGGAGAGGGGAGGGTGAGGGTAACCAGCATCCCTGTAAAGGAATGATGCAGAGGGCTGCTGAATAAGGGGCATAAGGTGATATGATAGGGAGGGACCACAAAATCAATTAAATAAGGTTTAAGCAAGGCCACCTTTAGTACCTGTAGCCTAACAAGGAAATGCCTACAAGGCACCATTATGAAGAAATCCCCTGAACACAACATGTTGGGTGTCCCTCTTAAATGCTTGTATACTCTTGCACACAGTATGGGGAATAAACATGATGAGTTAGAGATGTGCATAGGTTTTCAGGGCTATCGTCTTACTGGGATCATGGAGATGTGGAATGGCTCCCATGACTGGAGTGTTGCAATGGAAGGGATACAGGCTCTTAGGAAGGACAGGCTGGAGAGATGAGGAGGGGGTGTCAACCTCTATGTCAATGACCAGCTGAAGTGCATGGAGCCCTGCCTAGGGATGGATGAGGAGCTGACTGAGAGTTCATGGGTTAAGATTAAAGGGAAGACAGGGCTAGTTGACATTATAGTGAGGGTCTCCTACAGGCCACCTGACCAGGAAGATCAAGCTGATAAGACCCTCTACAGACAGATAGGAGCAGCCTCACATCCACAAATCCATGGTCCTCATGGGGGTCTTCAGCCACTCCAGTATCTGTTGGAGGGATGACACAGCAGGGCATAAGCAATCCAGGAGGTTCCTGGAGTGCACTGATGATAACTTCTTCTCCAAGTGATAAAGGAGCCAATGAGGAGAGGTGCAATGCTGGACCTTGTTCTCCCTAACAAGGAGGTTCTAGTGGGGAATGTGAAGCTCAGGGGAAGCCTTAGCTGCAGTGACCACGAAATAGTGGAGTTCAAGATCCTTAGGGCAGTGAGGAAGGCATAAAGCAGACACAACCCTGGAATTTGGGAGAGCAGACTTTGACCTCTTCAGGGATCTGCTTAGCAAAGTAGTGTGGGATAGAACCCTGGAGGGAATGGGGGCCCAAGAAAGCTGGTTAATGTTCAAGGATCACCTCTTTCAAGCTCAGGTGCGGTGCATCCCAACGAAGAGGAAGTCAGGTAAAAAATGTCAGGAGGTCTTCACGGATTAACAAGAAGCTCCTGGCCAAACTCAAACACAAAAAGAAAGCCTACAGAGGGTGGAAGCAAGGACAAGTAACCTGGGAGGAACACAGAGACATTGTCTGAGCAGCCAGGGATCAGGTTAGGAAAGCTAAAGCCCAGACAGAATTGAATCTGGCCAAGAACAAGGGCAACTAGAGGGACTTCCACAACTACATCAGTAACAAAAGGAAGACTAGGGAAAACGTAGGCCCTGTTCTGAAGGAAACAGGTGACCTGGTTACCTGGGACAGTGAAAAGGCTAAGCTGCTGAATGCCTTCTCTGCCTCAGTCTCTACCAGCAAGGCTGGCCTTCAGGAGTCCCAGAGGCCAGGCTGAATATCTGGTGTAAGGAGGATGTACATTTGGTGGAAGAGGACCAGGTCAGGGAATAGTTGAGCAACCTGGACATTTGGGCCCTGATGGGATACACCCTTGAGTGCTGAGGGATCTGTCAGATGTGATTGTGAGACACCTCTTGATACTTTTTACTTGATCAACACAACTGGGAGAAGCTTTCCTATTTGGACACAAGTGTCCTTCCTATCTTCAAGAAGGAAGACCTGAGGAACTTCAGGCCAGTCAGTCTCACATCGGTCCCTGAGAAGATGATGGAACAGCTAATCCTGGAAACCATTTCTAGGCACAGGAAGGAGAAGCAAATCATCAGGAGTAGTTAACATGGATTCATCAAGGGGACGTCATGCTTGACCAACCTGATAAGCTTCTATAATGAAATCACCAGCATAAGAGCAATGAATATTGTCTTCTTGGACTTCAGTAAGGCCTTTGACACTGTCCCCCATAAGATCCTCATAGAGAAGCTGTTGAAGTATGGGCTGGATGAGCAGACTCTGAGGTGGATGGAAAACTCACTGAACAGCAAGACCCAGAGGGCAGTGGTCAGTGGTACAAAGTCTAGTGGGAGGCCAGTAATGAGTGGAGTACCCCAGGGGTCAATACTGGGTCCAGCCCTGTTTAACATCTTCATTAACTATCTGGCTTATGGGGCACCCTCAGTAAATTCACAGGTGACATGAAAGTGGGGGGAAGAGGTGGGTTCACCAGAGGGCCATGCTGCCATCCAGAGAGGTGGGCTGGCAAGAATCTTATGAAGAACAGTAAGAGGAGGTGTGAGATTCTGCACCTGGGGAGGAACAATCCCAGGCACCAGTACATGCTGGGGGCCACCCAGCTGGAAAACAGCCCAGTAGAAAAGGCACGGGAGGGTCCTGGTGGACACCAAGCTGAACATGAGCCTGCAATGTGCCCTTGCTGCAAAGAAGGCTAATGGTATTTTTGGCTGCATCAAGCAAAGTATTCCCAGCAAGGTCAAGAGAGGTGACACGTTCACCCTACTCAGCGTTGGTCTACTGTACCTGGAGTACCGTGTCCAGTTCTGGGCTTCCTGATAGAAGAAAGACCCACACATAGGGGAGTGAGTCCATCAAAGGACCACCAAGATGACAAAGGGACTAGAGAGTCTCACCTATGAAAAAGGCTGAGAGAGTTGGGACTCTTCAGCCTAGAGGAGAAGAGGCTCAGGGGGGATCGTATCAATGTCTGTAAATACCTGCAGGGAGGGTGCAAAGACAGAGCCAGGCTCTTTTCAGTGGTGCCCAGTGACAGGATAAGAGGGAATGGGCACAAACTGGAACACAAGAGGTTCCGTCTAAACATCAGGAAGCACTTCTTTACTGTGAGGGTGACCGAGCACTGGTACAGGTTGCCTAGAGAGGTTGTGGAGTCACTCTCCTTGGAGACCTTCAGAAGCCATCTGGGCATGGTCCTGAGCAACCCGCTATAGGTGTCCCTGCTTGAGCAGGGGGATTGGGTAAGATGACCTCCAGAAGTCCCTTCCAACCTCAATCATTCCTTGATTCTGTGACAGTAGTTGTGTAACTTGTGTTCCTGCAAAATAAATTGACAGGCCTGTTGATAAAGTAGCATCTCCACATTAGAGGGGGCCAGGAGTGTGTGTGTGTGTGCGTGTGTGTTTCTTTTTTTCTTTTTTTCTTTTTTTTTTTTAGCAGGATTAGTGGTTTTTAAAATACATACACTGTGGGATTTTGTCCGTTGCTTTCATTTCTATATTCAAAGGGCAGAAGCATTTTGAATGTCAATGTAGATTGATGTCACCACTAACAGGATAAGCATTTGGAGTGGCACTCATTGAATGATTGACATTGGGTATACAGCGAGTTCTTATTCTGTCAGAATTTGGCATGCTTCTGGGTGTCAAAGTTAATCCACTGTCAGCTATTTGACAGGATTGTACTTAGTGCCTGATGCCAGTCTCCAAAATGTTCATGATTAAGGTTGCACACAAATGTTGGTTATTCAATTGAATAAATAACAGTTCTACTCACGCAAGAAAAGGTGGAATCTCCATACCAACATGTTATTTCCACACAAGGTAATAAATTGTGGCATGGGATACCAATACGCTTGTGCTGAGTGTGTGAATTGGCAATCACCTTTGCAGGTCTGGCAGCTGTGAGAAATATTTTACCTATGTGAACTCTAATGTCAGCCAGAGAGCTTTGGGAACATCATAAGCAGCAGTAACTGCCCTGGAATTACAGAAGGAATAGCATGTTGAGTTCCCAGTATTTTTGTTAGTGCATAGAGGGGTAGGATGCCAGAAGATCTCTTTGGGATTTTTAGTGCTTCAAGTAGTGCTACAGCTGAAAGCTGTTTTTCCAAGTAGCTCTTGATCTCAGGATGTACGTAAGAAGTCTTTAGAAGACTTCTACATAGCAGAGAGGGAGAAATGACATCCTGCCTTCCTTCTTCAGGGTTCAGGATGTTTGGATCTATGCATTGCAGTGTGTAAACGACTTATTCACACTTCCAAAGTATGCCTACAGCTGGCATGACTAAAACAAATCAGTAAAAATACAACAGAGCTGTGAGTAAAAAGAAGTTTGAAATACCATTCTCTTTCCTTCACTCTATCCTCTTTATTCTTCAGTCTTATAACCTTTCTATATAAGCGCGCCCTTTTTTTTTTTTTTTTTTTTTTTTATGGTTACAGTAGAAATTTTGGAAATTGCCTTTGAGACAGCAAGGCAAAGAAGGCTAACTACAATAGATGTAAGGAGGCTAGCCAAAAAAAGTGACAGCATTAAAGGACAAGACAGGAGAAGGTGGGGCATATAAAAGGATCAAAAGAGAATAGGACAGGAAGAGACAATGAAAACAAAGGCAGTGATGACATAGACGGAACCTTTAAGTGAGCATTTTGTACCCTATAAACATTTAAAAAAATCTCAGACTTTCATTTTGTTTTATCACATGCTTTTCGCATTTCTTTGTATCCATCTTCTCTTATGTAAAAAAATCATAAGCTGCTTGAGGCAGAGATTGCTTTTCAGCTGTAGAACCCCAACTACTGACTGGGCCTTCTAAGTACTTCCATAAATAGTAACAGTGGTTCAGGTGTTCTCTGTCTATAGCATCTGGAGAAATTGATTTTCCTTTGATAGAAATCATAGGTTTATTTATTTTATATTTACTGCAGGAAAAGAGAGAAAGTAAGTAGTTTTGGGTTCTATAACCTAATTCAAAATATTTTCATTTTCTAAAATGACCCTCTACAAGTTATTAAGAGTTCTGTTTTACCTCATGGTAGCAATCCTTATGATTTTCAATGGTATCTATTTTTCCTCCTGAACTTATCTGTGATCTAACTTATTTTCTTCTCTAACATGTGTCATGCTTTCTGTCAGCCATGTATGAGAGGAGTTAATACCCATGTCAAGATGGGAAGTAGAGGTAGCACTAAGAAATGCAGAACTGAAGAAAAATGCAGTTAATTATTTACACTAGAGTGTCCAAAAAAATGCTTAAATACTTCTTTAAATGGATTTGTTTGTTTGTTTGTTTTTGGTTTTATTACACATAAAATGTCAGCATTTCAACTCTTCATTCCTATTCTGTGGTGAAAATAATACTAATGTGTTCTATATCTTCTTGGCTTTAATAGTAGCACGTTGGGCTGGTTCTTATGAAGCCATTTCACATCTAGGTGTTCTCAGATAGGCTTTCTTCTTCTACCACATATATAAGGTCAGCTTTCAAGTACTTCTTTGTTCGTCCAAGATTTACAGATGTCTGCTAGCCATGTCACTTTGTTTGGCACTACTCAGCAGCTCACAACTAGCTCTGTACACCCAGAGGTCCCAGATATGTTCACTGTTGATTAGCATTGGTTTGTTCAGTAAGTGCAATACTTCCCTAGGTGTCAGAAGGATCTTTTAACACACAGTCAGTCTCAGTTTACAAGCCTGTAAAGTCAGACCTATCCTGTGCACTCTGTAGAGGTTGTCTGTGCATATACATTAAAACTCACAGAACTTGAAAATACTGGATACACTAAACCGATGCAGTTTAAATGTATTTCAGGACACAGTGATATTTTTCTATTCAGGAAATCTCAGACAACTGAATGAGAGCCAGTCACCATCCTATGAAAGAATAACTGTTTTATCTGATTAAATTCCAAAATATTCACAGAATCACAGAATCACAAGGTTGGAAAGGACCTTCAAGATCATCTAGTCCAACCATCATCCTATCACCAATACTACCCACTAAGCTACTAAATCATATGCTGTAGCAGCTTGTCCAGGCGCTTCTTAAAAACCGCAAGGGTCGGTGACTCCACCACCTCCCTGGTCAGGCCGTTCCAGTGCTTAACCACTCTCTGAGAGAAAAAGTTTTTCCTGATATCTAATCTAAATCTCCCCGTGCGCAACTTGTGGCCATTACCTCGAGTCCTATCATTAGTTATCTGGAAGAAGAGGCCGAGCCCCTCCTCATCACAACCTCCCTTCAGGAAGTTGTAGAGTGCAATGAGGTCTCCCCTGAGCCTCCTCTTCTCCAGACTAAACAATCCCAGCTCCCTCAGCCGCTCCTCATAAGGCTTGTGTTCCATACCCCTCACCAGTTTTGTTGCCCTTCTCTGGACACGTTCCAGGGCATCGATGTCTTTCTTGTAGTGAGGGGCCCAAAACTGAACACAGTACTCGAGGTGCGGCCTCACCAAAGCTGAGTACAGGGGGATGATCACCTCCCTGCTCCTGCTGGCCACACTGTTTCTAATACAGGCCAGGATGCCATTGGCCTTCTTGGCCACCTGAGCACACTGCCGGCTCATGTTGAGCCTAGCATCTATCAACACGCCCAGGTCCCTTTCCTCATCACTGTCTTCTAGCCACTCTGCCCCAAGCCTATAGCGTTGCATGGGGTTATTGTGACCAAAGTGCAGGACCCGGCACTTGGCCTTGTTAAACCTCATTCTGTTAGCCTCAGCCCAGTGGTCCAGCCTATTCGTTCCCCACATGAAATAATTATTCTATACATTAACAGGTATAAAATTTGGTCTAAATCATGCAGTTTTCTTATAAGTGGGTTGTTACCCCTGATAAAGCAGTCAGTCTACATATAATACTCTGAGGAAACATAAACACTGCATTATCCTCTGGCTTCTTGTTCATAAGGTAACGGAGTCCCATTTGTCACAGGTCGTTGGTTGCAGTCCTTTCTAATCTTAGCACCAGAAGTTAGGTAAGATGATAAGAGTGAAGATGTAGATCTGTTTACTGATGGTCTCTAGTGGCCATTACACTGTTAGCCTTTAGCAAGCAGCACTTGATCCTCTTTGTCATTACGCTCAGTAATTTTTTAATAGATTTCTGATCAGAGGAGGGTGGCAAGGGAAACAGCATAATAAAGCTCTGGGAAAACTTATCCAGAACATGTCCATTGATTATGACTCTTTCCCTTTTTCCTTTCTGTTATTTGTTGCTCACCTGGGTGATTGCTTTACTTGCACAAGACTTCTTAAAAATACAGTATGTTTTCCTGGAGAAAAAACATGAGTTTTAAGGTCAGGTTAATCAAATATCTTACATATCAATATCAATGGCACAAGTGCAGAGCTGAATGTAAATAAGTCTTTTTGGTATACATATTTTTAATATGCTAGCCCAGTGTTATGGTTGTTATGGTCAAAAGGGAACACACTATATATATGCAACTAAAAACTTAATCTAACTAATGTTTTAAGAGTCAAATAGTTAAAAATTAATATAGAAAATTCTCATTAAAATACAGCTAAAATTGTTATACATAAAATTACTTGTACTTCTGTCTTTTCGTCAGTCTTATGTCTACCTGTCTAACATCTCTTTAGGTCCTAAGATTAGAAGTCTCGGTTTTCCTGATAAGAACAAGTGATAGTTATCACTTAGCAGCAGCAGCCAAAGGACTTCACTGTGAGGAGTTAATGTTCAAAGTGAGGGCTTCTTCCTCCTAGTCTTGAGTTGCTTGGGTTTATTTTTATAACTTATTAACTGTTGATCTCCTCTAGCTGCTCCAAGCCAAGTGTACGTGGACCCACAGCCTCCCCCAGGCTCAGCCCCCCCAGGGGCTCTTTTTTGCTGGGCAGCGACACCCTGGCTTTACCAGACCCTTCCCAAGGAGGCACTGGCAGAGCTCAGCTCAAGCAGGGGAGGCAACAGGCACTTGGCCCCGAGACAGGCACTGGAACCAGCTCAGCCCAGCTGCAGCCAAGGTGAGCCTACGCCATCCCTGAGACCTCTGCTCACAGCTCAGGGCAGAGACTCATTATCTTTCAGAGGCAGCCCAACATCGTGGTCTTCATGACACAGATGGATTCCTACTTTCCTCTGAGAGCTGTGACTCCTGCAGGTTAGTGTGGGGTTGAGCAACTATTGCTAAAAGACATTGTGCACATGTGCACAATACATGAAACACACTCAAATTGGCCACATGGATCAATACAAAGCAACACCAGCATAATCACACTTCCATATGCACCAGCAGCACAGAAGGCCATATCTTGCTCCTGCTGTCTGGCTGATCAGGATGAATATCCACTGGCAGAGTGTGTGAACACACAAACAATATCGTAGGATCATCTAATTATTTTGGTTGGAAAAGACCTCTAAGATCATCCAGTCCAACCTTTAACCTACCACCGCCAAGTCCACCATTAAGCCAAGTCACTAGGATCTGAAGCTAAACATTTTTGGAAGACCTCCAGGGATGGTGACTTAACCACTTTCCTGGGCAGCCTGTTCCAATGCTTCACAACCCTTTCAGTGAAGAAATTCTTCCTAATATCCAGCCTAAACCTCCTCTGGTGTAACTTGAGGCCATTTCCTCTTGTATTCTCAGTTGATGCTTGGGAGAAGAGACCAATTCCCATCTCACTATATGCCTCCTTTCAGGTAATTGTATAAAGTGGTAAAGTCTCCCCGAGCCTCCTTTTTTCCAGGCTAAACAACCCCAGCTCCCTCAGCTGTTCCTCGTAAGACTTGCTCTCCAGACCCCTCACCAGCTTTATTGACCTTCTTTGGACACGCTTCAGCACCTCGATGTCCTTCTTGTAGTGAGGGGCCCAAAACTGAACACAGCATTTGAGGTGCAGCCTCTCCAGAGCTGAGTACAGGGGGACAATCACTTCTCCAGTCCTGCTGGCCACACTATTGCTGATACAAGCCAGGATGCTGTTGTCCTTCTTGGCCACCTGAGCACACTGCTGCCTCATATTCAGCTGACTATCAACCAATACCCCCAGGTCCCTTTCCGCTGGGCAGCTTTCCAGCCACTCTTTCCCCAGCCTGTAGCATTACATGGAGTTGTTGTGTCTCAAGTGCAGGACCCGGCACTTAGCTTTGTTGAACCTCATACTGTTGACCTCAGCCCAACAATCCAGCCTATCCAGATTCCTCTGTAGAGCCTTCCTACCCTCAAGTAGATCAACACTCCCACCCAACTTGGTGTGATCTGCAAACTTACTGAGGATGCACTCGATCACCTCATCCAGATCATTGATAAAGATATTGAAGAGAACTAGCCCCAGTACTGAGCCCTGGGGGACACCACTAGTGACCAGCCTCCAACTGGATTTAACTCCATTCACCATGATTCTTTGGACCCGGCCATCCAGCCAGTTTTTAATCCAACAAAGTGTATGCCCATCCAAGCCATGAGCAGCCAGCTTCTCCAGGAGAATGCTGTGGGAAACAGTGTCAAAAGCTTTACTTAAGTCTAGGTAGACCACATCTACAGCCTTCCCCTCATCCACTGAGCGTGTCACCTTGTTGTAGAAGGAGATCAGGTTAGTCAAGCAGGACCTGCCCTTCATAAACCCGTGCAGACTAGGCCTGATCACCTGGTTGCCCTGTAAGTGCCATGTGATGGCGCTCAAGACGACCTGCTCCATGACCTTCCCCAGCACTGAAGTCAGGCTGACATGCCTGTAGTTTCCTGGGTTCTCCTTCCAGACCTTCTTGTAGATAGGCATCATATTTGCTAGCCTCCAGTCAACTGGGACCTCCCCTGATAGCCAGGAATGCTGAAAAATGATGGAAAGTGGCTTGGTGAGCACTTCCGCCAGCTCCCTCAGTACCCTAGGTGGATCCCATCTGGCCCCATAGACTTGCGTATGTCTAAGAGGTGTAGCAGGTCACTGACCATTTGCCCTTGGATTACAAGGGCTTCATTCTGCTCCCCATCCCTATCTACCAGCTCAGGGGGCTGTGTACCCACAGAACAACAGGTCTTGCTGCTGAAGACTGAGACAAAGAAGGCATTAAGTACCTCAGTCTTTTCCTCATCCTTCATCACTATGTTTCCCCCCACATCCAATAAAGGATAGAGATTCTCCTTAGTCCTCCTTTTCTTGTTTATGTATTTATAAAAACCTTTTTTGTTATCTTCAACCAGCCAGATTAAGCTCCAGCTGGGCTTTGGCACTTCTAACTTTCTCCCTGCACAGCCTCATGACATCTTTATAGTCCTCCAGAGTGGCCTGCCCCTTCTTCCAAAGGTCATAAGCCCTCTTTTTCTTCTTGATCTCTAGCCACAGCTCTCTGCTCAGCCAGGCTGGTCTTCTTCCATGCTGGTTTGTCTTTCGGCACATGGGAATGGCCTGCTCCTGTGCCTTTAAGATTTCCTTCTTGAAGAGTGTCCAGCCTTTAGACTCCTTTGTCATTCAGGACTACCTCCAAAGGGACTCTGCCAACCAATCTCCTGAAAGGGGCCAAAGTCTGCCCTCTGGAAGTCCAAGGTTGCAGTCCTGCTAACCTCCTTCCTTATTTTTCCAAGAACTGAGAACTCTATTAATTCATAATCATTATGCCCAAGGTGGCCTCCAACCTTCACATCACCCATAAGTCCTTCTTTGCTCACCAGCAAAAGATCCAGTGGTGTGTGTCCCTTGTTGGCTCACTCACCAGCTGTGTCAGGAAGTTATCTTCCACACACTCTAGAAACCTCCTAGACTGTCTCCTCTCTGCTATACTGTATTTCCAGCAGACATCAGGTAGGTTGAAGTCCCCCACAAGAACGAGGGCAATCAACTGCATGGCTTCTGCTAGCTGCTTATAGAATATCTCATCTACTTCTTCATCCTAGTTGGGTGGTCTATAACAGACTCCCACCATAACATCTGCCTCATCGGCCTTCCCCCTGATTCTTACTCATAAACACTCAACCCTGTCATCACCATTATTGAGCTCTAGACAACCAAAACACTCCCTAACATACTGGGCTACCCCACTGCCTCTCCTTCCTAGCCTATCCCTTCTGAAGAGTTTATAGCCATCTATTGCAGCACTCCAGTCGTGCGAGTCATCCCACCATGTTTCTGTAATGGCAACTATGTCATAGTTTTCCTGCTGCATAGTGGCTTCTGCCTCCTCCTGTTTGTTGCCCATGCTGTGTGCATTGGTGTAGATGCATTTAGACTGGGCTAACGATCCCATCACCTTTTCTGGGGTAGAAGCCCCAATTCCTGTGTGACCATTCCCAGCCACTTTTGTGATTTCTAACCCAGCAATATCCCCTGTCTTTGCTGTCTCATGGCTCTCCATCCTCTGCCTCTACTTGGACAGCAGAGCGATGAACCTTGCTAGTACACTGTCCCAAAATTAGTTACCACCTCCAGGCTTGTCCCTGGCAAGCCTGGTTTTATCCCTTTCTCCCTTCAAATCTGGCTTAAATCCCTATGAATGAGCCCTGCTAACTCCTGTGCAAAGATCATTTTCTCCCTCGGAGACAGGTGAACCCCATCCATTGCCAGCAGACCTGGTGTCCTGTAAAATGACCCATGATCAAGAAACCCAAAGTCCTGCGACTGACACCAGGCTCAGAGCCAGGTGTTGATTTGCTGGCTCTTCCTGTTCTTTTCCCTTGTCATTCCCTGCAACGGGAGGAATGGATGAAAACAGTACTTGTGCTCTTGATTCCTTAACTGGTTGTCCCTAGTCCTCAAAGTCTCTTTTGAGGCCCTGAAGTCTCTCTTGATTATGAGTCTTTCCAGGCAGTTAGACAATTTTCTTCAGTATCTGCCCCTTAGGCCCCATTTTTTTCCAATTGCTGGGACCTATACCTATTAGCTTCTGAGGCTGATAGTCCTGGTAAAGTTACTGGTACTCAAACCTCATGCTACTTACCAGTTGGTCTAGTTTGAAGCTCAGTAGTGTTCATGGACAAGTTCATAACAGAGTGCACACCCATCGAGATCAGTAATCCAGAAGATCATTGGAGACAGGGTTTAGTAAGAATGTAGGATAGACTGGTGAACAGGTGCAAGGCTCATTCAGACAAGCTTAGTGACCTGCTTACACACAACCAGCCTCTTCTGTCTCCTTTTCCTTCTTTTTTCCCATGATTGTTCCTCAATCCACTTTGGTTCCTCCCTTTTCTCACCTTTATCTGTTCTTCAAAGCGTCTTACATTAAGTTTTGTACATACCTGCAATCCTCTTAAAACATCTTAGAGTAAGCTTTGTATATACCAAAATATCTTCCATCTCCAACTCAGAAAATTCATAACCTCTTTTAGGTAATAACTCCCTTTAGTTTGCAAAACATTCTGGAGAGAGCATTGCTTTGATTGGCCCATCTTGGTGTGAAACCTTAGGAGCACAGTTCAGTGTGCTCCTTTTTCACTGATAAGGTAACGAGAGTTTGCCGACCTATTTTTGTTTCTCTGATCCTTGTTGGTCATTGCGTTTACTGTGATTATCCTTTAATCAGATAATCTAACACTGGGAATGGCAAAATCATAGTTACTGAGCTACTTCAGAACCTTACACTTTCATTAGAACTACTATAGAAGCACAAACTGAAATACTGTATATTTCATTGAAACATAAGAATGAGAAAAAAAGAAAAAAAAAAAAAAAGTAGTGTGAGGGTGTTCAAACACTGCAAGAGGTTGCCCAGAGAGTCTGTAGAATCCTCAAGCCTTGGATATATTCAGAACCTGACTGGACACAGTCCTGAGCAACCTGCTGTAGTTGACACCACTTTGAGCAGGGAAGTTGGACTAGGTGATCTCCAGAGATCCCTTTGGACCTCAACTACTGTGAAACTGCAGAGGTGCCAGAGAAGAGAAAATTTCAAGTCTCTGTTTCCCACCTTATCACCTGAAGGAAGATGTTGATGTCAGCATTCTGAACTGCATGAATCTTCTACTACAAGGAAATTAATTTTGAAACCTAAATTAAAAAAGCCTTGTTTCCTTCTTCATTCTTATTGTGAGACTGCATTCCTTTGCGTTTTTTACAGATCTCATTCTCTCACAGAACATGATGAACTCATTACTCTTTTAAGACATTACATCTGTATTTTGAATATTCTTTACTTTCTTATATGGCTGGGGATCCAGTATTTACCCAGTGCTTTATCAGTGGAAGTATGCTGATCGCAGAGATTTGTTGCTTTCTTTCAAACAAGAGGACACTAAAGTTTCAAATATTCTGCATGGAAGAAGACACCTTCTCTTCCCATGGATCCTGTATTCCCTAGGCAATCCAACCTGGAAGCAGATGGAATCCAGATGGAAGCAAAAGCAGGAGGACTCCATGGTGAAGGCTGCAGCACAAGGTACTCCGACATCATCCCTTCTCCGAGTTTATGGGTTTCCCAAACATAATGCAGACTTCTTTATCCTATCCTATGACTCTGACCGCATCCTCTGAAAGGTGCAGGTCTACTTTTGC
>VXAL01014230.1:46759-77375 GCA_013399475.1 Chauna torquata | reverse complement strand
ATTGCACTCTACAACTTCCTGAAGGGAGGTTGTGATGAGGAGGGGCTCGGCCTCTTCTTCCAGATAACTAATGATAGGACTCGAGGTAATGGCCGCAAGTTGCGCACGGGGAGATTTAGATTAGATATCAGGAAAAACTTTTTCTCTCAGAGAGTGGTTAAGCACTGGAACGGCCTGACCAGGGAGGTGGTGGAGTCACCGACCCTTGCGGTTTTTAAGAAGCGCCTGGACAAGCTGCTACAGCATATGATTTAGTAGCTTAGTGGGTAGTATTGGTGATAGGATGATGGTTGGACTAGATGACCTTGAAGGTCCTTTCCAACCTTGTGATTCTGTGATTCTGTGATTCTGTGGTTGATGCACCATGCCTGTCAGTGTTCAAGAGGCAACTGGATAATGCCTTCAATAATATGCTTTAACTTTCGATTAACTCCGAAGAGGTCAGGCAGTTGGACTAGATGATCTTTCTAAGCCCCTTCCAACTGATCTATTCTATTTCTAAATAGAAAGAAATGATAATTTTCCTCAAACTCTTGACTACACTCCTACCAATGCGGACCCATATGTAATTAGTTTTCATCACTCCAAGAATGTACCACCAACTCATCTTCTTGTAACCCTTTTGTATAATTAGTACTGAATAAGGACCCAAAAATGAACTTCTGTAATATTGCTCTTTGTCTGCCCATTCCAGAAGAGGTTTGCAAAATGAATGCTTGTAAATATTTAGAAACCTCAAACATAATATATTACAGGAGAAATAAACCATATCTAAATATTCTTGTTTCCAAAGTGACGAATGTTTTAAGAACAGCTTGTCTTCTCCCTTTCAGATTTATTCAAATTGAAGAAAAAATCCTTTTTGCAAAACAAACAAACAAACAAAAAGCGAAACAAAAACAAAACCTTCAGAGTAAATGTTCTTTTTGAGGTATCTCTTCTGAGTGTTAGACAAAATTCACCTTGTCCTTTAAAGAGCATCAAGAGATTTTGATCAAGCTGCATCTCTAACAGCTAACATCCATTTTTTATTAATTGTTGTAAATTAAACTATCAATTGAAATTCACTAGAGGAAAAGGTGAACTAATATAATCAGAAATTTAAGCTTCTTTCTTTGCTTATCTTTAGTATTCTAGTAGTAGGTGTACAAATTTTAACTAGCAATTCTTTAATGCTGACAAGGGGTAGAATTAGTTTGGTTTTGTTCTGTTGAGGGGGTTGGTTTTGTTTGTCTGAAAAGTGAAAAAGGCACTGCTGAGATCTGTAGACTAAGTTATTTGCATTACTAATACATCTAAATTTGATGCCGTTGCATTGAGAGATGTTCATTTTCAAATATTTATCATGTATGTAAAGGTAAATGTCAAGCAGTACTTATTAAGGAAAGATATTACTCCTGAGAATTAGTATGAATTTGAAAAGAAGAAAAATAAGATAAAGTGTCACAGACATTTCAGCAATGAAAAAATGACTCTGTTTCTTCAGACCCATGTAAGAAAAGACCCACATTTTGCATTTTATGACTGTTCTCTAGGAAATAAATGTGAACTTCTTCCAGTTGCTATCAGAATTTATTGCCAGTCACTTTCTATATATAAAAAGGAACTTCATCTAGCTTATGAATAATTAATACATGAATAAAACATCTATAGTAAATGCTTAGTCAACTCATATTTTTCTGGTCTGACAAGAAAATAGGTACCCATCCTATGTCTTATAATAATGCAACTCTGACATTTTAAATCAATTTATGCTACTTCTGTTTGTGATTTTTTTTAAATGGAATCCAAAATAAAGTTTTGCCTAATTATATGCATTACAGGTTAATTTAAATGTTTCAAGATTAGGATTCTAATGTTGCACAAATCCAGGCAGACATGCATTCTACTCTCAGAGAGTAGGTATTTTTCCCACATATTTTAATATCTATTTAATATTCCTGGGGAGCCACATCACAAAATTTGGTGTTTGATCAATCCAGTACTGATTCAAGAAGCATTATCTGTATATACAGCCTTTCATAACCTGTTGCAAGAGAGATGTTTAAAACAAGACTGGACAGAAATGGAAGCTGGATGTTGACATGTTTGGTAGAGTGCTACCCTAAAGCAGATACTAGCATTCCCCAACTGTTTTGTTCAGTACTGTTCAGATGTCAGTGGTATAATTATGATACTTAGATTACCAAAAATGGATAGGTTATGAATCCCATATAATTAGCTGTACCAAAAATTGCATTTAGGAGATGTTAAAGATTACTTAAGTGGATGCCAAATTTATTTAAATAGATCTTAATACCATTTAAAGTTTACAGTACAAAGACTCAGTAAAGGAAATGAGAAAAATGAGCTGATAGTATTTGATCACTCTATCTTCAAAAGAATAATAAATAAATAAATAAATAACTGTTCTGACTCAAAAAAAAAAAAAAAAAGAGTGAAAAAATAATGAAATTTTGCTAATTTGTAAATGAGTTTTCAAGATTTTACAATTAAGCAACAGTGGATGTTAGTCATTATTTTAATAATTGTGTCTAAATTAGGCTGTTGTAAATGGATAGGTAACACCTACCCTCGATCTTGCCTCTGGTAAGGATGTGATGAGTCCAGACACTTAAACTAATATAATACATTTTACTTTGAATGAAATGGAGAAAGTTCTTGAAAGAATTATGTTGTGAATATAAATTACAATTAGAAAGAAAAGAACAATATTCAAAATTAAAAACAGGTTCAAAAGTTATGTCATAGAATCACAGAATCATAGAATGGTTTGGGTTGGAAAGGACCTTAAAGATGATCTAGTTCCAACTCCCCTGCCGTGGGCAGGGACACCTTCCACTAGACCAGGTTGCTCAAAGCCCCATCCAACCTGGACTTGAATACTTCCAGGGATGGGGCATCCACAGCTTCTCTGGGCAACCTGTTCCAGTGCCTCACCACCCTCATAGTAAAGAATTTCTATCTAATATCTGATCTAAGTCTATCATCTTTTAGTTTAAAGCCATTACCTTTTTTTCTATCACTCTGCTCCTTGATCAAGAGTCTCTCCCCATCTTTCTTGTAGCTACGTTTAGGTACTGGAAGGCCTCCCTGGAGCCTTCTCTTCTCCAGGCTGAACAACCCCAACTCTTTCAGCTTGTCTTCATAGGAGTGGTGTTCCAGCCCTCTGCTCATCCTCATAGCCTTCCTCTGGACTTGCTCCATCAGGTCCATGTCTTTCATATGTTGGGGGCCCCAGAACTGCACACAGTACTCCAGGTGGAGTCTCACAAGTGCAGAATAGAGGGGGAGAATCACATCTTTCTACCTGCTAGCTACTCTTCCTTTGATGCAGCCCAGGATATGGTTGACTTTCTGACTGCAAACACACTTTGTCTGCTCATATTCAGTTTTTCATCCACCAAGGAATACATGTTATACCTGGCATAGTGCCTGCAGCTCATTTTGAACCAGACGGTGTTTGGTCCTTGTGGGGGACCATGTCCCGACAGATTGAAACTCCTTTGTTCACTTAACCCTGCCACTTTCACCTCACGATGAAAACTGGAATGTGAGCAGGACACAAAGAGGTAGCTGAGGGTTTTGGATCTCAATCTGATAAGACGGTGGTAAAGGGTAGGGAAAAGGGGGAGCTTGTAATCCAGTTTCCCCTTAGTTTGTATTGGTTCAGAGACAAGGTGCTTGGAAACAAAATATCAGAGCAATTATATGTTCTTTTGAAAGGGAAATTGAGACGGATAAAATTACCATAATTATGTTCAGCAGCTCATCTTATTTTTGTTTCATTAGTTTTTTTCTGTTTATCATAGAAGTTCAAATGTGTCATGTCATTATCATTAGCTGAATACTATTGAGGATAGATGATAGAAATTTATTTTCTTTAATCTCACATTGTTTGATCAGTTATTGAAGGTATCTCTGTCTCCCAAATTACGGATAAATGGTTTGTAAACAAATATTTTATTAAAAAGGGGAAAGAAACAAAAGCACAATTTTAAAATAGAATTGTCTCTGTCAATTTAAAGCACCAATAGAAGAAATCACAGGCACATATGCATGCTTGTTTAATACTGAGTGCAATCCTATTTTTATTATAAAAAAAACTCTTATGTTACCCCTTAAAAAAAGACATCCCCATGATGCAAACAGAAATCAAACCATGATGCTTTAAAACACATAAGCTCTGTCTTAAATTGTAACTCATACAAAAGATTAGCTTTATTTTTCAAAATGTGTTCTTCCTCTTTTCTTTGCTGCACGTTGTTTATCTCAAATTATTTTTGAGTGGATGGGACAGGTAGAGTGAAGGGCGTGAGCATGAAAGCTGAGGAAGGGGGGGAAATATTTAGTCTTATAAATGCAAGTTTTTAACTTTTTTTTTCTAAATAATGGTAGAAAAAACAATCTCAGAGGTTACTCTTCCAGTTATCATTTTACTATATTTCTGTAACAAACACTTTGTAAAAGTGCATTTTTTTTTCTATTATTGCTTTTAAAATTTATAATGCGACCCTGTGAAATTCTTTTAACAGTACATTAGCCACCATTTTGAATCTGGAAAATGCGTAAGTTCATCATTTGCATTTTGTATAAATAAAATATCCACATAGCAGTGGTTTTGCAGTGGTGAATGTGTAAAGTTCCTGCCAATTTTGAGGTTTCATATGCTTTTGTTACTCTGATCTAGCAGTAATGAGAACTTGTTATTTATAACAGAATTAGAAATGACCAAGAGACCTATCCAAATCCAATGTTGCACTGAGTATATTACTCAACACGGTACTTGATCTAATATGTATATAAGACTGCAAGAAAGACTTGTACATAATTGTATTTTTTTCTTGCCCCCACAAATCTAATTTGAAGGCCATTTTATCAGCCTCACAGGTCTAATAATTAGGATACTCTTAGTCCTAGTAATATCTGGACTACTGCTATGGAGGGTTTCATTTGACCACATATGCTGTATAAATGCAAACATTCTACTTGTCCATTATCGTTGATGGAGACAAACAGTCCCTCTTAAATCATGATTCATCTCATGGTTAAAGGTAGACATTTAAATTTTCCTAGGTGAACTGAATACTCAAGTGCTTGCATCTTCTGACTGACTACAAAGAGAACAGACACCTAAACCCAAATACAGGTGTTTGTATGTATTACAGATAAGTAGGGTATCAGGATCTGTACTTCTTGTTAATTTTTACAAGATAAAAACTTCTTTTGAATTCTGAAAATCCTTGGTCTGCTTCTATCCCTAAGGAATCCTGCTATAAATTAATTGTTTTTAAGATTTTCATCTGCGGATGAACTCTGATTGACCACATTCCCCGGTGGTGAAATATATTTAGTTGTACTGTTTTCAGTGCTTTGCTGCATTTGTCTACAAATAATTCTGGCTTATGATCAAAAGAAGTGACATGCATATACCCTAATGTGCCAGTGTGTTGCGTGAATAACAAAGTAGAGTTTCTGCATTATCTAACCCTGGAGAGGTAGCATCTTCATTCCTGCAACTTCCTATACCTCTTCCTGGGCCAAGCAGGAAGTCTGACCTCCTGAATATGGGTACTTCAAGACTATGTGAGATGTTTAAAGTGAAACTTAAATAGAAGTTAGCTTCCCTAAATATGAAGGATAATGAATTATTTCTTTGTGAATTCATCCTCAGGAAACAGGTTTAATTAAGTATAAAAAGCAGTATCTTAAAGCAGAGTGAAATAGTCCTGTTCAATCTGGTTGAGCATTTTAAATTTTTATGTAAGTATTCCAGACATTCACTCATTAACAGTCCAAATCATTTGATACTGGTTTTAGAGAGGATGAGGGAGAGTGGTGTATTGATTAAATATTTGGACTTAATTGCATGGTTTAATAAAAAATATTGCAGGATGGGCAAATACAGCCAGTTCATTTCCAGGAAAGAGCATTAAGAAATGTATTTAACATAGCCTTGCAGTTTGGTAATAGGGGACATTAGATCAGCAATGCCAGTTAAGTATCCTTGGATGTAATATTTCAGTCCTATTTCAAGTGTAATAATGGTTGACCTCTGTTAACTTCAGTATATATTATTTTTGTATGCAACAGTTTCCTAAAGAGGAAAAGAAATAGTAAATCACTGTAATCTAGATTCTTCTGTTTCAGATTTTTCCTGGTTTGTTGGATCTGAACATTTTTTACTGTCTGTATATAGCAAAGGTATTCTCTTAGAGATTATTTCTTCCTCTATACATACTGGAAGAAGATTAAGTAGATGCTGTTCAAATCAATAATCTAGTGCCCGAACTGGTAAAGAAATGGTATCAAAAAGTACAGGTATTTCTCTCTGAATCAATCTCAGAATAACCTTTGCATGAATACTCTAGCCCAAGGTGAGCTAAGTGGATACTGGGGGGTCATAATTCCTGTCTAAGAAGGGCCATTCCTCTCAAAACTGAAAGGTTGAAGCCTGGTGGTTTAGCAAGGGTTGAAATACCAAGTACCATGTCTCCTACTGAAATCAAAACTGAGGAAAACAAATGTTCTGGTATTCAGAACAGTGTACACATAATTGAATGATTAAAAATTTTAAATATGACAGCATTTAATGAATTATTCTACTATGAGATGTTATGTACTGATATGGTGGATATCCTAGATACGTAGTGAAATACAGCAGCAAGACAAAGGAGGGGATACCCTCTACTGAGCACTGATGAGACACACATGAAGTGCTGTGTCATGTGCTGGGCTCCATGGTATGACAGTAACATGGACTCACTGGAGTCCAGCTGAAGACAATAATGATGGTTAAAGCCTTTGAGCATGTGTCATATCGGGAGAGGCTGAGAGAGCTGGGACTGTACAGCCTGGTAAAGAGAAGTCTAAGGGCACAAATGCCTGATGGGAAGCAATGAAGAAGATGGAGCCAGACTCTTCTCAGTGGTATCCAGTGACAGGGCAAAAGACATGGGACACAAAATGAAACACAGGAAATTCCATTTGAACATGATAAATTTATTTATTTACATATTTGATGTCAGGGTGGTCGAACACGGGGACAGGTTATCCAGAGAGGTTGTAGGGTCTCCATATTTGGATATATTAAAAACCTTTCTGGGTACAGCACTGAGCACCCAGCTGTAGCTGTCACTGTTCTGAGGAAGGGGACGGAGCTATGCTATCTCCAGGGGTCCCTGCCGATCTCATCCATTCTGTGATTCTGTGAATTCTAACCAGCCTCCCAGAGATGTAGGTAACTGGCAAAAAGGAATCAAATTCCTAACAAACTTTATGCATCTTGTTCATGAAGAATGTTTTACAACTTTAAAGCAACAAAAAAAAATTAACCTATAGATAAGCAGGAAGAAATAGTTTGGGGCAACCAAACATGCAAAGAAACATTTCTAAGGTTTTGAATTTTACCTAATAAATACAATCAAAAAGAAGATAAAAAATTGGTTCAGGTTATCTTCATGATAAGAGTACATCAACAGAGCTTTATCAAAAGGGAAGTTATTTTGAAAACATAATAAAAGAGAGAGGGCAGACCAACACATTGACTAATAACTTTCATCCTGAATGAAAGCAGGGAACCCTCACAGTTGTTCACCATGATGCTGGCTTGCAATGCTGACATGGGATTTCTATTACCAAGAAAAGTGTCCGAGTAACAAGTCATTCATTTCTTCTAGAGATTTGCTAAGTGATTGCAAATGAGACTCCTAAAACTTCTGAAAGAATATATACAGCTATAATATTCCATCTGCATAGCTGAAGCTTTATAGATGTTTCCATACTAGAAAACTTGAAATAAAAATTTCTTGGAAACAAGATAATAGGTAGACTTCTCCAATACATTCATCTCAAGTTTAATGCTGTGTCTTAAAGAAAAATTCAAAGACGCTGCAGAGAAAAAAAAAAAAGAAGGGTCAAAGAAAGAGAAGTAAGTTGATCTAGTGACTGAAATGCATTGAATTAGAGGAAACATGGATACAAAGATCAGGGCTGATATTCATTGCAGCAATAGCCAGGGCATTGCATACTTGCTTTCTACAAACTTGGTTTCAATTTTGACACAAACTCATATTCAATCCTTTCCTCATTTCTCTGCAGAATGACACCTTTTAATTAGGAATTTGCATACGAGACTAAATCTTAGCGATTTCATTTAAAAAAAAAAATTAAAAATATAGTTTATTAGTAAATTATTAGTTTATTAGTAAATTATTAGTTTATTAGTAAAATATTAGTTTAAAAGTTTAAAATATAGAAGTTCAGACCCTTGGCCTTCTTTTATTAAAATACAGAACTGCTGGAAACAGATGCTGTTGGATACAAAATGCAAAGTACAGGTTAAGAAAAAAACGAAAGTGGAATTCATATTCATTTCCTTGTATTTTTAAGTCATACAAATAAAGTGCATGCCATACGATTATTCTATAGTCTCTTTTGATGGGTTTAACATACATAAAAATTTAAGCCATAGGTCAGTATTAAAGAATTCCAAATTTTAAACTAAATTTCAAACTTCTATTCAATGACAAAAAAAAAGATTTTTGATTAATGAAATTAATTTTCAACTTCTCCAAACACAATCCTAAAAAACTGTTTAGATATTATCATAAAACAGACAATTGTAATTACGTATAAAAATATAGACTAGGATAATTAGATTAAATTCTGCCAAGGAAGATTTCAGACATTTTTCCAGCCAAATGTAATAATGAGTTACAAAATCATGTGGACAAAAATAAAACTCAGAGGTCCATGAGATCTGGTTAACTTTCAAGAAATACCTTTTAAAAGCCCAGAAGCAGACAATCCCATTATGTTGCAAGTTAAGTAAGCAGAGCAGAAGACTGGTTTGGCTGAACACAAAACTCTTACTGGAATTAGGGCAGAAGAAGAAAATATATGATATCTGGAAGCAAGGTCTGGCTTCAAAGGGAGAGTACAGAGTTGCAGTTCACATCTGCAGGCAGAAAACAAGAAAAGCCAAAGCTGGACTTGAGTTGACTTTGGCCAGTGCAGCATCAGACAACAAAAAAGGATTTTTTATGTATCTCAAGAGCAACGGGGGTCCTAAGGAAAATGTTGGACTGGAGGAAAAGGCAAAGACATTTAATGCTTTTTTAGCCTCAGTTTTTAGTATTTATGATAGATTGGCTGCCCAGTCCTCTGAGTTGGAAGACCGTGATTGGGAGAACAATGACTTTCCATCTGTGGTCACCAAATTTGTAAGGGAACAGTTGTATCAGCTGAATGTTCATAAGTCCAGAGGGCCTGATGAGATTTGCCTCCTGGTTTTGTTTGGGATAGTGTTAATCTTCTTCCTAGTAGCTCGGATGGTGCTGTGTTTTGGATTTAGGATGAGAATAATGCTGATAACACACTGATGTTTTAGTTGTTGCAGAGCAATGCTTACAAAGAGTCAAGAACTTTTCAGCTTCTCACGCTGCCCTACCAGTGAGGAGGCTGGGGGTGACAGGAAACTGGGAGGGGGAAGAACCAGGATAGCTGACCCAAAATTGCCAAAGGGATATTCCATAACATATGACATCACACTGAACAATAAAACTGGGGGAACTGGCCAGGGTGGGGTGGGCAGGCAGCCATGGCTCAGGGACAGGCTGAGCACTGGTCAGCAAATGACNTTTTACCTTTATTTTTAATTTCAATTCTCTCCCCCATCCCACTTGGGGTGGCTGGGATAGAGGGGCAGGGAGTAGGCAAACATCTGTGTGATACTTAGCTACCTTCCACGTCAAACCACAACACACCCTTGAATACTTAGGGAGTTAGGAGACATTATAGCTGGACCCCTCTCAATAATTTACCAAAGATCTTGGGAGTCTGGAGAGGTCCTTGCTGACTGGAAGTTAGCCAATGTTAGACCCATCTATGAAAAGGGCATGAGAGAAGACCCAGGAAACTACAGACCTGTTAGTTTAACCTCAGTCACTGGAAAAGTTATGGAGAAGATTATCCTGGGTGCTGTTGAAAGGTAGTTAAAAAACAGAGCTGTTATCAGGCACAGTCAACATGGGTTCGTGAAGGGAAAGTCCTGCCTTAGGAATTTGATATACTTTTATGATAAGGTCACCCACTTGGTGGATGAAGGCAAGGTGGTGGTCTTTCTTGATTATAGTAAGGCCTTTGATACCATCCGTAATAGCATCCTTTGGACAAATTGTCCAACCGTGAGATAAACAGGTTCATGATACTCTGGGTGATGAACTGTCTGAATGGCAGAGCTCAAAGGGTTGTAGTGAATGGGGATACATCTGGCTGGTGGATGGTCACTAGTGGTGTTCCCCATGGCTCAATTCTAGGGCCAGTCCTGCTCAACATTTTTATCAATGATCTGGATTTAGGAGTGGAATCCATCCTCAGCAAGTTTGCTGATGATACTAAACTTGAAGGTGCTATTGGCTCCCTGGAGTGTTAAGAGGTCTTGCAGAGAGATCAAGATAGATTGGAGCATTGGGTAATCACCAATGGCATGAAATTCAACAAAGGTAAATGCTGGGTGCTGCACCTGGACAGGGTAATGCCAGCCACTGGTACAGATTGGGAGATGAGTGACTAGAGAGCAGCTAGCAAGGTAGTTGATGTCCCACACCTGTCAGTGTTCAAGAGGCATTTAGATAATGCCCTCAAGAATATGCTTTAACTTTTGGTTAGCCCTGAAGTGGTCAGGCAGTTGGACTAGATGATCTTTCTAGGTCTCTTCCAACTGAACTACTCCTATTCCATTCCATTCCGTTCCATTCCATTCCATTCCATTCTAAATACAACAGTAATTCCTTTATTAAATAGTGTGAGAGCAGCTGGACAATCAGACAACACTAATGTAGATCTGAATCAGCCACAGCATATATTTGGTTTTGCTCAGTGGAGAAGAAATAAGCAAAATAGTGGAACAAATAAGTAACAAGAACTGAGATTCACACACCACATATAACTGACCCCTCAGTTGTGAAAGAACAGGTTTAAACTCTACTACAGAGCAAATTAATTTGGATTTGTAATCCAGATACATGGATGTTTTTGATTTTTACTGAACTAAAAAAGAACTGAAGAAATATCAGGAAACTCAAGGGTTAGGATTAAGTTAGGGTAATCATCAACTTTCCAAGGATAGAAGTTCTTTATAATAAAAGACCAGGAAATTATAACAAATCTGGAAATATTTTCCAACATATTTTCCAGCATGTGTTAAAGATTAATCTCTATAATACAAGCAGTGTATTATGCACACCGTACACTAACTACTGCCTTTGAGAAATATGTCATATATGTAGAAAAAGAACAAATTTGAAGGCTGTCATTATGTCAGCAGGTGGCCACAACTCTGCAAGTAGAATGAAAAATTTTGCATTAGTAGATTATTCTATGACAAGACAGATGAGTTACTTCATATTCTTTTCTTTCAAATTTATCTTCCGTATGTACCAAAAGAATTTTTGTTTCAAGAAAGTACTATGCAATTAAATGGTGCTTAAAAGAATTAATGAATTAGCCAAATCCCCCATCATTGTCTTAGCTACTTTTATTGCAGGGATACCCTCCCACTAAATCCTCCCCACTAGCATGAAGAAAAGGATAATATTACCTCAAAAAAATGTACAAAACATTTATGCTGCATGTACGGTCAGAGCACTGGGATTTTGTCTGGTGAGTCCATTAGCTGAATCCAATTCTTTCTAAAAGACATGGCAGTTGCTAGTGTTATAGAGTCAAATAGAAAGGATATGTAGTAAGGTCATTGTAGATATTCACAAATTTACTCACAAATACATAATAAGCACTTAAAATGTTACTACTTGCCATGTCCCTGACATTACATGTGTTTACATACAGAGAGCAAAAATGATGAAAATCAGTAGCAGGGAATTTGGGGATTGTATAGTATTGTCTGTTGGTGTAACTCCTCTCCCTTTCCCACCACCAAGATTACCAACAACTAGCAATTTAGTGTTATGGTTTTTTTGTTTGTTTATGAATAATCAGTATTCCAGTTGTTTATTTATTTGCATTGGCAAGGGTAACCTTCAGTGAACTTCTACCAGAAAACCATTTAAAGATTTTGCACGATTTCATTGTGTTGCTTGAGTAGTCACTGCACAGCTTGTAAAGTGGAACCAGGGTATGAGCAAGGTAGAAAAATATTTTTGTCTGAAGGCAAAAGATGGATATCAGCAGTAGGATATCCAAACTAGTTCAATGTACCTGGTATGGACTGACAATAGACTGACCCATTTGAGAATGTCTGTGTGATCTATAGACCTGAAGAAGATTTTAAGGCAAAGGGTTGTGTTTTTAACAAAGAAACAAGAAGGAGCTAAAATTCAGAGTTCTGTTCAGAGCTTAACATCATAACATCATAAATGAACCCATAGGAGCGTAACTCCACTGGCTACCTCCACAGGACAGAAGGCATACATGTTATATACGATCTCATCAAGACAGAGACTCAGTTTCCTCAGGTATTGACGGATATCATTTTAAAGTTAAAATTGAAGGAATAGGGAATCTTTTCTCTATGTAGAGAGCAAATTCCACATATAACAGCAAGTGAATTGAAGCATAAGAGATACTGAGGATGTACAGAGTATTCAGAGGAGCTCCTGATAAAAATAATTAATTATTAAATCATCTGCTTAGTCTGCAGAGTGGAAAGAAGTGATTCATTTCCTTCCCCCAAGGAACAGTAATGAATTGTTTTTATTTTTCTTGTTTTTATTTCTCTTTCAGAAGGCATAACATGGACACCTAATGTAAATCTCCCAGAAAAAAAAAAAAAAAAAAAACAGAAAAATCAACAATTATGTTTATATTCCTGAAATATTCTGACCTGCCACAGATTTCAATGAGTGGTTTTGACTGCGGAAGACTACCATATGCAATTATGACACCAGTGAAGGCAGTGAAGGCAATGAAAATGCTCCCATTAGTACCAAGTGAGTAAGGTTGTCTCCATTAAATAACTCGTATTCCTTCGTCTTACCACATAATAACAATTTTGCATTTGCTTATCAGATGTGTAACTTTTTTTATTCTAAAAAATGTTTACTGTTTATTGACTTATATATTGCCAAAAACTTTGGATATTTAAATATCTAAGTAAAATTAACTGTTATTCTGTTGTGCTATAAAATATCAATGTCCTGGGATAGTCATTTAGCAAAATAAATAAGCAAATAAAATTAAAAAAAATCATAACTCTATTGAAGTATTTAGGGCTTCTTCTGCAGTGTGAGTTAATACCTAGAAATGCTTCTGAAATTGAGAGTTTTCCATACTCAGATATAGTTACAAAGTCTTATCATGCTCTAAAGTATGGAAATCATTATTTACACTCAGGACCTCATTTGATTTCCACCAGTGCAGTGCTATTGATTCAAACAAGATTGTCCAATTGGACTGGAGACTAGAATTTGGCCCTCCATTAAGAGACAATGTAGTACTGAGCCATGATTTGTACTAAATAATAGTAATAGTAATAGTAATAGTAATAGTAATGGCAATGCTAATAGTAATAGTAATAGTAACAGTAATAACAATTAATAGCAATAATAGTAGTAGTAATAGTAGCAATAGCAGTAGTCATTGTAATAGTTGTAATGCTGCTTTCATTCATGAATAAAAAATAGAAAACTGTGGAATGATAAAATAAATGCAAATAGTTTTAACAGAAATCACAATAAATTTATAGCACAGAGGGATGAAATAGTAACCTTGGTAACTCATGTTTACTTCAGTGTTCTGTTCTGGCAATAAACACAACTTTGAAAATGTTTCTCTCTGTGAAGGAATATTTCATTTCTACTGTCCTTGCAATCTTTCTGAGAAGAGTATAATTCTTAATCTACAGCCTATACATAGTATTCTTCTGTAAGAGAACATTTGCTAACAAATGTTTATACTCTGTGGCATGTTTGAAATGGAAACAGTTAAAAATTTAGCATCTCTTAGTAACTACTATTTTTGGTCTCACAAACAGCAATACTAAAATGCTGTAGAAAGAAACATGACATCTCTTGCTAACTGCTAACATCATAATAAAAAGGCAGCAGAACAAAAAGGAAGTGTCTTTAGGATGAAGAAATTTTATATCTTTACATATTATTTTCTATCTAGTCTGGACTTCACACACAGCCAATCCTTTTACATAAAAGTTGTGTGTACTGTACGGCAATATATAATGAAAGATCAAAGAATAGACTAACTGATGAATTTTAGTCTGATTTTATGCAGGAAATGTTGTGGAACAGCACCATCTGCAGGTGTGCTATCATAAATTTAATGTTCTTGTAGTTAGATTTCATTAATGTCACCTGGTTTGGTTTTGGTACAGATTTGTTCTTTGCTTTTGGACAAAACCCAGCAGCAAGTGAGGTACAAATTATTTTGTAGTAGATAAAATGCTGATCATAATAGAAATTTAAAAATAATATAGAAATATAGAACTTTTTTTTTAGCAAAACTTTTGTTTGAAAGATCTCAACAAATTTTCCAGTAAGCCTTTTTTTGAAAGACTTCTTTTGTTTGAAAGTCCTTTTGTTTTTAAGAACTGAACAGACCAATCCGTTTTGTTACATGCTTAGTGTAATAATTTCTTATACAGTTACACAATATGTATTTTTTCTGTTGCAAATATTTATTTTTATATTTGTAAAATGTTAGATATCATAGTTCTGAAACCAATCAGAAAAGTAAAAACAAGTCAGTATGATGCTGTATAGCATACTTGGGAATGAGTGTTATATTGCATTAAACTGTTTCATAATGTATCATTAAAAAGTATCGTTGCTGTTTCAATAAATAAATAAATAAATAAATACTTACATACATACATACATAAAATTCTTATGATACTACCACCAGAAAGTCTGCTATTCTTAAAGACCCTATTTTGACTCACTTCCTTCCTGCTCCACACCCTCCAACCTGTTACAGGTGTTTGGGGTAGAAATACTGTGTACTTTGAAAACTGGCCAAAGTATTATGTTGCAAAATATATTGAGCAGTAATATAACCTGAATACTACTCATATCTGCTCAAATGATGCAACTAAACTTTTCTTTAATTTTTCTAATATAGCGCTTTCCATGACAGTACAAAGCCTTCCAGAAAACATGCAATGATGTCCCTAGATCTTATTTTGATGTACCTACACATAGATTTAAAGCTCTACAACCATCTGAGCTGGTCATTAAGTAATATATACAGAGAGAATAGAAATGAAAAAAAAAAAAAAAGGAAAAACATCTCCTATTCATGTTCCTATTCATGTGTGTTCTCTGTTGAGCTTAACACAACACAGGGCTCAGACAGTCCCTGGCAAAATGCAAAAGAAGCAATGAGTTACACTTATGCTCTGAAAATAACACTTCAGTGCTTTAATCCTTCAATGTTCTTTGTTTATGCCTTTGTAAACCAAATGCAAAACAAAGGTAAAGATAGCAAAATATCAATGTTTTACAGCCATTTTCTCACTTTTGCAGTGCTGTTAGCACTTCCAGAGGCTGAAACTCCAAGCTAGCAGTCTACATTTATGTATCCCTGTTTCAGAAACCTCAAGACTTTTCTGTAATTATTTAATTCATGCTTTTATTTCAGATATTTCAGAGAAGTAAACTTCTGACTATTCTTTACTAAATATCTGTTAAAAAAAAAAAAAAAAAAAACCTCTGTTAATACAGACTATGTTTACTTTTTGGAAATACAGAACTATTTTCCAATGTTTTCGTCTAAGACTTTCAGGAAAAGAAAAAAAAAAAAGAGGTTGCCATGAACATGTCTAGACAGGAAACTGAGGCAGCTGGGCATTTCTCAGGGAAGTTGATTTTTGCTGGTAGGCATGATTAAAATGGAAACCATAGCTATAAATACATAGGATGGGAGACAGGTCAACTGGGAAAGCTCATTACTGATGCCGTTTCTAATATGTATCTCTGTAGTTGTGGAGCATAAAGCATGTCTTTCTTCCTTGACCATATTCTGTTTCTCCAGGTGGTCTTCTCTCCATTTCTTCATCTTAATCACTTTGTTGGTATGATTTTCTGTCATCTATCATTCCACCTATCATACTGCTTGTTTGAATACTGAAAAAAAGAGAGAGAGAGAGAGAGAGAGAGAATAAATAATAATGAAAAAAGAGATAAATCGTTCATTTAAAAAACAGTGGCAGACTGGCAGGCAGACAGACAGAAAGAAAGGGAAGCAGAATAATACTTGGGCAGTTTGGAAATGCTGTAACTATTCAAAGAGAATGGTTCCAGAGAGAGAACCAAAGAAAGACTAAACTTAGTTCAATACTTTCAAGGCCCTTCCATGCCTAATTCAGCCCAGGAACTTGAAATATTTTTTTCTGTAACCTGTATGGACATCTAGCTGATCATGCCTTACATGTCTGTGTGCATTGTACAACATATGAATCAGGAAAAGATTCATGGGAAGGGAAAACATATTCCCTCCCAGCCCTGTTAGGAAATAAAACATAAAATTTTTATTATTTTATTTTATCTTATTTTATTTATTCATTAAAACTGCCAAATCATGGCCAATATAAGCAGGTTAGTGTCAGAAATTCAAGGGTCAAAGAACCACAAAACTAGGAAGTAGTTTGCATTTCAAAGCTATGATATTTTAGGGTCATTTTTAATTTTTTCCTCACTTTTTTTTTTTTTGTCTTTTCTGCTGTATGAAACAATTTGTCTGTATTTCAATTCTCTTATGCATCATAGCAAGTTCTCCTAACATTTCTTATTTTCAAAATTAGAATAATTAAATCCTACCGATGTTGAGCTGCATTATATTAGAAATCAGAGTGAGGTGCTACAAAAGTCTCAGACTTCTAAGGGGAAAAAAAAAAAAAAGAAAAATGTCTTATGTGATGACAAATTATGCTTGAGAATTTATTTTCATTCACCAGTTTTGCCAATTTCAAGTTGAGACAATAATAGCAAATCTCAATACTTTTCAGTTTTTTAATTTCATTAATATTTTTTCTTCCATTTTTATACTTTTCATTTTAAAACCTTTCTTTACAAACTGTCTTTTCTGATTTATTGCCTATTTGTTCACTTAAAACTTCTTTCTAATAACTTCTTCTTCTAATAACTTTCTCATAACTTCTTGCTAACCCAGGTTTCAAAGGACGAAAAACAGTTACGTTAGAATGCACCACACAATATCAGAATAATTACTGCATGCAAGATCCCTTGCACATGTGACACGCTGATAGACTCAGTGATAGTCTGGATGTATCAGATTTTTCTATACCTCTTAAAATCAGAGTACAAGTAGCCAAGAGGGTCTAGTGAGTCTGTGCTACCACAGAATAATTTCTTATCCAGTGTCACGTTTCTTTCCAAATATCAAATGGAAATGTGGAACCTGACACTATACATTTTCCCATGCATTTAATACAACTACTTGTTTTCAGACACTCTGAATTGGTGGGGGCAATGGGTTTGTGTCTGTCTCCACCACTTGTCAGAGGTCAGGATAAATCCTTATGTATGAGCATTTCACCAGTCCTTAGACACGGTTCCTGACTCAATGAACACAGTCTAAAATCCCATGGAAAACAGATCAAAGGACAAAGAATCTGAGTCACGGGAGTTAATGGTTGTCAAAGTGTGGATAAATCATCATTCTTACTAGGGAGGGAGTATTTACTTTGTATGTTTTAATTAATATATTACAGCAGACTGTGAGGAGAATGGGATGGTAGAAGAGATAAGGTAATGATTCCAACAAAGAGACTAAAAGAAGGAAATGGAGAGGAGACATTGGGAGAAACAGGACAAAGGGGAAAGAAAGGGCCATTTTATGCTTCAGAACTACAACAGTATATTAGAGATTGTATTTGTAAGGAGTTTACATCTTGCTGAAGCTACAGAAACTTTGCAGGATAAAATGTGAATTAGAAATGGTTCTTGAAGACATGTTTATCATATCATGAATCCCTAGCAAACAATTTTGTGAGGTCTTCCCCTCCATTGCCTTCTAATGATATTATTTGTATCAATCTTCGTACAGCATCACACCGGTGTCTTCACAGATTTCCATGTACGCTGCTTGACTAGTTTGACGTCTTAACATCATTCTCTGGTTCAGATGACAGTGCTTTGATAATTTCATGGCAATATTTAAAACAAACCAATTTCACGCCAAGCCTGACAAGAGAAAATGTCAACAGCTTAGTTAAAATAACAGGGATAGGGTCTGGAGAGGAGGTGTTAATTGCTTGAAGGTTAAAAGAGGAAAAAGTATGTTGGGGAAAGATGGAAAGATGGTGAGGAACGACAAAAATGTCTGTATGTATAGGTAAATAAGTAGAAAATATCCTCTGTAAAAACAGGCATGTATAGATATACTCATTTACATATATATATATTTATACATATTGGCGGTTGCTTTCTTGGCTCACTGTTAGCAAAAGTTCTGTATAACAACACTCATTAAGATAAGAATAGACACTATGGGTGAATCAAACATACCTAACAGCCTGAAAGGTCATCTGCCCCAGACCTGTCACATTAACGAGGAAGATGAGCATCAGGTGGTTTAAGCAATTACCAAGAGTTTACCAAGAGACTTTTTTTGCGGAAAATAAATAAACAAGTAAATAAAAAGGGTCAGCTTGAAAAGAAGCTTGAAAGAAGTGTGAGGATTTCTAAAGGAGAAGAGAACCCAGGAAGCAAACAGCGCTGGTGGCAGCACCAGGGCCCCGCAGCACTGTGTGCTGGCACCACCAGGGGCTTTCTCAGCGCAAGGCAGAAAGCACGTGGGTGGCAGGGGCAGCCCTGGAGCTGGAGCACCTACACAGCCCACGGAAGGGGTGTGACGGGCACCCTCACACCTGCAGAGGGGCTGAGGAGAGCAAGGATGCATATTAGAATGTTTTGGGATTAGTTATAGAAGAATGCTTTAAGAAATGAAAATGTTTATTAATATTTCATAACTGTATTGTAGTTTATCTCTTGACATTGATTCTATCTTTATAGTTCACTGATTGGCAATTGCTTAGATGACATTAAGAAACCAATAAACCACTTTGATCTTGATTTGTTTTAAGCTACATGTAATAGACAATGCAACACATGTACCCATGCAGACTGAAAAACCCTCTGTTTTGCATATTAAAACAACACTATTTTTTATGAATAGATAGATAGCTTTATATATATTTGTATCTCCAATTACCAACTGTAAGTTTCATCCCATTGGCACATAACAGAAAGTTATTAAACCTGGGAAATCATTATATACAATAGAAAAGTCAGGTTGAATTTAGTACTACCACTGTCAGTATGTTGCTTGTGATGGAAGCTCAGGCTTAAATTCTAAGACATGTTGCTTGCTTTTTATTACTGCTAATCCTGCATGCACCCTACACAGCCTGACCACCTGGATACTCTATGAAGAGGAATGTACTTCCAGGTATCCTGACAGAAAGATACTTGTGCATGAACATAAAGGACAAGATTATAAACTGTCTCAGTTTAATGAGTCCTCTTGAGACTTGGACATTGCAGCTCTGGTCTCTCTGACGCTCTTCATTTACATAAAGAATCAGTTTTAAAATCCAGGAATGTGCCAAATACTGAAAAATATGCAATATCCAGAATTCCTTTCTTTGGGAGCATACACTTGGGAGAACACCTCTCAACACACATGCACAGGGAAAAGTTACAGCTTTCCCAAATAAATAAATTACAGTGAAAATATGGATAAAACTACTTTGACATTGGCACTAAGTCATTTTAATTTTCTATAGACATTTTTATTCATTTGCAGTATCACATTTATAATTAAACATTATTTTCAATAACCTGTAACTACACTTAAATATTTTTATTACCTTTCAGCTGGGAAGATAATATTCTAACATATTTGGCTACAAGCAACTGGAACAGGTGATACTCTTACATTTTTATAGGGCTCCAAATCCACTTCCAGAGCTCTCAAATAATCAGATTTGGAAGAAGCCCAATGCAAGAAAATAAAAATAAACAAACAAACAAATGAAAACATTCTATATACTGGAGGAGCAAATAGAGTTAACTCCATTTTTATAAATGTATTAATAATAGTTGATTTTTGTAATCATAATCCTTTATACTAAAATGTTTGAAGTTTGGGATTTTACTTACACATGCTTTTTGGCAATTTGTTTTATGAGAAAAATTCTTGCTCTGGTCATCCTGTCAACAGCAGCACAGTAATCCACTGGAAATGCAGTGGACAAACAACCCAAATGCACATTCATAAAGCAGAATTTAATCCTTGCACTGCATTTATCTACTTGGGAATCCTTCCTCTGACACCAGATAATTTTCCATAGGACCCATAAAATTGCTATCATAGTTATCAATTCTCTCTTATTGTTTGTTGCAAATAGACCGGGATTTGACATTGTGATGCATGCTGGATCTCCTAAAGGACAAATGTAGATAGGAGCTGTTTCAAACTCTTTTTTCTATTTAAATACATATGTTTGCGTAAGTCTGTCTATATACATATGCATTTTTCTTTCTATAAATTAATGCTTGAATTCGTACCACAAGGTGAAATGTCCTAAATAAATAAATTAAAGAATTTCAGGGGTGACTACTGCTTGTATCTGGTATTACCAGAAGTAAATGATTACCGAATTCAACTCCAGTTAATTATTTTTCCCTACTTAACTAACTAACTGTTATTTTTTATTGAGTGTAAAAGACTCACCTCAGCGATCATATTTTTCTGCTGCTTTCTTATAATTCACTGTGAAGCCTTTTTTTCTCCGTTTTTTTTTTTTTTTAGGCAGAGCTAAGCTTTGGCTTTACAGTACTAAATCTAATGTGAGCTTTGGTATTGACTTGAGTAAGTTGATTACTGAGGCCCTGAATGCTTTAAGAGAAAGATACCATCTGAATCTGCTGCTGTGCTGAGCTACTTTATGGTTTATAATTCACTTCCTGAATATTAACATTTCCACATATAAAGACATAAGTCAAGCTTAAGTTCATTTAATAAAAAAGTTACTTGGTTCTGAGGGCTGTGTTTTCAGCCACTGTTTGTGTAAAAGACTCTATAAGAAACACATACCTGTAAAAATATGTACCTGTATATACATAAGTATGAATGTAAGTATATATACCTATATGCATATGTTTTTTTATATGTGTGTCTGTGTGTATACCTATATGCATATGGTTTTTTATGCATGTGTCTGTATATATAGGTATATATGAAGATATATACCTTTTTTCTTATGTAAAAAAAGGGAGAACACAGTCAGATAATAGCATATGTATCCATTTGATCTGCAATTAACAGTCCACAATTTTGTTGTTGAACTAAATACTACATAGAAATACTGAAAGTATTTTTTTATGGCTGTTAAAGTCTGTTTTTACCCAGACTCTATAGATCTAAATATATCTTGTACAGTACCAATGTCTCCTGTATCTTCATTTTATAACATAGATGTGTTTATAACAGATTAATTAATTTTGTAAATGAATTGCAATGATCCTACAATTATTTTGGGTGATTGCTCTTTTTTACATTACTGTATTACTGAACTGGAACAACAACAACAACAACAAAAAAAAAACAGATAAACATTGTGGTGCTTAGATAACAGTAAATAGCATTTAAAGGTAACCACATTAAAAGTGTGTTATTCTATTTCGAGAAGACACAGTGAGTAAGCAGTCTATTAGAAAATACCTGCTGTGGTAATAAGATAATTACTGTTTTTGTTTGTTTGTTTGTTGTGTTTGTTGGTTTTGTTTTTTTTTGTTTTTTTTGTTTTGGTTTTTTTTTTTTGTTTGTTTTTTTTTTTTTTTTTTAGAGAATCACTTTGTGTTTATATGAATTCTGCAAAACAGTCTGTGAATTCAGAGATCAATTAAATTGCTAATAAATAGGCCAGTACATTAGAAAATGTCTTCTACTAGTGAATGTGAGCCAGGAAAGCATCCTTCAGCAAATCAGTCTCTTCTGTCTACCAGTCTCTTCTCTTTTCTCCAGACTGGAATGCTCTAGTCTCTTTCAAAGGTGCCTCTTTGCTATGTTTCGTTAATTGATTTTGCTACAGACAGCTCTTCAAACCTCTCTTCAATGCTCTTTGCATTTAGCTCTCTTCCTTTGTTTCTGTCAGATCAGTATTGTTATTTCATACAAGTATTTCATTTTCTCCTTGTATCTCCTTTTTTTTTTCTGTTTCATTCGTATTCTATTTTTTCTGAAGTTCTTTTTGAATACATCAAATATACAAAGGAAATATATAGTAATACGTTTCATTAGATCAATTAAAATGTTTTTAATGGATTTAGTTTTGCCCAGAAAAAGCCTGATTTCTCTCATGAATAGGCTATGAATAGCTGTCATGTGGCTGGCTGTAGAGAAAAAGATAGCTAATCAGAGAACTGCAAATGAATACTATAAATTGGGAAAACAAGTCTGTTACTTCACCTGAGCTGATAGGATGCTGCAAGGGTTTGTTTTGCAGCAGTCTATATGTAAGTAGGACTATGCTGAGAAAGTCTAAGCAAGCACTGGTACTCTTCTTCTGAACTGGTCCCCAGAAATGAGTGACAAACTTTGGGCTATTCTTGTGAGGGTGGAGGAAAAAAAGGGTCTTAGTGCAACTCTGTTTTTCAAAAAATATTTCAATGTAACTATAGTAACAACATTTTCCTACATCTTTAGCACTGGAAATTGTAAATAGGAAGTGAAAAAGCCTCACTGCTGAGAAACCTGCAATCATGCCACCAGAGTACTAGAGGGACTGAAGATTGACAAAGTGGTGGCTGGTTATACTGTACCAAATTTTAGTCCCTGATGAACTTCACTTCAAATTTTCAGAAATATAAGAGAACACAACAAGGGAGAGTGTCAAAAATCAATAAATCAATCAATAAAATAAATAGATCTTAACGACTTCCTTATTTTCTTCCTTGTGCTAATATAAACTGCTCTGATTTCTGCAATTAGCATACAGGTTATTTTATGAAAGCTTATATATGCAGCATAAATTGCACAAAAGTGTGGTGGATTGTATTTGCTATCAAACCAGCCAGAAATCAAATATTTGGAGGGACTGCCTAAAATGTTCAGGCAGAGGGAGTGATGTGGTAGTATATCACATCCACTGGGAGTATATTTTGTTATATGCCTTGCCTAGAAGGTTGTAGGTATGTTTCTGAGAAAGACTTATCTGTTTTTCTCAATTCTTTTGAAGATTTTGTTATATATGTGTGTTTTACATGAAAAGAGCCACCAGCAGCACTGACAAAGTATTCTTAAATGTATGTTGAAAGACAAGCAAAATAGAATAAAAATGCAATGTGATGGTAGAGTTAAAAACATCTGGTTATTAAATTTCAGGCAGACTAAAATATAAAAAATAAAAATATTTTAGACACCTACATACGTCTTTTAATAAGGGAATAACTCTTAGCAGTGTATCTCTTCATAGAGAATGTTTCTTACACTTTGGATTAATTGGAAAGGCCTATTGGTTTACTTAAAGCTGAGCATAGTATCCTGATTTCAGTTGGATAATAATAATTTCTTGTTGTTGTTATTTTAATCAAAGTCAGGGACATACTTGCTCTCACTGTAACCAATTACGCAGCATGTACTATACATCCAGATATGGTTGAAATATACTTAGGGCTTCTTAAGACTTCTTATAAGTGAGGCAAAATAAGAGAATCCTATATCCCACATTCTAGATGATATAGTGAAATTTTGTTTATAACTACAGTCAAAGAACCAATATTGATTCAGCCGGATTTATCAGTCCTTCATGCAGATAATCTGCTGAGCTAGTCACACAGGACAGCAGGGATTCATGTTCTGTGAGCTGCCCAACTTGGACTTCATTGTTTAATAAGTTCACATTGATCCGAACAGCAACTACCAGCAGCACTCCTTGGAAAGAAATTTAATAAAATTTGAAAGATTGCCCACAATACTTAACAATGATGAAACTGATTTTTTAAAAGAGATTTACTCCTGAGATGCTGTGGAACATGTTGTGCAAGTACTGAGCATCTCTAAGGGTATCTAACTTGTCATCTTTGAGGCAAAGGTGCAATCCAAGGTGGGTCTTGGGGATGCATATCATGGCACCTTCTTTATTTTTCCTGTAAGAAGTTTGATACAGTTCTTTAAAAGACATGATGTGTCTTAAATACGCCAAAGACACACAGATTTCCATATATATTTCAATTATTTTAGACCAAGTAGTTAACTGCATAGTTGACTTCGGGGAGACCATGTATTGGTCATTGATCATCAGAGTGCAGTGAGTGGAAAATAATAACAGAGGACTAAATGTATCTATCCAGAAGACTGGAAAATATTGTTTGTGAGTTAGACTATCAACTGGAAGGTCTGGTTAAGTTCCCAGTTTCAGGCTGGAAGCCAAGATGCACATGGCAGTACTGACTGAGTTAATCTTTTATTGATGCTACCCAAGCTGGGTGCTGGCAGAAGGCTGTGACCTCACTTTAGTATGAATCTTGCAGTCATCACCCTTGCTTTTATTTACACAGCTTCTAGTCCAGTGCTAAGGATATTTTTGACAGGATATTTTTCAAAGATGTTCAGGGCTTCACATAATTCTTGTACATAGTTAGGGCAAATATGATGTCTCTCCAATCCACACCATTCCCCCACAAATATATCACAGTCACTAAAATTAAGAATCTCTTTTTTTCTCTTCTTCAGAAAAGATAACTTGAAAATAACTTGGGAACAGATGATATTCACTGAATCATCCAAACTGAGAGTCCAGAATTTTTACACTATTTTGCTTAATGATACATCATCTGCAGGCTTCAGTTTCCTCTTGTGATTAGTTTTGCTGCAGCAGTATTTATACTCTGGCTTAAAAACTGCCTTAGAGGATTCTTACCATCTGTTGGCTTATTCACATGTGGAACTCTACTCTGGTCTGTGTTTCATAATATTATAAAAACAAAATATATAAATTCTGTGCATATCATAGATGTTTGGTACATATATAAAAAAAAAATCTTTTTTCAAGATTTAAGTTCAAGTGATCTTACCTCTGTTTTAGAATTTGATGATTTTGTTTTCCAAAGAAAAGCTACCAAACCTGATAAGGTAGTTACAACTGAATACTTCATACCAAGCATGAAGTAAAACACCAGCAAAATTCATAACAATTTCTCTGTCATAACAAAGAAATAAATGCTTTAGTCACATAAATTTTTGTTCCATCTTTCCATCTAATAATGGAAAATAGCAATGCCTATGCCAGATCCACTTCTTTATGAAATGAAAAGTTATTTTATTGTTTATATATATGCATATACATATGCACATAATTCTACTGCAAGGAAATTCTGCTGTATTTGAGGAAAACCAAAGACAGCAATGTAAGAAAACCCAAATGAATTTGTAGGTGGGATTAACATCTTGTGGGCTTTCTTAAGAATACAGGACTTTTTAGTAACTATAGAGAGTGAACTATAATATTTTTGCAGGATGTTCAATTATGACATTTGTTGTTTTAATTAAAACTGTATCTCTAGATTTTTTCTTTCCAGTATTTCAGTTCTGTACAAAGGTGATACAGAATTCCTGTATACAGAAATTCTATTCCTGTATACCTACTGGAAGACACCAGGGTGGTTAGTCATTTGAGTTCAAGTACTACATTAGCAAAATTGAAGAGAATTCTGAAGAAGCTTTTGCATAATTAAGTTTTTGAAATATATTTGTCACAGAAAAAAAAAAAAAAAGCTTTTTCTCAAAAAGAATGGAACATTCTTACATTGCTTATACCCTGTTGCACACAAAAGCTTAGTAGCTAGTTGTTCACTTTTAATGTGAGAGAACTTTGCTTTGCTTAATTTGAGGAAGATATCCAAATCACATTTTCCATTATTCCTGCTCACTCTGCTACAGAAACTTTCTTGTGGGAGGTCAAGTTTATGAAAATCCTTCAGCATTCATTATGACACAAAGAGACCGAAGATGATTTTGAAGTTTTGTCAGCTTCAATGCTCAAAAGTGAGTTTTATCTACTAGGCTGTATCTCTTCCTTTAGTAAATTGCTATTTTATGATAGCCAGTAATCTTCTAGGTATAAGCTTTCTGTTTTTCTTTAACACTAATTTGGAGAAGAAAGTGAAACTATTTGTTCTTAATAGACAAAATTCAGAAGGTCTATATATTTGTTGCACTTTTATCAAGTACTTTAGCTTTAGTTTTCAAAAGAAGCAGGAAATGAGGCAGAATATACTTAATGTTAGTACTTTCTATTTCTAGAGTCAGACACACTAAAAGAAAACTATCACTCCCTATGAAAGAAGGAACATATGCTATTGCTCTCTAGGTCTTGTGAAAGATTTGAGCATGTTCTGATTCTATGAAAAAATGAAGTGCACTGATGAGCAAAATCATTTGGTCTGAGAAACAAAGAACATTTTCCAAGAGTTTTCCTAGAATATTCTAATTTCTTCTTCTTCTTCCTCTTCTTCTTCTTTTCTTTGAGACTTAGTTGCTTTAAGTTTGTTAAGAATTTATGAAAGGAATTATGAAAAGGAATTATATATGCTACAAAGGACTTTTTCAACTCCTTCCTCCTTCAACTCAGAGAAATTGCAGGGGAAAACAAACAAACAAACAAACAAAAACAAAAACAAAAACAAAAAAAGAAAACACAGTTGTGTCCTAAAGTAATAATCCCCCAAATTATAACTTCCTAGCGTTAAGAGAAATCAGACTCAAAGAGTATGATTTAAAAATGTTTTAAACAGAAATTAAATCTCATTTACTAAAATTCAAACCTTTATTCATTGCAAATCAAATGCTTATACAGCTACATCTGAGCCAAAAGTACAACACCTATTGTGAATTATAGAGGAATTGTAGAGATTTAATTATATATATACAATTAAAAAGTTAAAAGAACTTCATAATGGTCATGAATTGCACCTTGCAAATAGCTACTAATCAGTCTATGAAAAAATGCAATACTTCTAACAAATGTCTTACACAGCCAAGAAGAAAGGAAGGATTAATGGCACCATTACTTTCAAGTGTATATAATTTGATGTAGGTGATATCTAAGTACTGAGCATGTTTCAGAGGTAAAGAATAGCTATGCAACTCACCCTAATATTCTCTTTTTGTTCACTGTTCTTTTTTTCACAATTCTCTCTAATGATTTGATCCTTTTAAATGGCTTTAAATCACCTCTGTAACCAAACCGAATAAAAGAAAAGATAGTATGGCAACACATATTTTACTGTATGTTTTAGACAATGCTTGTTTAATCATTTTTTGTGTTTTGTGTATTCTTGAGCATTGGCTACACTCTCTTACTGAATATAATTCAGATTTTCTTTTATACGAGAAGAGAGGATAAAGGCAGCATAATTCAAGGTATTTTCTGTTATCCTCTGACTATTATGGTCCCCTGTATGCTCTACTCAGTCCTTGTCTCAAGTGTTGAAGTCAGTGCTGCAGTGCTACTAAATGTCTGTATGACATTCATAGTGGGTCAGAGAAATGGTGCTGTTGTCCTGCCTTTCACAAATGGATATAGCAGATGCATACTAAACACTATAAGTAGGTAAGTATAAAATGATATTTCCCCGGTATGCCCTCCCAATCTCTGAAAATTTATAGCTTTTAGACTTCCAGAAGAATGACTTCTTCATTGAGAAATGAAATTTTTGTTTATGTCTCTCCTGTCAAATAAAGTCACAAAAATAATTCATCCCTAAGCCCTAGTCCTTAGATTAGGTGACTCCCATACTATCTTTCTGATTGAAATATCTAGTTTCTTTTCAGATAAATCCTGGCTGATATTCTGGAGAGAGTTCAGTCCATGAACTATTCCTTAGAGTCATTATAGACAAAATTGCACCTGTCTTTCCTTCCTCTAAAATCCTACTGTACTGTCCCAGTGAGTGCCCTGTCCTCACACAGCCCCGATCTTTGGTCATGCTATGTCTCCAGCCCATACTCCCAGCAAGGTTGTACCCAAACAACACAGCCCTCACACAGCGCCCATTTCTGCCACTTGAACCTAGGGGGCTGGGGAAGGGCATATATATAAAAAAAAAAAGTCTAAAAATTGATGGTGATCCTGGAGTTATCCCAGACCCAGCGTGGTGCACTGACTGGGTCCTTGAAGAGACCTGGGACTGGGAACACTCAGTATGGATGTGCCAGTCCACTTGAGAGATGTCTAGTCCTGAGCCATGTGAACATTAGCTAGTCTGTATTTCTTGTTCTGAGGGCCAAAGTTCATCTCCTGGAGTGGGTTGTTTTACCAGTGTAGGTGTAGCCTCTGTGCCTGATAGCCTCTGAAGTAATTTTCATACACAAATTAGCCAAATGCATCTGCTAAATGTCAACTGGAGACCTAAGAAAAAGAGAGAAGAAAAAATAAAGATTATAGAAACTACATGGCAGGGTACAATAAATGTACAAGATAACAAGCGAGTAAGGTGTTCAGTTGAATATCAAATAGAAGTCCACACAAGAGGTACATTACCTTGTGTTAACATGAGACGCTTTCATTATACTTTGCAAATTTTCTACTTATCAAGCTTTTTCTAACTTGTTGGGTTTTCTGAATCAGTGTTGTTTACCCTTAGGTTATTTTTCTTTTTCTTTTCATGTTTCTTTGAGTGGAAGAGGCAGAATTCAGTAGCACAACTTATCCTCAAACCATTCCCTCTGAATTTCAGATTGTGGAATACTACACAGTTAGAATAGACAATTTAAATTCTCTGTTCTATTTAAAAACAATCCCAGAGAATTTTTTAAATTCAATTATTTTTAATATTCAGTATAATTTAGTGTAGATAAACCTTGTATTTATATGAGATGATTATTTATCCCGAAAGGAGGTTATTATATGGACAGGCATTATTACAACAGAATGCAGCAAAATATTTGGCATAAGCTCAAAAAGCTATTCCAACTGCAAGGAAGTTTATTCTGCACCATGCTACAAATTCTTTACCACTGTGTGGGCAGTTGCAGAGTAGCGGATTTTTTTTTGCTAAGTCATCAATACTATCTTTTGGGAAAACTATATCTTTTCAATCTGTAGGCCTTCATATAGTGTGTAAGTGGGCTTTGCAGTAGCTGAGAGATGAGCAGGACTGCTATCACTTTGCAGTTTGTGTTGGATCACTCAATGCAGACAGTGAGTAATGGGTAACTTACACTTCTGCTTCACAGACTGGCAAATTTCAGCACTAAAATTTCTGTCACTAGGGAGTGCACTGAGACAGGTCATTTAGGCAGCGCAGTAGAACAATAGATTAAAAAGATCAAGAAGAAATGTTAACCTGAACTATTTGTTTTAGAACATTTGTATGGTAAAGGAAAATAGAAGATTGCAAGGTACAAAATCTTCTACAGTATCTATGAAAAAAAAATTGTAATATCAGCTTTTAAGAATATAACGTCTTAGAATCTGTATGCATTCTTACATGAAGATTATTCGTTCTTTATATTCATTATATACCAAACGTTCTATTCTTTCAGGCTTAACTTTGACAAAATGAGCAAGACTGCCCTTCAGGTAAATAAGAATATGGATTCTACCTCTAATGGCCAAGGAATTATTTTGATAACCACACTGTCTGTGAGTACTTTTGGCATTCCATGAGAAATGAGTTACAGTGGAAGCTGTCAATATTAAGCTTATCAAGTCAGCAACTCAATAAGGTTGTCATATCAATATCATGTTATTCACTAAATAGTGCTGCACAAACATGACCAAAGACCATTTATAATAGTATTTAGGGAAGGATTCAAGAAGCCAGTCCAACAGCTTGATGCTATCAGAATCAGGAGACTCTCCAAGTGCTCCTATAGAGAACAATCTGTACAAAAAATGCTGTCTATATGAGAACAGTAAAATGTCAGAGGTCCTAACTAGTGTGTTGTGTGCAGTGCTGAAGGAAAAAGGGAAGCTGTTGAAGTTACCATATTTAGAAAATAAGGGAACTGCTAGATTCACAGTAATAGAAAATGTACTCTGTGAACAGAATTGTTTCTGCTTGTGTATCCTGTATACAGAGATACGAGATACTGAAACAGATTGTTGAAATATTGATGGCTACTTCTTAGATGTGTCAAGGAAAATGTTGAAGAAGAAATAGAACAGTTTGTTTGTTTGTTTGTTTTTAACACAAATCTCAGCCTATTGAATTACTGGCATAACACACATGAAATGAAATATTTGTAAGTGCTCATTCAGGACCTTTTTTTTTTTTTAATAACCCATTTTGATGACAGGGAACATCTCAAAAATCAGAACCAAATCTGATTCTGTCTTCCTCCAGGATAAGTTTAAACATATTTTATGATTTGGGTTATCTGCATTTTTTTTTTTTTTTTTTTTTTTTTTAGCAGTATATGTATTTAAAATGATTTGGCCAAAGTACATTTACCTGCCAAACTGGCACATCTCAGTAAGATAAATATCGTTAACACCACTGTGGTTTCAAACTCATGAAACAATCTACTATTCATTTACCATGCATCCTGGCCTTGCACATACTAAAAAAAAAAAAAAAAAAAAAAACAAAATTCATTCCCTGCGTTTTTTTTT
>VXAL01014230.1:31906-45630 GCA_013399475.1 Chauna torquata | reverse complement strand
TGATGGCTACTTCTTAGATGTGTCAAGGAAAATGTTGAAGAAGAAATAGAACAGTTTGTTTATTTGTTTGTTTTTAACACAAATCTCAGCCTATTGAATTACTGGCATAACACACATGAAATGAAATATTTGTAAGTGCTCATTCAGGACCTTTTTTTTTTTTTAATAACCCATTTTGATGACAGGGAACATCTCAAAAATCAGAACCAAATCTGATTCTGTCTTCCTCCAGGATAAGTTTAAACATATTTTATGATTTGGGTTATCTGCATTTTTTTTTTTTTTTTTTTTTTTTTTTTTTGTTTATTTGTTTTTAAAATNCCCCGTCCAAAAAAAAAAAAAAAAAAAAAAAAAAAGCAAATTCATTACCTGCAGTTTTATTGTTCAGCTACTTAGATATATTTTCTATCTCCAGCTCTGCATGAGTAGAAAATGAGTTCATACTACCATAACTATAGAACAATTCAGGTTGGAAGCAACTTCCAGAAGTAACCATTCCAGCCTCCTCAAAGTTATGAGACCAGATCAGTTTTCTCATGGGTTTGTCTAGCCAGGTTTGGAAAACAACCTCTCTGGNAAAAAAAAAAAAAGCAAATTCATTACCTGCAGTTTTATTGTTCAGCTACTTAGATATATTTTCTATCTCCAGCTCTGCATGAGTAGAAAATGAGTTCATACTACCATAACTATAGAACAATTCAGGTTGGAAGCAACTTCCAGAAGTAACCATTCCAGCCTCCTCAAAGTTATGAGACCAGATCAGTTTTCTCATGGGTTTGTCTAGCCAGGTTTGGAAAACAACCTCTCTGGGCAGCTTGTTCTAATGACTGATTGTCCTAACAATGAAAAAGTTTTTCCCTTCTTTTATGCCATTAGATTGCCACTGACTTTGTTTTCCTTCTTGGTTTCACAGAAACACAGAATCACAGAATGGTTGAGGTCGGAAGGGAACTCTGGAGGTCATCGCGTCCAACACCCCTGCTCAAACAACATCACCTAGAGCAGGTTGCCTATGGACCATGTCCAGACAGTTCTTGGATATCTCTAAGAAGGTAGACTCCACAACCTCTCTGGGCAACCTGTGCCGTTGTTCAGTTACCTGCACAGTAAAGAAGTGCTTCCTGATGTTCAGACAAAGTTTCCAGTATTTCAGTTTGTGCCTACTGCTTCTTGTCCAGTCACTGGGCACCACTGAAAAGAGCCTGGTTTCAGCCTCTTTGCACCCTCCCTTCAGGTATTTACAGATGTTGATGAAACCCACCTGTGCTTCCCCTTCTCTAGGCTGAAAAGTCCCAGCTCTGTCAGGCCTTCTTCATAGGAGAGATGATGGAGTCCCTTCACTACCTCCATGAACATTCACTGGATTCTCTCCAGTAGCTCCATGTCTCTCTTGCACTGAGAAGCCCAGAATTGGACACAGTACTCCAGGTGTGGCCTCACCAGATCTAAGCAGAGGGCAAGGATCACCTACCTCAACCTGCTGGCAATACTTTGCCTAATACAGCCGAGAATACCATCAGCTTTCTTTGCAACAAGGACACATTGCTGACTTATGTTCAATTGGATGTCCACTAGGACCCACAGGTCCTTTTTCTGCAAAGCTCTTTTCCAGCTGGGTGACCCCCAGTTATGCACTGGTGCCTGCGTTTTTTCCACCCCAGGTGCAGAACTTTTGCACTTCTTGCTGAACTTATCATAGAATCCTAGAACAGTTTGGGTTGGAACGGACCATTAGGGATCATCTAGTTCCAACCCCCCTGCCATGGGCAGAGACACTTTCCACTAGATCACACTGCCCAAAGCCCATCCAACCTGTCCTTAAACTCTTCCACAGCTTCTCTGGGCAACCTGTTCCAGTGCCTCACCACCCTCATAGTAACGAATTTCTTCCTAATATCTGATCTAAATCTATCCTCTTTGAGTTTAAAGCCATTACCCTTTTTCTATCACTACACTTGCTGTTAAAGGGTCCCTCTCCAGTTCCTGGAGTGACAGGAACTTCTTGAGATTCCTGTCGCTCCAGCCTGTCAAGATCCCCCTGGAAGGCAGAATGACACTGGTGAGTCAGCCTCTCCCCCCAGTTTCGTGTCGTCTGCAAATTTACTGAGGGTGCACTCTACCCCATCATCCAGATCATTAAAGAAGACATTAGATAGAACTGGACCTAGTATCGACTCCTGGGGTGTACTGGGCTCCAACTACACTTTGTACCAGTGATCACCAAACTCTTGGCCCAGCTGTTCAGCTGGTTTTCAGTTCACCTCACTCTCTTCTCATGAAGTCCATATATCAACAACTTCTCTATCANCAAATTCATTACCTGCAGTTTTATTGTTCAGCTACTTAGATATATTTTCTATCTCCAGCTCTGCATGAGTAGAAAATGAGTTCATACTACCATAACTATAGAACAATTCAGGTTGGAAGCAACTTCCAGAAGTAACCATTCCAGCCTCCTCAAAGTTATGAGACCAGATCAGTTTTCTCATGGGTTTGTCTAGCCAGGTTTGGAAAACAACCTCTCTGGGCAGCTTGTTCTAATGACTGATTGTCCTAACAATGAAAAAGTTTTTCCCTTCTTTTATGCCATTAGATTGCCACTGACTTTGTTTTCCTTCTTGGTTTCACAGAAACACAGAATCACAGAATGGTTGAGGTCGGAAGGGAACTCTGGAGGTCATCGCGTCCAACACCCCTGCTCAAACAACATCACCTAGAGCAGGTTGCCTATGGACCATGTCCAGACAGTTCTTGGATATCTCTAAGAAGGTAGACTCCACAACCTCTCTGGGCAACCTGTGCCGTTGTTCAGTTACCTGCACAGTAAAGAAGTGCTTCCTGATGTTCAGACAAAGTTTCCTGTATTTCAGTTTGTGCCTACTGCTTCTTGTCCAGTCACTGGGCACCACTGAAAAGAGCCTGGTTTCAGCCTCTTTGCACCCTCCCTTCAGGTATTTACAGATGTTGATGAAACCCACCTGTGCTTCCCCTTCTCTAGGCTGAAAAGTCCCAGCTCTGTCAGGCCTTCTTCATAGGAGAGATGATGGAGTCCCTTCACTACCTCCATGAACATTCACTGGATTCTCTCCAGTAGCTCCATGTCTCTCTTGCACTGAGAAGCCCCGAATTGGACACAGTACTCCAGGTGTGGCCTCACCAGATCTAAGCAGAGGGCAAGGATCACCTACCTCAACCTGCTGGCAATACTTTGCCTAATACAGCCGAGAATACCATCAGCTTTCTTTGCAACAAGGACACATTGCTGACTTATGTTCAATTGGATGTCCACTAGGACCCACAGGTCCTTTTTCTGCAAAGCTCTTTTCCAGCTGGGTGACCCCCAGTTATGCACTGGTGCCTGCGTTTTTTCCACCCCAGGTGCAGAACTTTTGCACTTCTTGCTGAACTTATCATAGAATCCTAGAACAGTTTGGGTTGGAACGGACCATTAGGGATCATCTAGTTCCAACCCCCCTGCCATGGGCAGAGACACTTTCCACTAGATCACACTGCCCAAAGCCCATCCAACCTGTCCTTAAACTCTTCCACAGCTTCTCTGGGCAACCTGTTCCAGTGCCTCACCACCCTCATAGTAACGAATTTCTTCCTAATATCTGATCTAAATCTATCCTCTTTGAGTTTAAAGCCATTACCCTTTTTCTATCACTACACTTGCTGTTAAAGGGTCCCTCTCCAGTTCCTGGAGTGACAGGAACTTCTTGAGATTCCTGTCGCTCCAGCCTGTCAAGATCCCCCTGGAAGGCAGAATGACACTGGTGAGTCAGCCTCTCCCCCCAGTTTCGTGTCGTCTGCAAATTTACTGAGGGTGCACTCTACCCCATCATCCAGATCATTAAAGAAGACATTAGATAGAACTGGACCTAGTATCGACTCCTGGGGTGTACTGGGCTCCAACTACACTTTGTACCAGTGATCACCAAACTCTTGGCCCAGCTGTTCAGCTGGTTTTCAGTTCACCTCACTCTCTTCTCATGAAGTCCATATATCAACAACTTCTCTATCAGGATCTTATGGGGAGCAAAGTTAAAGGCCTTACTGAGGTCCAGGTAGACAATATCCACTATTCTCCCCTCATCTACCAAGATACTCATCTTATCACTGAAGTTTATTTCGCTGGTCAAGCATGACTTCACCTTGGCGAATCCATGCTGACTACTGATGATTTTTTGCCCTTTATGTGACTGCAACTGGTTTCCAGGGTTAGCTGCTTCATCACCTTCCCAGGGATTGAGGTGAGTCTGACTGGCCCTGGGTACTCCTTCATGTCTTTCTTGAAGATAAGATTGACATTTGCCTTTCTCCAGTCTTCAGGCATTTATTGCATTTACCATGACTGACCAAAGATAATTGAGAGCAGTCTTGTATGACATCTGCCAGCTCCCTCAGGACTCACAGGTGCATCCCATTAGGGCAAATGGACTTACATCTGTTCAGTTTAAGTATTCCCTGACCTTCTCCCAGCAAGAGCACATCTTCCTTGCTCCAACCTTTCCCACTGGTCTCTGGGCCTGGGATTCCTGAAGGCCAGTCTTTCTAGTAAAGACTGAGGCAAAGAAGACATTCATTACAAAGGTCTGTCCAGTTTGGAGGGGTTGCCTAGGGCAAGTCAGCCTACCCCCCATGTCACAACACCCTCCATCAAGAAAAAAAAAGAAGGGTAATCACCATAGGTGACTCCCTTCTGAGGGAAACAGAGGGCCCGATATGCCATCTGGACCCAACCCATATGGAAGTCTGCTGTCTCCCTGGGGCCTGGGTAAGAAACATAACTAAGAAAGTTGCTCAACTGGTGCAGCCCTCTTGTTATTATCCATTATTGTTTTTTCACATCAGCAGTGATGAATTAGCAAAGAGAAGTCTAAGGGCAATCAAGATGGACTTTAGGGCTTTGTGGCAATTGGTTAAAGGATCTGGGGCACAAACAGTGTTTTCCTCTATCCATCCAGTACGAGGGAACAATATCGAAATGAATTGGCAGACCCAGCTGATCAATATGTAGCTGCAAGTTTTCTCGATCATGAGATGGTCTACACAGCACCAGGCCTGCTGGCACCTGATGGGATGTACCTTTCTCAGAGCGAAAAAAGGATTTTTGCACAGGTGTTAGCAGGGCTGATCAATAGGGCTTTAAACTAGATTTGAAGTGTGAAAGTGATAAAACCAGGCCCGCCGCTGCTAAGCTATGGAACGGCACACCAAAATGTGAGGGACTGCGTGCTAGTGAGATCCTTCAATCTGCTCCATGAGGTGCTGGGTATAATGAAGCACATTTGAAATGTTTCTACACCAGTGCATGCAGCATGAGGAACAAGTAATAGGAGCTAGAAGTGTAGGCTTAGTCCCAGACCTATGACATCATTGGAATAAGCAAAACCTGGTGGGAAGAGTTCTGTGACTGCTGTGTTACAACAGACAGTTATAGTCACTTCAGAAGGGATAGGCAGGGCAGTTGAGGCAGGGGGGTGGTGCTGTATGTGATGGAGGGCTGGACAGTACACAGCTTGCAGCTGGCAATGACACAGTTGACAGCCTCTGGGTGAGGATTAAGGGACAAGCAAATAAAGTGGATATTGTTGTGGGAGTCTACTATAGACCACCCAGCCAGGATGACAGTACTGATTCTCTAAGGTGGAAAAAGAAAGTGTATGGCCACTGGAAGTGAGGTCAGGAGACATGTAAGTACTATAGAGATGTCGTTCACCACTGGGAGAAAATTAATGTGGCCAAGGCTTCATTAGATTTGAAGCTGGCCAATTCTGTGGGCGAAAATAAAAAAGGCTTTTTAAAATAGGATAACAGCAAAAGGAGGACCAGAGATCACACTGATCCATTACTGATGAGGATGGTCACCTCACAAGCAGGGACATAGACAAAGCAGAGACATTTAATGCCTTCTTTGCCTTTGTTTTCAACATTGATGATTGGCCCTGGGACCCCCAGAGCCCTGAGTTGGAGGACCATGACTGCAGTAATGACAAACTTCCAGACAACTCTGAACTTGTGTGGGACTTGCTGCTCCAGCTGGGTGCATGTAGGTTTATGGGGTCCAATGGAATTCATCCCCGGGTACTGAAAGAGCTGGTTGATGTCATCATGAGACCTCTCTCAATTATTTTTCAATGGTCTTGGGAATCTGGAGAGCTCCCAGTTGACTGTAAGCTGGCAAATGTCTCAGTTTTCAAGAAGAGCACAAAAGAAGACCCTGGTAATTACAGGCCTGTCAGTCTCACTTCAGTGCCTGATAAAATTATGGAGAAAGTTATTCTAGGAGTTATTGAAAAACACCTGAAGGATAATGAGGTCATTGGTCACAGCCAACACAGGTTCACAAGGGGAAAGTCCCGTTTAACAAACTTAATTTCCTTCTATGACAAGGTGACCCATCTAGTTGACTGAGGGAAGCCAGTTGGTGTAATCTTTTTGGACTTCAGTAAAGCTTTCACAACATCCTTCTGGACAAAATGTCCAGCATACATCTAGACAAATGCATAACATGATGGGTGAACAACTGATTGATGGGTCGGGCTCAAAGGGTGACAGGAAACAGGGTTACATCAGGTCGGCGGCCAGTCACTAGTGGTGTACTGCAGGGCTCCATTTTAGGGCCAGTTCTCTTTGAGGTTTTCAAAAATGACTTGGATGCAGGACTTGAAGGTATACTAAGTAAGCTTGCGGACAACACTAAGTTGGGAGGAGCTGTTGACTCTGTCGAGGGTAGAGAGGCCTTGCAGAGAGATCTTGACAAATTAGAGAGCTGGGCAATCACCAACCACATCAAGTTTAACAAGAGAAAGTGTTGGATTCTGCACCTGGGACAGGGCAACCCTGGATATATGTACAGACTGGGGGATCAGAGGCTGGAGATCAGCCCCGCAGAAAAGGATCTGGGGGTTTTGGTCGATGGTAAGTTGAATATGAGTCAACAGTGTGCCCTGGCAGCCAAAAGGGCCAACCGTACCCTGGTGTGCATCAAGAATTGCTAGCTGGTCAAGGGAAGTGACTGTCCCGTTCTACTTTGTGCTGATGTGGCCTCACCTCGAGTACTGTGTGCAGTTTTGGGTGCCACAACGTAAGAAGGATATAAAACTGTTAGAGAGTGTCCAAAGAAGGGCTACGAAGATGGAGAAGAGTCTAGAGGGCAAGACATATGAGGAGTGGCTGAAGTCACTTGGATTGTTCAGCCTAGAGAAGAGGAGACTGAGAGGAGATCTCATTGTGGCCTACAGCTTCCTCACAAGGCAGAGCAGAGGGGCAGGTGCTGATCTCTTCTTTCTGGTGACCAGTGACAGGACCAGAGAGAATGGCATGAAGCTGAGACAGAGGAGGTTCAGGTTGGATATTAGGAAGAAAAGATTCTTCGTTGAGAGGGTGGTCGGGCACTGGAACAGGCTCCCCAGGGAAGTGGTCATGGCACCAAGCTTGTCAGAGTTCAAGAAGTCTTTGGACAATCCTGTCAGACATACCATCTGACTTTTTTGGGTGGTCCTGTGTGGAGCCAGGAGTTGGACTCCTTGATCCTTGTGGGTCCCTTCCAACTAAGGATATTCTGTGATTTTATGATTCTATTACCTCAGCCTTTTCCATGTCCTGTGTCACCAGATCCCCTGTCTCATTCAGCACTGGTCCCACTTTTTCCCTCGGTTTCCTTTTGTTACCTACGTACTTACATAAGACTTTCTTGTTGTCTTTGACGTTGCTGGCCAGATTAAGATTCCGTTTGGGCTTTAGCTTTCTTAACTGCATCCCTGGATACTCACATCTTCTGTATGTATCATTTTAGTGCTTGAGTTTGGCCAGGAGCTCCTTGTTTATCCACATAGGTTTCCTGACATTTTTCCTGACTTCCTATTCACCGTGATGGACCTCTCTTGAGCTTGAAAGAGGTGATCCGTGAATATTAACCAGCTTTCTTGGACCTCTTTTCACTCTGGTGTCTTATCCAACAGGACTCTTCCAGGTAGATCCTTAAAGGGGCCAAAGTCTGCTCTCCTGAAGTCCAGGGCTGAAAGCTTGATTTTTACCCTCCTACCTCCACACAGGATCCTGAACACAACCATTTCATGATTACTGCAGTCAAGGATGCCTTTGACCTTAACATTCCCAACAAGCCTCTCATTTTTAGGTACAACTTAAGGCAATAGATGTTGTGTAAAAGTATTAAATGGAAATCTGTATCCTTGTTTTAAATCTTTTAGGTCTTTCTAGTTGTATCATAAAAGGTAGTTAGTTAGATATGAAAAAGTAAGTCTCTGATTGTAAAGAACATCATGTAATCACTATATACATACATATATATATATAAAATCAGGAAAAACTTAGATTATAGGCACAAAGGCTTTTGTAGAGGTTAGAAATGGAAGTTAGAACTCATCTTTTGGGGTATGTTCATGCATGTTTTCTTGGTCAACTTTTTATTATATACAGACAAATAGTTTTATAATAGCTTCATAAGCAAAACTTACAATAAGGCTACCAATATACATTTTTGCCTAGAAGCCACCTTTTTATTATGCATAGGATTTTTTTTTTTTTTTAACTACCGCGTTAGTAGGAGTTCTGCTTAAGTGCCAGTTTACCCAGGTTGTCATTATGAAAAGAAATGATAATGTCTAAGTAGAAAGAAAAAACGGTAAATGCCTCACCTACAGGCTTTTGCATCTTTAAGTATTGTAGTCAACAGTTTCTCTGGTGAAGGATAGACGCTTTCTGTAAGTGGTGTAAATTACAGTATATTTCATGAAAATCTTTGACATTCATAGGTAAACCCCGACAAACTGCTTCACACTGCTATTTTTTAGGCCTAAGCAGGATATATGCAACAAGCATAATCTTGAGAAAGCAGATTTCAGTTCAGTTCCCTGGCCAGATACGTTATCTATGACACAAAAATGTGCACTGGGGGTGGGGTGGGGGTGGGGGTGGGTGTTTTGACAATTAAAACTACAACTTGAATAATATAGCCCTGAGTATCATTTTGTTTACGTCAACACTTCTGAATCAAAACAAATGTTTCTTAGAAGCTGGTATATAAAACACCAGAAATTAAAACCATTAGTTTTTACACAGGAGGTAAAATTAATCTTGGCCAGACACTGTCATCTCCATAAACTTCTAATATGGCAGTAAAATCCTGAAGATCGTAAGACCAAAAATATAAAAGGAATAGATAAATGGAAAGACTTAAGCCTTAAATAACTAATCAATTCTCAAGTTTTTGTTAAGAAAACCATCAATGTTCTGCTGTCTGAAGTCAGAAGAGGATATGGAAATATTGTCTTAGATGAATTCAAGGTCAAGTAGTCACAAGAACAGAACCATGCCATGGAGTGACATAAAATCCAAGATTAATTTACTAAGCAGGATACGTATAGAGGGTGATTTCTGTTCTAAGATTTCAGTTCTGTGAGACACTGAGACACACACACATTTGTGTAGGATACACATACCATTCCAGGCCTCTGGTCTTACAGGAGCCAGCACCATGGACTGCTGGTAGCTGGGCTTTTGCTTGCCAGCCTCAGTATTCTGCACAGTAGTGGATGTCCCTAAATGTGTTCTTCCTTTGCTATACCCAAGAGGATTTTTTTTATTTATTGTTTCTTAATTCAGAGGATGGTTATAAAACAATAGCTTTCCTAATCAAATAGCCTCAGGCCAGTCTCGAGGCTCTATTTCTTCATATTGAAAGACAATAATTGATTTACCACTTTGGTCAGTATCTTCTTCTGTCCTCTTGCCCTAGATGTGTTACAAGAGTGTAAAGTTGTTAACCGTTCCTCTGAGCTTCCCTGCCCCCACCCATACTTAAAACAACCTGCAGGGCAGATGATCTGCAAGGGCAGATGCAGTTCAAATCTTTTGGTCAGTGGTGGCCCTGTAAGACAACTACTTGAACTTCAACTGTTTTCCCAGGACATACCATAAACTTCTGATGAGTTAAAGCTGGTCAACTGCAGTCAAAATCTCATTTTATCTGAGCATTTGTAAGCAGGCTTCACTCCATAACAAGTATTACTATACTTCCATAATTACATAGGTAGTGTTTCTTTATTATAGATATGCAAACTCCCAACTAAACACAATCTAAAAACTATTCAAAATGTTCAGAATATGCAGTATAAATGTAACATTTTAACCAAGCCTAAAATATTGAATACATTTCAAAATAGGTTACGATTTTTAACCACTTGTCTGATTCAAAGCAAGCAACCAAACAAGAAACATATTTTCCTATTAAAGCTATTCAATAAACAGAGCTGTCAAATAAATAACATCTCTATTTCAAACACAAATCAGACATTTTAAGTAGAAAAAAAGATATCTTTGCCAATGACTAAAACAAGCTGCATTTTACACTGATGTCAATGAGCTACTTAACTATTGATGAGAAATTTTACAGCTTCACATCTCTGAGTTGTGTCGATAACATCTGAAAATGTTGCACATTAGAAACTGTGTTTAATAGCACTAATTAGTATCTGACAAATTCTTTCAAAAACATTTTGGAAATTTCACAGAATCCAAAAAAGACTGTATTGAAATGAAACAAATTTTATCTATCAAGGTCAAAAAGAACATTAAACAAGAGACATAACAAACTCTGAAACATTTATATTTTAATTACTTTCCTCAAAGATCAAGATTTTATGGGCAAATAAATCTCTGGTGACTGTAGTGACGTGGAACAAAAGGTGATGGCAGTCAGCAGAAAATTCACTTTGAGACAGTAAGAACAGTTGTACCACTTTAAGTACTGCAGTGGTATAGCATGTATTTTGTCATGTTTCACATGTCTTTCTGCACCATCTTCTCCCACTATGTACACAAACAAGTGCTTGGTTATCTGGCATCGTGAGTACTACATTTTTCAAGTTCTAATACACACTTACATGAGGTTGCATTCCCATCTAAAAGAAAAAAAAAAAATTAAACAAAAAAAACTAACAAAAACCAAACCAAACCAAAACTGTCAGGAATTCTGTTCCTCATTTTTTTTACACACAAATCATTTCCTTTCAAAGTGAAATAGTGTTTGGTTTCTTATAGTCATTCCTATTAACCACTGTAAGATCTCCCAGCCTATATCAAATAAAGGTTTAAATTTGAAATTATGAAGACTTTATTCATATTACACAAACACACTTCCAACATAGTGTGCAAGGTTTTTGAGACTGAATAAGTAGATCGACGATGACTAAAATCTATCCATATTCCAGCTTATAATCCATCTTGCCTCAGTGTTATTTACCTTCACTGATTAACCTTCTCATTATATAGCTTGAGTTCCATAGCTCAAATATACAGAGAAAGACCCATTTTAATCTCTGCCTAAAGCTCCACAGTGATCTAAGTCTAGGCACACAATCTCTGAATTTTGTCCAAATTTTGCTTTCTCAGCAAAGCCTCACAAATCTTTGTGTACCTAGAACAATGATTAGCCTAATAAGAATAAAATCCAGCTTCTGTATTACAATGTAGTGGTCACAGCATCCTTGAGGCAAACAAAACTGCACATCACAAACAAGTCTGTAAGTCTTGGGATAGGATGTGTTCTCCATATTATCATTTTGCTGAATATACTATAGAGAATCCAACAGTTAAGATTTTGGTGAGTCTGTACTTTATCCAACCCTACCAGGCCAGGAAAAGTTTTTTTAAATGTACTCATCTTTAATTTGGAAGATGAAGGGTGACCTTTCTCTACCATCTTCCCACTTGCTTGAATGGTAAAGACACCTATCATCTGTGGTAGCAGCATTACAGCTGCATATGCTCTCCTGCTTCTTCTCCATTTTGCCTCTCCACTCAGACACCTCCATGTGTAAATTACATTGTCTGGAATGCTACTTTATACTGTAAAACTAGCAAAGTTAGCAAAGTCCTGGGCGTCCCACTACTACGAGTCTTCACTGACTTGTATCACAAGTAGCTGCGAACAGAATCTGACCTATTATTTGCATACAGTATTACCTTAACAAGCTTAACCAACTTAATATATTCTTTAGCAATATATTGTTCTGTAGCAATAATTACAGGGGCATGGAAATACATGTGCTCATGTTCCTTATGCTTAGTGATTAATGCAAAACCACCTCTGGAAGCAGACGTACTGCTGACTGCCTCAGCTGAGAACACATGCATATCCCTAATTAGCACAAAACCATGGTATTATAGCAAAGCAATGGGTGACAAATGGGTGTGCTGTTGTTGCTACTAGTTCTACAGCTATGGTAATCCATCAGGGCAAATTGACATATAAGCATTATACAAGTTTTTGAAAAAAAGTTGTGGAAAAATATGAAGAAGAAAACCTGCCCTATTGAACCCACAGATACTGATGTGGCAACAAAATGAGGCAGAATTCTCTACCCTTTCTCCTCTCCCTATTTCTATGCCATCCAGGTGAATATTCTCCTTCCAAATTATTAGATTCCCAAGTGGCAGAGATAAGTTTTACTTGTGTACTCATTTCTTTCCTAATTAAAATCTAAGCAGTTCCAATTTTTGAATTCATTAACTGCACTGTGTGTAAACTGAGCATAAAAGCCTGCAACTTAATGAGAACATCATTAGTTAATTTCCCAGTACAGAACATAGAAATAAAAACATAACGGCACTAAAATTATTTTATAGACCCCTAAAATTAAACATATATCAGATTTTTTTTTTCCCAATTAACCATTTTACAAGAGAAACAAGCAGCCAAAACATTATCCTTTTAAATGAAGCACTAAAGTAGATATTTGACTTTTATGGTATAGGTTGTTTTTTTTTTTTTTTCCCCTCTTGATTTTAATCCCAACCTCTAAATGGCACATTTATGCTAACCACCTTTAAGTCAAATGGGAAACCGAATTATGAATCAGGCAAATATAGATCTCTCTGAAAAATATTGAGTAGCTGCATTTGGCACAGAATTTAGTGGTTATCAATCAACAAGAAACTTGACTGACTCATTTTGGCCTATGCAAATATATATAATGTTAACATCTTAGGTATGTTGTTAAAATCTTTACAAAAAAATCATGTTTGTCATTTTGACATATATTACTTAGTACACTTTGTACATATTAGAAATATATCTATTTCTCTTGGAGGCAGTATCTAAAGGAATATCAGGAGATCCAGATATGGCAATAAAATCAGCAACAGGGGGAAAAAAAAAAGGTGGAATTTTTTTGAGCTTCAAGTCTAAAAAAGAATTTTCTTTCACAAAGAATTAACACAGGAGATATCTTTTTATGTGCATCCAGACACTTGGGTCTTACCTGGTAACACATAACGGTAACACACCATAAAATTGGTACAGTACACAATAAAATTCTGTACTGTCATAAGATGGTATTAAGACCAAATACAATAAAAACAAAGGGGAACATAGGAGCTCTCAGCCCTTTCTTGTCTTTGCACAAAGCATCTGAATATATGCAGAATTTGCAAGATTTCCTAGTCAATGACTGAATAATGTTGTTATATCTTTGGTTTTCTTTTTTTTTTTTTTGGAGTAAAGAACTATTTTTTTTTTTCAATCTCTCAAACATGTATTCAACCCATATTGCTTTAGTATAGAGTATACAAGAGAGATACTTTGGCTTTTTCCCTATTGTTCCTATTCCTTCATCTGATTCACCAATTCGGTAAAGAAAACAGGGAAAGAGAGAAAGATCAATGTCCTTAATACTGTAAACGAATTCAAAAAAAAA
>VXAL01014230.1:7975-31235 GCA_013399475.1 Chauna torquata | reverse complement strand
AGAGAGAGAGAGAGAGAGAGAAAAGTGAGAGAGAGAGAGTTTTGGCCCAAAACACCACATTAATCCACTATTCACCAAGTACCCTACTATAAGTTTTTTTCAGAATCAGGTTTCTGATGAAAGAGTTCTTCATGGAGTGATTACAGATTACCTCAGTTGTATCCTACTTACCTGTGTAGCTGAGAAAAAAATGTAAAGCCCTTAGGAACTGTCCTGAGCTGAGAGCACAGTTCTCAGTACCTGTCTTGGGGCCAAGTGCCTGTTGCCTTCCCTTTCTGAGCTTCAGCTTTGCCAGTGATGTCTGCAGGAAGGGTGAGCAAGTGTATCAAACTCCTTCCAGTGCTTAACAGGACACTAATGACTTTTCATAAACTGCCATTCCCCACACATGGAGTTCTTCCTGAGGAAGTCGCAACTGCTGACAATAGGACCCCTAGAGACCTGGAAAAGGAGAGCACAACAACCAAGGAAAGGGGTAGGTGTTAACAAATTTCCCTGTACAAAAATTTCAGTTGTGTTATTACAGAGACATTAACTGTACTCTTTGGGGCTGTAAGATGGCAGCTATTGCAACTGAGATAGTAATAATTGTTCCTTGTGCTTTGATTATGCTGCTAATTCTTTATTTAGGCTAACAATAAATTCTTGTCTCTATTTATATATTGTGTTCCATTTACCCCATAACAAGATTATAAAATTTTAAGCCACCTAACATTGTTTCTTATTATGAATGTTGTCTTCATCTTTATTTAGTAGTAACTTAATCCTTGAGTCATTACAAACTTTATTCATTATGATTATATGAGTTTAGCTCACCTTTAAAAAGTTAAGCAAACAACACAAAACAAAATCAACCAACCAACCCCCACCCCTCACAGACACACACACAATAAAATAAAAATGTGCAATTCCCTCTTTGATCAATTCATTGGGACACATCAGTTTGGTAGTTTTGGTAGTTTTCAGTTAATTTACACTATGTCATGTTGATTTTCTATTGTTCGTACTTCTAAATGAAAAATGTGTTCCCAAAGTCTAACAATGTCATTTCTAGTACATTTATCTTCCAGACTTGCAATGTAATTTCCCAAACCTATTTTAGCTTGAATTCCACTGTTTGCATACAGAAAGTATACATGAATAATGATTGCTCAAACCAGAGCTATCATTTTTTTTTTTGATTAATTTAAAAGAAGATCAAATTTCAAATTCCCTCTTGATGTTGAATACAACTTATTGTGAGTTAATAAATTGCCATTTAAGGTTTTGAATATGACAAGCAACTGGCAGCAGGACCTCTCAGTTTTTAACAACCATTCAGTCATCAATGATATCACCGTTTTGCTTCCTCCTGTAAATTTGCAGGAAGTCCTAAATATCCATAAGTAACTGTAGCTATAAACTCATATGAAATTTCTTTTTCTAAAAAATTACTACTGATCAATCTTCTGATTTATCTGTTAGAGCACTTATCTGTAAACATTCAGAAATCTTCCTTCTGAATTTTTACTTGGAAAAAGAGGATGCCATTTTTATAGAGACAAGTTCCTCATGTTCTCCTCAAAGATAGTGTTAACATTCCTACCACACCGATAATCTCACTAGTTATCAGTAAAGTGTACTTCTAAGTGAACAAATCCAGCTCCCCGTGTTTATCACTGGGACTTTAGTTTTAGCTAAAAGTAGTTAGGAGTAGGGGGAACTCTGTGCCAGGCTGACGGACATGGCTGCTGCTTTTCTGTTCTTACCCAGACATTCACTCACTGCCCCCCTCTCAGCAGGATAAAGGGAGAAAATAAGATGAGAAAACTCATGGGTCAAAATCAAGACAGGGAGATTGCTTACCTGCTTACCAATTACAACTGTTCATATGGAACTTCCTACAGGTATTACCTTTTTTGTCTTGGATTATTAGCCATATTTTGGAACCACTAAATTTCCTTTAAATACCTTTGTCAGACCTTACTAATATATAGATAATGACTTGGAGTTGTGCTTTACCCTTTTATTTTTGTTACTCAGAGTTCACTTATCTTTGCCTGTCTTCAGTTAGGTAGAACACAGCATCTTAGTTTTGATTTTGATTTTGTAAAAAAAATTTCAGTTATTCCTTCAATTGTTTGCTCTTGGTACGTGGTTCCTTTCTTGATTAAACCAGAGCTAGTAGCATTACTGAAGCCTGGTTATCCAGGCCTCTTTTTCATCTAAGATATTTTATAGTGTCTACATGCATTCTTCCTACCTGAAAAATCTTTCCTATGAGTAAAGCCATGTATTTGCTTGTCATGGTTTTGGCTGGGATAGAGTTAATCTCCTTCACAGAGGCACTTCTTTACTGTGAGGATGACTGAGCACTGATACAGATTGCCTAGAGAGGTTGTGGAGTCACCCTCCTTGGAGATCTTCAGAAGCCATCTGGACATGGTCCTGAGCAACCTGCTCTAGGTGTCCCTGCATGAGCAGGGGGATTGAACCAGATAACCTCCAGAGGTCCCTTCCAACTTCAACCATTCTGAGATTCTGTGTTTCATTGCCTCTTGTCCTGTCACCGAGTACCTTCGAAAAGCACCTGGCTCCGTCCTCTTTGCACTCTCTCTTCAGGTATTTATATATGTTATTAAGATCCCCTGCTGTGTCTTCTTTTCTCCAGGCTGAAAAGTCCCACTTCTCTTGGGCTTTTCTCGTATGAGAGATGCTCCAGTCCCTTCACCATCTTTGTTGTCATGGTTTTGGCTGGGATAGAGTTAATTTTTTTCATAGAGTCTCATATGCTGCTGTATTTTGGATTTTTGGTTAAAATAGTGGTCTTAACTCACCAATGTTTTTAGTTGTTGCAGAGCAATGCTTACACAGAGTCAAGAACTTTTCTGCTTCTTTTGCTGCCCTGCCAGTGAGGAGGCTGGGGGTGCACAAGGGGCTGGGACAGCCAGGACAGTTGACCCAGACTGACCAAAGACATATTCCATACCATTTGATGTCATGCTTGGCAGTAAAAGCTGGGGTAAAGAAGGAGGAAGGGAGGACATTCACATTGATGGTGTTTGTCTTCCCAAGAAACCACTACAAGTGATGAGCCCTGCTTTCCTGGAAGTGGCTGAACACTTGCCTGCTGATGAGAAGTAGTGAATGAATTCCTTGTTTTGCTTTGCCTGCAGGCGCAGCTTTTGCTTTACCTAGCAAACTGTCTTTACCTCAACACATGAGTTCTTATGCTTTTACCTTTGTGATTCTCTCCCCCATCCCACCTGGGGAGAGTGAGTGAGCAGCTGTGTGGTACTTAGCTGTCTGCCAGCATTAAACTACAACATTTCATAAGATAAACAGTGTTACAGCTTCAAGCAAGAAAAAGTAATTTTAGACCAATTAAAATTGGAAGAGACCTTTGTGATCATTTGATTCAAATCTGCTCAAAATAAGGCTGGTTTCAAAGTCAGATCCAACTCTGCAGTTAGATCAGGTCGTTGAAGGCTCTGTTCAGTTGAGCCTTGAATATCTCCAAGGATGGAAATTTCACAACCTCTCTAGGCAAACCTAACCCATCTGTCAAGTTTTTCATTATATCTAACTGGGATTTCCCTACTGCAATTTGCATAGGTTGCCTCTTGTCCTTTTTATTTTCATCTCCAGGAAGAGTCTAACTCTATCTTCAATAGCCTGGCAGGTCTTTGAAGACAGCAATTAAAGCTCTCTCTTAGCCCCCTCTTCTTAAGTCTGAAAAAAAATGCATCATGCTCCAGCTCCCTTCCCATCCTGGGGACCTTCTGCTGGACTTGCTTCTATTTTGCAACAATTTTGCTGTACTATATTTCACATATTTCATGTCTTCTGTTGCAGATCCTCTGAATGTTCATACCAATAGTAGCTGTATTCACCTAACTTTTTGATGGAGTTTTTTCACCAGACATCTGGAAAGTTTTCTTTTTATGTTTGTTTGTTTGTTTGTTTGAATCCAAAGCTGCAAGTAATGGAACATAAAGTGGTGGTCATAATCAAAGCACTCTTGTTCGATAAGCTACCACAAGACAATCTATTTCAAACTTTGTGTGGGTCAATCAATATCCCCAAACCAAAACAGTTGCAAGCGTTTATATTTCAATCGCTTTGCTTGAAAATGGTAGAAACATAGAAAATTGTTAAAGTATGAGGAACAAAGGCAATATATGAATTATGATTTATTAACAAGTGCAGCCTCAGTAAGTGTTCTAACTGGCCTAGTATTACACAGCAGGTGTAAGCTGATTGTAAACTACCTATAAGCCTGACAGACCAAAAAAAATTCAATGGTTCCTGTATGTCATGGCCCCATACACAAAATCAATTCTTGTTACTGAGCAGCCCACGAAAAAGGGCAAAATAGAGTAATTCATCATTTTCATGTAAAATATTGATTTTTAAAAACATGGTTATGATCATGATTATTGTTTTATTTTGTGTTGTTTAGCTGAGGAGAAAATAAAAGTTTGTGTAGAATATCTGTGTAAGTCTCAATATTAACAATCCATGAAGTCTAGTGACCTAGGTGAGAGGGGTTTTGTTTGTTTGGTTGGTTGGTTTTGTTTTGTTTTCAGTCAGCTTCAAGAAAGTCTCTACCTTCCCCTAGAAGAACACAACATTTACAGTATCCACTTCAGTTGTATTTTATGCTATATATTTTCTTCATGCACATGCTGACACACAGAACTCATTTCTTCAATTGGAGTTATGTAGTGATATCTCAGTAACATGTTTAGAAGCCTGCAATGAGATACATTGTTTGAAATGCAGTTAGACTTCTTTTCAGAACTGTAGTTCATCACCCAGAAAAAGTAGAAATAACAAATGTGCTATGAAGTTATAAACCTACCACTGTGCATACAGTCACCTGTGCATTCCTTAGCTGCTGAAAATGAGACCTAACATTGTACTGTAAACATATGACTGGAGATATATGGTGCTTGCAGTCATATAGAGAGTAATACCTTTCTAATTGCTACAATACCTATTCCCTCCAATGTGTTCCCAATGGCTTTTATTTTTCAACTTCAGAAAAACTCTTTTATTTGTTCAAGCAGCAATCTCTTTATCAAAAGGGATAAAATCATAATTTTAATGATGCAGACCATTCTGATATTTTACTAGCATGCACATTGTTCTTCTCTTTCCTATACCTGCACAAGTTAATTTAACTTCTGAGAACTGTTAGCTGTCTCACCAGCACAAATGAAGGAAATTCCAATGCATCTTTTCTGTAGGCAATGGAAAGAGAAATGTTGCTTAATTACTTTGTACTTTTACTTGTGTATCAATGTCAGGATAAACTGTTAGATAAGGAGGAGCAGAAGCATTTTCTTCAACAAGGCAGCCAGTATTATTTCCTACACTTATGCATCAGTCATATTGAAGAGCCATGGTTCTTCAATATTCAAGGAATTGCAGATACAGGATGGCTGCTAACCTAAAACTGTGCTAAGCAAACAACAGCTTCTTCTGAAAGATTAGAAGGCTTTTGTTTTGTTTTGTTTTCATATAGACTGGTAAACTTTTTAGTCATTTTCTCTGACAGATCTTTTTGCATAGCGGTATATCTTAAAATATGAACTTTGTTTATAAAAGGAAAAAGTGCCAATGGGAAAATCAAGATGAATTTTTGTTTCTGATCTAACAGCATCAGCTTATTTCCTCTTTTCAGTTGTCCTGAATAAAGATTTATTTCAAAACTGTTCAATAAACCATCATATGTCTTTTTCTTAATAGCTCATTATTCTTACCACGACAGTAGGTAGTTCACCTGTAAAATTCTGTGCCTCAAAATGTAGTGCATATTTTCTTCTGCCCAGGCTCTACCTGCTATATTTCTGCTTAGAGGAAAAAAGAGGCATCTTATGCATAAACTCCTTCTAGAGTACAGGAGTCAGATGAGGGAAAATATGCTTAGAACTGTTGAAAATACTGATGAAAAATAATCTTGTTCTTTCTGTTAGCTGAAACATTTCAGCTTTTGAAAGGGAGATATAGAATTCATGATCCAAATGGTTATTTTCCTTCCACCCTGGGGAAACAACAACAACAAAACTTTTGTCCAAAAGTTTCCTACTGTGAAAGGAAATTCCATGCTTCTCCAAGCTTTAGTCTGCAATATGCAGTCTTCTTAACTTTTGTCAGTTCAGAAGAATCTTAAAGTATGTTGCAGTGACAATAATAATAATAATAATAATGATAAAAATAGCATGTATTTAAACATGCTTAATACATAGAAGATATGTATGCTCTCAGTTCAACCTTTTGAAAACATTCCCCAGGTCAACATTTGAAAAGAAACATGATCAAGGTGCAGAGCTTTCTATAAGAGAAAAGCAGGAGCATAAGTCCACAAATGTTAGTTCCATGATGAAATACAGCACAAGTTCTTTAATATTGACTTAGAATCATAGAATAGAATCATAGAATCATTTAGGCTGGAAAATACCTCCACGATCATCCAGTTTAACCTTTAACCTTTGGGACTTCATCCCAAATGAAAGATTTCAACTTGTTTTGTTGCATATCTGAAGCAATTTAGTTAAATTTGTATATTTCTATGGGATATTTTTATTTTGCAGAAACACCTTCTCCATGTGAGAAAACAAACCAAAACAGAAAATGTTTTAGAAAATATTGTTCACCTCTGATTGGCAGATTCAGAGATGTCTTATAACAGAATGGAGCTCTAAGAAGAAAATCAAATTTGTGTATTATCTGCTTATGTTATTCCCATTTTACAACTCAAGAAGGATACATGAAACTGCAAGGTGGTCAGGCTTATATCAAGCTCTGGGAAGATTAGGTAGCAAGTTCTCCTAGAAGCCATTTCCAAACACAAGAAGGACAAGGCGACTGCGAATAGCAAGCAAGAATTTACCAAGAGCAAATTGTCCTTGACCATCTAATTGATTTCTATGATGAAATGACTGGCTCTGTGAATGAGAGTAGATATTTACCTTGACTTTAGTAAGGTTTCTTTCAGATGATCTCCAAAAGCACTCTTGAAGTTGAACTGATCAGACTTGAACAGGTTGTGTGAATTACAAGGTTGGTAAAAATGGTTTATTTATGAGGATCAGAAGGTTAGCATGCAACACTTTGAAATCTAACTGGTAGCTGGTCACAGCTGACACTCCTCAGGTATCAACACTGGGGCCAATATCATTTAACATCTTCATCAATGATAGGAAGAGAGTTAACCCTCACCACTGTTGTGTACAACACCATACTGGAGAGAGTGGTTATTAGCTGGAGGAATGGTTTCCATTCAGAGGGACTTCAAAAAGCTGAATGAATGGGCCACTGGAAACTGAGGAAGTTTTATCAGAGACACACGAAAAGCCCTGCACCTAGGATGGAGCAATCGCATGCAACAGTATAGACTGGGGACTGACTAGCTGTTTCACAGTCTTGCAGGCAGAGGTGGAGAAGAAGACTAACCGTCGAAAAGGAGGAGAGAAAGCATAACAAAGTATGGCAAAAGGATCATCTATGTACTTAGTTGAAGAAGAAAGTGGAAAGAACCAGTTATACAAGTACCATTCCAGAGATCTGAGAATGCAGTCTGGGTGGATTTCACCTTGCCTACCTTGAGGTGTCTAGAATGTGATTTATATATGAATGACTTGTCTCAGGTAACATCATAATCAATTGAGATTTAGTCAATATGGGCAGGGAAATCTAGAGAGTGATTCCTCAGGAAAGGGGGAGAATCCGTGCAGGCTGTTTCAGGGCAATAACTATGTAATTGATCTCTCTTGCCTCTTCCACACTTTACTCTAATCAAGTTGTGCTATTTACCAGTTATAGTAAAACTGTTTCTGTGAGTGCTAAAAGGAAAGAAATTTATTTTCCATGAGCATGGAAATACAATTTTATAATAAATATATCCTTAGGGACGACTTCTGCTGACACTGCTTTCTCAGTGCCATGGTAAATCAGGAATATTATTTCTCTAACTTATATAGCTATGCTAGCAAATATCTGTAGATATGAGAGAGAAGGTCATATTGCCTAGCTTTAGGTGTCTGCAATGTTGGCACTTCTCACTTCCGGAGACCAAATGAATCGCTCTCAAGACCCCATTAGCTAGTCTTCATAGACTATCATGGCAGATTCCTAACTGCTGATAATCAGAAAATTGCTGTTTCATGCACTCTCAAAGAAATTTGCTTCAGCTCAATTTCATAGCTATGAAACAGTAAGAGTTTTTTTTTGTTTTTGTTTGTTTGTTTTTATCAAATGGAAGCTCCTGTAGAGAATTGAGAAGTCTGACTCAGTATTCCTTAAAAAATTGCTCCCTTATATCTAAGAATATGAAGAAGTTATGAAATTGCTGGAAGACCAAAGCTACAGCTTCTAAAAAAATGAACAGTTATTTGATCAAGGATGGGAAAAATGCCATATGTAACTAATTATGTCACATATATAGCTCAGTATCTGAGTTTTCATTAGAATACAGATATTACTTAAACACAGACATTTTGTGATATATGCACAAAATATTTTATGAACAATTCTCTGCTCTCAACAGCAACAGGAACTCTGGTAGATCTCACAGACATGACTGTCTTATTGTCTTGATGTAGGAATTACTGAACTAAACTCTATGACCTACCTTACACAGGAAATCTATCTACATGCTCTTATGGCTATGTCTTCCAAATTAAAAAGTCAACATATCAAGTAAATTATCTACTGTAACATTTTCTCCTTTTGCTAATTAAGGTTCTCTGCATATGCTGCCTTTCAGAGTAGTGGTTAATACTCTAGACTCATCTCAAGGTAAACTGATTACTTAGAACTGCTGTCTTGGCAGAGACTTGTTATGTGAAATGTCAGCATATAAGTTTATGTGAACCAAAATGGGATATGAATGATCTTGCAACTGGTGGAGGTAAGAGGACTGATAACCTCAATTAGGAGGAGACAGGAATGGTCATGAACAGCTGAAGTCAAAATGTCAGCAGTAATATGCTCCTCTGGCTATGGAAAAGGACGTGTGAAAATGGACTGACATAGATACACATGTTCAGCTGCCAGTGCAATTTGCTTTGGATAAGTTGTGTGAGAAGGTATACTGAGGTACAACTTCAAAGTTTGGTCTGTGTCACTTTAATCTCCACATTCAAATTAAAGTCATACAGAATCATAAGGTTTTCTGAGGATGTCCTGAGCTGGCTTTATTGCAGTTTTGTACCAAACCTGTGACATAATCCGTCTTTCTACAGCAGAAGATATCATGTACAAGATTCTTCTCATGTTACATTCATAACAGATGTGTGTTATTATTTGAAGCAAGATTTAGGGTCAATGTAATCTTGCTTCATGTACATAACAGCAAAGCTTATGTTAGCTTTAAGGTTATTGTTATATGCAAAGCGCTTTTACCAATAAATTAAATTATACATTACCAATGGGGAAAGAGAGGGAAAGTAATTTCCTCTTAAAATCCTGTTCATTTCCTGTGCATACAACAACACAAAATTAAAACCTGATAGTGTGTACTGTCGAAATAAAGAAGGACTTCTGCAGATTTCAGAATCTGATTGATCACTTTCAGCTGTGCAGCTATTCATAAGGTAAGATAGGTATGCCTTTTTCTGTTCTCAGTACAGCAGTAATTGTAGTGTCAGTATTTTCACTGAAATTATGAAGCAAAAGTTTTCCTGTTTTATTATTTTACACAATTGTTGCTAAATTTAACTTTCAGTTGATCATTTTTGAACTCTGGATCATGAGTTTTTAAATGAAAATTATCAAGACTGTAATTAAGCACTGGTAGAAGCAAACCAAACAAAAAACATAAACAGTTTCCCTTACTAAAGGCACACTGGGGAATATTATAGAGACAGCTGGACAATTTGTCTGTCTCTTCGACGTGTTGATCATAAAAACTATAATACACAATACACAGTCAGTACTTCCTTATGCAATTCTGGATGTCCCAAAACATCATCAGAACGCAATCAACTAGGTAGCACCTTCCCTCACACCCAGTGTTACTTATTTGTCTTTGAGTGATCACCGAACAAACAAACGCACCACTTTGCACCTGTTCCTAATTTAACTGTTCTGATCTGAAAAGCCTAGCTCAACAGAGAAACGATGGCTAGATCCAAAGGTTATACTTTAGGAGAGTAAAATGAAAATTAGACTTTCAGATGCCTAACTGAAAGTTCACAGTTCTGATAACTTCTTTATTGATTCTTAATCGTGGAAGCCTGTCAAACTGGCTGGATTCCCAAGGCATTGACACTTGTTAAGCTTAAAGATTCCAGTTCCTGAAATTTCTGCTTTGATTTATACTTAAGCCCAGAAAAAAAAAAAAAACAAAAAACAAAAAAAAAACCAGGAGATCATTTTACCCCAGGATTCAGTTCCCCAGTGGTTTAAGAACACTTAAGCCAGTGTTTTTGGAATCTCACCCATCAAAGTGATGTGCTCCTATTGACTTTTTTTCACCAGTGTAAGCATCCATTGGACTCTGCAGAGAATCATTTTAGGGCACCAAATCAGCAGATAAACCTCAGAAAATCAGATCAAAAAAGTAGTACTCTGCCAGCTTCTAATTGTTTTAATCTTCCTGATGTAGCTGAGAAGAAATTATTTTTGTCACTCCTAGTAAGGGTCCAGCAACTGTGCCCTGAGCTGCAAGCAGAGGTCTCAGGGCTGGTCTGGGCTCCCTTTGGCTGCAGCTGGGCTGAGCTGGTTCCAGTGCCTGCCTTGGGGCCAAGTACCTGTTGCCTCCCCTGCCTGAGCTGAGCTTTGCCAGTGCCTCTGTGGGAAGGGTCTGGCAAAGCCAGGGAGTCACTGTCCAGCAAACAAAAAACCCTGGGGGGCTAAGCCATGCTCACCCTCAGCTGGGAGTAGCCAAGAGACAGAAGTCTGGGGTGAGGAAGCATTTAGAAACAGACCAATGCAGTCCCTAAAGTGAGGAGGAAGTGACTCCTACAAACGGTGTTAAATTTCTCAGGATGCCGGAAGGCCTCTTGGGACATCTCACCATCTTCCTGCTTGAGAAAAAAACTAGTGCCTTCCATGTTAGGAACTTTGAAAGTGTAAACGAAATACCAGAGAAAAGGCATGGATATTAATATGTTTTATTGTATAGCAATTATTATCAAAGCTTTCTTGTTATAAATTGGATTATGAGAATTTAGAATGTTGAAACTTAACTAAAAAATGTTACAACCTGATAGGCTTGTGTAAGACTTTAATTAGGCTAATGACAAATTCTTGGCTCTGTATTTATGGCATGTTCCCTTTACACCAAAACAAGACTGAGTATAATACTGGGAGTCATAATGTCCCACTGTTCAACAGTCAGACAGTTAAAGTGATGTACATGCGCACACTAAACTGGAGACCAGTTTTGTCCTCTCCTATTTTAAGAACATTTCCTTGCTAGCCTAAATAAGTTAAAAAGAACATGTTCAGAAAATGAGAGAATATTTCTTTTTTTTTTTGAAATAGACTGAGATTTTTGCTTTCCACTTCATAGGAGAGACATTATCAGACTGATGAATTTTTTATCTGCAAGTCAAGTGATCATCTTCCTTGCTGAGCATTCCATACACCGGGGTTACAGAGGCAAGTGCAGACTCATCTGCACTGATTGCCAGAAATTTTGAATCTTTCCTGCCCAATGATTCTCCTTCAGGAAAACTGAAGAACTCCCACACCTCAGAGAGTCCTTAGACCACTTTGTCATTTTCTCAGTGATCTCCTCTACTTCAAACATCCTATCATCCCATTCAGAGTACAACAGGCCTTAAAATCATGACTGGCAAGAAAACAAAACAAAACAAAACAAAACAAAAACCTCACATGTATAAGTCACTATGCACTGAAAATCCATACACAAGCAAATTATATTAGGACCACAGGGCTGTTGCAATGATCAGGAAGAAACCTGGTTCAAGTTCTGTATAGCATAGATGTGACCAGTCCTCTCCAGAGGTTTCTAGCCCTAACACATTCCTAGCTTAGCAGTCAGAGTCTGTTCCTTCCCAAGGATGCTTTTACACACAGCTGTGCAAATTACTGCACAGATACCCTTGGGCCTTGAAGAGAACCAAGGAATATCTGTTGAGTTCAGATGCAAGCCCAGTGTCCTTCTGAACAAGGACAAGAACTTTTTAAGAACAAGGAAGATACATGGAGGGAAGCCTCATAAGTTTTTCTTGATATTGAAATCTTGTATCCCAGCTGCTAATTTCTTTTTATTTTAAAATGTAACTAAAATAATAATAATTGAAATGTATTTTTCAATGCACAAGTCAAGTTTTCAATTCAATGTAAAAAGAAAAAGTATTCATGAAATTTAGAAAACAATGTATTCACACTACAGGATTTGGAGTGACAGTATATATTGTCCTTCAACATCATTTTGTCAGGATTTGAATACAAATAAATTTATTTAAGTTATCCTTATGGAAATAGAGAACAAGTAGAATGGTTGGAAACAGACAAAAAAAAGTTTGTATTAAAGCAGAAGCAGAAAAATATTTATAGATTAATACATTTATTACTATTCTGTGAATAAGAAGACTAGCAATAATAGGCACAGAATAAACTGGGTATTATACACAGAAAAGCATGAACTCCACCCAAGGGGACTAGAAAATTCATGCAGATAAGCCTGTATACTGTCTTTGATTCATATTGTCTACTATAGTACATCAAAGCTAAGACATAAGCAACTCCAATGGAGAATCTATTGTATCTTAGTATAGGATGAACCTTAATTAGTTATCTAGCTGACCTCTTGAGATTAGGCATTCAACTCCTGAATGATAAAGGTTAGGTGAGAAAATCCCAGTCTTATATCTACTTCTTTATGGAATTATAAAGCAGATACTACAACTACTAAAGAAGGGATTGTGTTGCTTTATGCTAGCCCTTATGTGGACAGGAAGTTTGAACAAGTTTTCACTCATGCAAGATACTAGCAGCATCTTTACAAGAAGTCAATATTTTGTCTGAAAGAGACACGATTTTCTTTGGACATTATGAAAAATTTATAAATATAATTTTGGATTTTGACTGTCTTATGACACCTTTTAGGACACTCACAATTACAGCTGTCCAAAGAAATATTGAAAGTTCTGATTTAGAGGATGGTTGTAAGTTGAAATAATTTGCCAAAGAAACAATTGCATGAAAGGTAGAATATATTATATATCTTTTGTTTTGTGATGATAACCAGTGTGTCTGATAACTGATCTCACCAATGCCAGTGTAATACTTTCAACAGTGATATTTTTACAGAATGTTTGGACAGAATAACTAGAATTGAAGCCCTTCTGTCCTGGAGATCTGGAGTGTCAAATACAAAGGTAGAGGTAAACAAAAGCATTTATTCTGAAAACCTGGCAAAGTCTATATTTTATTATGCAAAATGATTTTTTGTTAATTATTCGTTCTTAAGTTGCAAGTTGATAGAATTACAACTGAAATTTCTGTGGAAGAAAAATAATGTTTCACCAAAATGTGTTCCATTGTAAACAATGTTATATTTTTTTATAGTTCTAACCAAAGTGTCACTCATTTAAGAGCAGCCTCAGTTTGAAGTAGAGTACTGCAGAGGGAAGTATTCTTTGAAATATCAGATATCGATAGATTATATTTGGTGACAGATCAAGGACAGTATTAGTGAATTTTGTGGACAAAAAATAGATTTTTTTTATCTCCCACCCCCGTGGCAGTGGTGAAAAGGAAAATCTTCTTCAGTAGACCATTCAGACCTCCACAGTTTCCAGAGAAGGTGGGTGAGGTCTGTACGAGGAAAGATTTTATTCACTTCATTCTTTTACTATTCATAACTCATAAATGAGGTCAATAAGAAAAACTTTAATTCTGATTATATGTATATATAAATTGCCATAATGTAATAAATTAAAGCTTTCCTTAAGATCTCAAAGCAAACACGTAAGGCAAACTGGTCCTTTGGTACTAACCTTTCCACTAAAACTTCTCTCAGTCTTGTGAGCCATATGAATTTTGTGCATATCATTCATTTTCTTCCAAAGATATTATCCTACAGGAGACAATAATATGGCATTGGCTTTATATTACTGTAAGAGTTGTAAGTCTAGCTTATTAACTTCTGTGGAGGCACTCTGAGAGTGCACTACAAAATTTTTAATGGTTAATTTGGGTTAAAAAACCATAGTTTTAAAAGACATATGAAGTCTCTGATCTTTGTAAAGAATGAATCATTAAAAAAGAGCCTGCGGCAAGTCTGGAGATAATGATTAAAATTACATTTACTCAAGTGTCTCTCAGTGGAGGAAATGACTCCAGACCTTTCTAGGGCATGCTGTTTGAATAGGACTCCACAGAGGTAACAATCTGAATTTGCTATTTCAGTAGAACTTAGAGTAAACAATAAGGTTTATCAGTGAATTTTAAACACAAAGCCAAAAGGTTATTACAAGTTAAGTCTGTGTTATTTGACTGGTATGCAGTGAAAAATAGTGAGTGTTGTTTTCATCCTTTCAAAACTAGATGGAAATCTGATACTATGTAAATGGGAAGGTATGATAAATGTGAAAATTAGAGTTTAGAAAGTGGTAGAAAAACTTGAAATATAAAAATAGTCAGACACATACTGACCCGTGGAAATTCATCTGTGATTTTCTATCTGCTACTATAGAGTATGTAGAATTAAGGAATATTATATAGGTCTGAATAATATAAAGACTAATTTTATTTCTGTAACTTAAACACTTGGGACTTGGTGACTTACAGGCAGAAGAATAACAGAATAATGAGCAGAAAATCCATAGCACATCAAAGGAGTAGCCAATGTCTACATGATATAACTCCAATATTGTCCAATGATAACATGTAAAATATTAAAGAGTATTATAAGACATAAATATATAGCAAGAACTGAACACATAAGATGAATACTAATTAGTCTTAGTACATATTTTGAGATTATAGATTGAATTAACCAGTTAAGAAATATACATAAAAGAGTATAACATGATATAGAAGGAACTTGTTATATATACAGACAGATGTGGTAGAATCCAGTACCTAAAGGGTGCCTACAAGAAAGCTGGAGAGTGATTCTTTGTCAGGGAGTGTAGTGATAGGACAAAAGGTAACAGCTTTAAATTAAAAGAGGGTAGATTTCGATTAGACAGTAGGAAGAAATTATTTCCTATGAAAGTAGTGAGGCACTGGAACGGGTTGCCCAGAGAAGTTGCGGATGCCCCCTCCCTGGAAGTGTTCAAGGCCAGGTTGGATGGGGCTTTGAGAAACCTGGTCTAGTGGAAGGTGTCTTTGCCCACGGCAGGAGGGTTGGAACTGGATTATCTTTAAGGTCTCTTCCAACTCAAACCATTCTGTGATTCTATGATTCTCTTAGTATGCTCTTTGGAGTTGAACAACTAGAGTCTGCCTTGCAGTCTGGTCATCATTGCTGTTTGGTTACACCTACTTTGACTTTATCCACTCCAAGGGAATGACTCTTTAGCCCCAGACCAAGTGCCAAAGAATGGTTTATGCCTACAATACTCTATTATTTCTGGAGCAGACTGGCTATGGTCATGAAGGCACTATGCTCATGCTCAGCTATCATTATGATTGTAACTTTTATTTTTCTTCTTCTTTTCAGGGTGGCTAAAACAATGAGGACTCTGTCACAGACCACCCATGTAGTGAACTGTAATACGATGTGTCTGTTGACTACCCAAAGACCTGAGAGGAGATCTTTTGGCAGTTTTCCATTGTTTAATAGCTGCTTGGATGATCCTGGAAAACTATAGGGTGGAAATAGTTAAATTAGTATGGTTTTGTTCATACTGACCTTAAGAAAAGCTTTCTGATAGAATTATTTTCTGGAATTACAAATGCTTTTGCCACAGGAAGAAAAGCCTGTGCACATTAACATACAAAGCATGTCGATGACTGGAGAACTGGGGCCCAGAACTAACCTGGGTTCTAGTGGCATAAAGATATTACCAGAACTAAGTGTGTCATTATCCCACTGCAATGACTGACACCCACTCTACTGATCTTATAAAGCAACCACTGATTAAAAAATGTAGTAACTTCTGTTTTAAATGTAGGTTAGAGTGAAAGAAACTGGTCCATGGAGGAGATAGTTTTATTAGAAATGTTTTTGCTGGTAGCCAGATATTGCTAGAGAGTGAATAGCTTCACCTTGGAGTGATGTAATAGGTCATATAGACTTCTTAGCTATATCTCTTGGCCCAAGTCACTTGTTCAGCACTCTGCAACTTAGATGAAAAAAAGCCTTTTCCTACTCTTAAAAACAATTTGGAAATATGCTCAAGGAATGCTAGAGATAATTTTATTTTGCTAATTGGCTTTTTACTTTCACAAACTTTTGTAGGATGTATCATAATTAAAGTTTTAGCCTACCTGAGGCCACAAACAAATTTTAAGGGGAAAAGAATCAGATGAAATAATGATGGGCAAGAAACTTCAGGAAAAAAAAAATCTTACATTGAACAGCTCAAAGTGACCACAGATCAAAATCAGACTGGCTTACTTTGTGAGGAATAGAAAATAAACTACAGAGCAGGTCTGGCTGCCTAAGAGCAAGACAGCTAAATACATCCATTTACTACATCTGCAATAATGCTGCTTTATACTTTTAATGCTATTGCTATTAGGAATAGATACTAAAATAAGAGCTCTTCTTGGAGGAGTGCTCCTTTGACACTGAGTTTCTCTGGCATTCTTTGTGCTAAGTCTCCCAAATGCAGGTCCAATGAGACTTTTGACTCCTTGCAGTTCCATATCTGAAACTTGTTCAAGATTTAACTTAACATGTTAACCACAAATTAATGTTTCTTTGCTTCTAAAAATGTTGAAGATGTATAAATATTTTTTCTGTATGTTAAAATTATAAGATTATATTATGGATATATTGCTTTTATAGAATGTTTGCACTGTGTTATTTAATTTATTTTCTATTCTCAATGGTTAATATTTTCAGTAAGTTTATTTTAAAATCAGTTCTTCAGAAACATTTTTTTCTCTTGCAATGAGTCCTTGAAATTTCTTGTGACCCAGTTCATTTCTGGAAGATAAAACCTTGCAGTGTTCATAGTAAGAGAAGATAATTTGCAAAAATTAGGGAAAAAAAAAAACTTCAAACTTTCTTGTCCCCTAAGTAGACTAGGAGGAGAAAAAATGTGACAAAAACCTGATCTGTCGCATTTTTTTTTTTTTTTTGCTGGTTTTACTGGAAATATATTTATATAATTGGAATCTTCAACAGTTGCTATATTCCATTCAGCTTCACTTTTGCATTTCCACTATCCAAGTCATCCAAAGAATGAAAAAGCTCTATTTTTTTTTTTTCAGATCTGTAAAGTTTTAGTCTTACCTAATCAAGACTCCACTTTTAAAGTTTTTATTAAGTTTTAACGATTCAGAAACAAATTATCAACTTCCTGGATATAATCTTTTCTTCTGCTGTTTCCTTTATGTGATTTATAATTTCTCTTTATTTAGTATACCAAATTTGAGTTCCAAAAACTCCTGAAGTAAAAGTCTTTATTTTTGTTACATTATTGAATTCTGTGACCTCCAATTTCATATTTATATAATACAAAAATAGGAAATGAACAAAGTGTTTTCTTTCTCACGTTTTTCAATATTTTCTCAATAAATTAGCTGTTGACTGACTAGATCAATAGACACTTTAAAAATATTGAAAGTTGATGGTCAAATTCTAATAAATACACCCTGTAATATGTTATTTACATGGTCATCAAAGTGGAAACCAGCTTCAGAGGTACCTGTCCAGTTTCTGGACAGCTGTTCAAGAAGGCAGCCGATGATTCAAACAGAAAGAAGAAGAACAAAGCAAAACAAAACACAATAAATAAATAAATATATAAATAAATGAAAGAGAGACCAAAGAAAACTCAGTGCACTGAGAAGAATTTTTATTTATTTATTTATTTTTATGATTAGCCTACAGTAAACACTACTCACAGGACAATGATGAGTTCCTGGAGCAGCAACAACCATGACCCAGAACTGTCAGTTGGCTCCTCTGTCCACAGAGGCCACAGTTCTTGACCTTTCTTTTTTAAGCCATAGGTATGGCTTACTTCTTTCTTCCTGGATTTTGTCTCACAACCCTTACATAATACTAAGATACCTGGGATTTAGGTGTTTATTGTTGTTGTTGTTTTTTCCCCAGATAAAGAAGGTTGAAACATGCCTCTTTAAGGAAGGTGTTCCAACCACTAGTGTTGAGCCTGTGATCACCAGTGGTAAGCAAGAGACAGGTAAAGGGATGAATTCCATCTCATAACTAATTTTTGAGGTTATTTCTACAAATGGACACTTCAGGGGTTTATTTGACATATTTTATGTGTCTAATGGGGGTTCATGTGAATAGAGTTTTAGAAGCACCTACAATTTCTTTCCAATGACCACAGATGAATTCTAGGTAACTTAGCTGGCTGTAGAACTTTGCACAACAGATTTGTGACTTTCAGTAGATGAATCCTACCTAGCTGAATATGGAACAGAATGTGTACATAACTTTATAAAGAAATGGAACATACAGTGACTATGTTGGACTCTAGTCTCTGTTCTAGAGATTGTTTTACTCATCAGATGTNAAAATATAAAAAACAAAAAAAAAAAAAAAAAAAAAAAAAAAACAAAAAAAAAAACATAGTCCTCAGAACAGAAAGAAGAAAAGAGTATTCTTATTGCAGCTGAGCCTCTAGTTTTCAGTTATCTCTGTCACCACAGATCCTACATTTTATCGTTACATATTGCAGCATTAAGAGAGTGGGGAAAGATGTCCCTGGGCTGCCTAGTTCAAGCATGGCAAACATTTTCCTAGGCAACAGGTAATGCAGTTTTAAATTCTGCCATTAGATGCTCTACAATCCAGGATTCTTATTTATATGCTTAGCAATTTACTCCAAGGAAATAATATATAGTAATATAAGTAAAAAACTTATAACAATAATATAAAGAAGAAGTAGTTTCAGTTGTGGCTTTGAATAAAAGTTACCATCAGGTCCCGGCCAAAATGCAAAGATATCCACATATATAGTCTACAAGCACCTAACAATTTTGGCCCTTCAGGGCACTGAGGCCCTACTGTGCTTGGTTCCTGAGTCCAATTACAGTTCAAATAGGCGTTATATTTATAGCTGCACAAGACAGGAGACCCCTTTGTAAAAGACCCCAAATCTGAATTTTGACATAAAAAATGAAAGTATCTTCCAAGTTCAAAAGTAGTTTAAGCAACTGCTGAGTAGCGCTTTTGGTTTTGATTGCTTGTATCACAGATTTTTAACTGTTATTGAAGTCCCGTTCTAGCCAACTAAATGCTTTTTTTCTGGGCCTTGCTCCAAAACAGTACTTTAAAACCATACTAAAAAAAAAAAAAAAAGTGAGAGAAAAAGTATATTCTGTAATTTATTTTTATTGAAAATGTAAAATAATTTGTTACAAACTAAACAAGTATGACCTTTCCAAAATTCATATTAAGAACATATTTTCCTCACACTTTAATTTTAAATGCTAACATTCTTTTCTTATATTTCATGAATTAAAATGGGCACAGGAATGCACAATACATTGACCCCAAACTAATGTTGGCACATTCTTAAAGCAGTTTTCTTAATGCTGGTTTGTAGCAGCATTTTAAATTTGTTTAAATGTTGCATTATGTTCATGCTAGGTTTTCATAAGTTTTGATAAGTAGTATATTTACTGCCTGAAGTAATATAAGTTAATTATGCATTTAGCCAACTAAAAGAAAAACATCTTAAGTCCTTTTCTGTTTTCCTTTGTGCTATGTGAAGTTTCAAAACCTCATTATCTTAATTTTGAAAATATGTTTCGGCTGACTTCTCCATTTAATTCTTCCCGTCCCCCCCCCTCCGCCCATGGGTTTTCAAATATCTCACTCCTGCACTTGGTCATGTTCCCAGTCCCAGAAATTCAGTCAGGTAAACTAATAAGCAATGATATTTCTCTGCAAAATCCTTTTTTTTTTTTTTTTTTTTTCCTACCAACCGCTAGCAGATGTAATTTATTCATCAGTGCCAATGAAATATTGATTTTTTCAGCTTTTATTTTTTTGTGTGATCATGTGCAGAGTATGAATTCCAAATTCAGTTTCTTGTCACAACATTAACATTTGCTGTTCCAAGGTACAGAAACTACATTATAGGCCATTCTAATAAGCTAATGACTATTACTATAACAGATTTCTAAAATAGAAAGCTATCAGTGTTTACTATCAGTGAAGGATCACCATCTTCCTTGTGTCTGTTGGTACTGATAATACTAACACTTTGTACTTGCCCATTTAAATAACAGTCATAAAATATAGGGGATTCCAAACCATGATTCATCATTTCAGGATAGTCATCTGAAATATGGTGATATAAAATATCAAAGAAGAAATACTGTGAGACAAGAACTCCAATACCTTGGACTTTGGACACTTTCACTGGTTCTTGAAAGAACTAAGCAGAAAGTGAATGGTTGGTTTGTTGCCCTGATATACAATAGTATTATAGCTTCTATAATTTATCTTCTCCAACAATATCATTCATTCATATTAATGACTGAAGAAAAGCTGGATTTTCTTCTCTTTCTTTTTTTTTTAAATGTTATTATTATTATTTGTTTGTTTGTTTTAGTATCATGATTCTACTTCTCTGGTTTCAGTTGTTAATTTCGATTCCTGTCTATTGAACCTTTTTTCCATTGGAAGGAAAGCCTTTGCAGATTCCCTAGAGTAATATAAGTGGCAGGAACTCTATAAAACACCGGTGACTGATAGGATCATTTGAGGTCTGCAAATCCTGTGACACCCCCATGGATGTTTCTGAAAAACTACTACTATCATATTTGATGAGTCACTGAAAATTATATTTACTGTGATGAGGCAGCACTGCAGTTGGGAAGTTAGAGGGGACAGATACTGATTATTGATAGAGAGAAAGGAGAAAAAAAAATAGAAAGAAAACTTGGCTTATGAAGTTGGAATGGATTTATTATTACACCTAATCTGAGTACAGGATTTCAGCAATTTATGATTGCTGAAATGAAACAGAAACAGCAGAGGTGTCCAAAATAAATAAGAGTGCTCAACATATTTCAGGTGAAAAACAATTGAAAAGAACTGCTTATTTCTATTTTCAGTATAATGTGCTGAATAACCCTGTTTAAAATGTCATTGAGGAGACTGGAAATTAAAGATCCTTTAGCAGAACTAGAGCTGTGGCTTTACTGGCTGTACATATTTTGTTTTCCTTGACTGGATAGCATTCCCAGTCATTTCTTCACTATCACAAAAAGAGTTTGACCCAAATATCAGAAAGAACAAAGTCTGGGGAAAGATATTGATCACTCCAAGTCCTGAGAAGCCCAGACCACACCATCTGCAGATACACCATTTTGTTATAATATAGCTATTTTGAAGAGTTAAAATTCCATCATAAGAAAGACATGACACATCATACATCCAAATATCATCTGTGAGTGGGTGCAAATTCTCCTCAGAAGACTTTGGTTTATTGGATGGACCAGGAGCATTCAAATCCCCTAGTCAAGTGTTTTATACATGAATCTTATTCATAAGCTTTTTCAAACCTTGAAAAAGACAATTTCTGCTTATCAATTCTGAATTCCTGCATACCACAGGACAGAATACTTTAACTGGTGGCCTACAAGCTAAGTCTATCTTGTGTGTTGATTTCATTTAACCTATGAGCTTTGCAACTGTTGGGGAATTGCAGGAACATTGTGAGGATGAGAGGAACAGGCAGTTACTAGCAGTGTATTAAGCCTCTTATGCACTAGTATCATTACACAAATTTCTATCTGGATGTCAGGGCAGAGGTTGTAACTGTTGAATTCTTTTCATAGAATTCATACATTGCACATTATTTTCTGTTTAAAAGGCAGAGGCTGGGCAGTGGAAAGCTATCTGTCTGCCTCATCTGTACAGGGCCCAACTTGCTTCTCAAAATTGCTTCTCCCTGAGAACAAAAAGGACTTCTCAACTGGAAGAAAATTCCTAGAGATAGACTGGATGGGTTGCAAAAGAAGACATAGAATACCTCTGAGGTGACACTGGAGAGGAGACTTTTCCTTGAGACTAGCAAAGAGTATTATGTAAAAGTTGTAATCAAGGAAGTCATCAAATGTCCTTGGACTAGAAAGGAAAAAGGAAATAGCTGACCCTAAAAGGATACAGTGATCAAGACAGCATCAGTTTTCAGGCATATTGGATGTCTGTGGCAAGGTTTTGGCAATGGGGGTACTGCAGAGGCAGCACCTGTGATGAAGGGTCAGGGGCTGCACCATGCTAGACAGCCAGTTCCAGGCAGCTCCAAAGGCTCACTGCAGGGCACAGCTGGGCCCAGCAGCCAACATGGTGGCACCTCAGGGGAAACATATCTAAGAAAGGGTAGAAAACATTGCCCCAGCAGTGAGTAGTGAAGACAAAAAGTGTGAGAAAAAGCCCTGTGAGCACCAAGGTCAGAGAAGAAGAAGAGGGAGAGGAAGAAGGTGATTCAGGCACCGGAGCAGAGATTCACCTGCAGCCCATGGAGAGTACCACTTGGGAGGTAGAGGAGTTGGGAATGAAAGAGTAAAGCTGAGACAAGGAAGAAGGAGGTGAAGGTGTTTTAGTTTTTATCTTTGCTTCTCATCATCCAAGTCTATTTTAATTGGCAATAAATTAAATTAATTTTCCCCAAGTGAAGTCTGGTTTGCCCATGACAGTAACTGGTAAGTGATCTCCCTGTCTTTATCTCAACCCAATAGCTTTTTCCATCTTATCTTCTTCCCCTATCTTGTTGAAGAGGGGGAGTGAGAGAGCAGCTGGGGGTGATTGTGGGTTTTTTGTTTTTTGGTAACTAGCCAAGGTCAACCCACCACATTGAGATTTGTTCTTAACAAGGCTGAGCAAACAATGTTTTACCTGCTTCAAGACTCACTTTTTCCTCNTTTATAAGTATATAAGTTTGTAAGAAAAAGCACACATATCACTGCAACCAAAGCTCTGTCTTTCATTACTTGTCCTTTTCTGGTCTTTTTGAGAGGATAAATCTTTAATATTCTCCACTGTGACATTCACCAGAGAAACTCTACAATGACAGGATTTTCTAGCCTGACACTGATGACTAGGTCTGTTTCTCTGTGGACCAATCTATAGTTATCAGTTAAAAAAAAAAAAAAAAAAAATTGTGAGGGGGGCCAAAGGAAAGACTAAAAA
>VXAL01014229.1:1191-30924 GCA_013399475.1 Chauna torquata | reverse complement strand
TTTACCAAGTAAAACCAATACAACATTACAAAGCTGACCTTGCATTAGCTTCCCCTTGGCAGAGAAGGTACTATTTTTCCAGAAATTGGTTGCTTCTGATTAGCCTGAGAAGGAATTATCTCAGCCAACTCAGTTGTCTAAGAATTGTTGCCAAATTGTAAACTGGACATCTAGCTCCTCCTATGGTCAGTGGAAAGAAATTGACATCAAGTGATTAATACCCTGCAAAAACAGGTGTCAGAGAGTGGTGAGAATTTTTGGAGGAAGTCTTTGGACTGGATAAAAAGGGAGCCTCTATACAGAGATGAGACTTAGATGACTAATATTAGATGGGTAAGGCTGAAATGCTACCTTGACAATGTATGTATATCCTTTGCTGTACATATAGTATCTCATACTTAAGATATTTATTAAATACCAGGTATGGGAATTCAGTATTATTTTGCAGTTGGGTTACAGGACTAACAAAAATATTTAAGAATGTTCAATGGACGGAACATCAAGTATTTTTCCTTTATTTCCTAATCTGTCTGTAAGAAGTTCTCCACCATGTTCAGAATTTCAAAGGTAATTTTGATTTCTCTCTCTTTATCAATGATTTAAGTTTTGTGTGTGTGTATGGGTCTGTACCTAGTATTTTTGATACATTGGGAATATCTAATTTCTGATTCATTCAATTACAGAAGTCTCTTCAGACTTTTCATATCAGTTTTGCCTATTAGAAAGCATAAATTATGGATTCTAGTACCTTTATCACATAGATCTTTGAATACTGCCATGATAAAAACAGTTACTAGTATAAAAAGTATTCATAGCTTTCACTGAGGAAAACTTGAAAAAACACAGGTTTGATGATGGAAATCTTGAGACACAAACTCCATAGAGGTAATATCCTGTTACTTACTAATTATTAATCAAGAGCAACACAATTTTATGTTATGTTTTGTTGGTGATATTAGGCTACCTCCTGTAGCTGGTAAAAAGAAACAGCTTTGGGGTACACGGGCTTCATCTTGATTCTATTATGTACAGTACTGATGCAGCTGTAAATAAGAATAAACCTGACAGTTTATTCTGCAAAAGTGGAACTTAAATGAAAATTAAAGACATTGCCAAGAGGGTAAACCATGTCTTGTTTTACAAGAATTACTATAACATGATATGAGTCATATACCTATCTTTAATTTCACTGTTGTGGTGGGTTAGCCTTGGCTAGGGGCCAAACTCCTGCCCAGCTGCTCACTCACTGCTCTTCCTCAGTGGGACAGTGGAAGAAAATAGGCTGAGAAAGCTCTGGTTCAAGACAGGAAGATTGCTTACCAGTATCTGCAACAGGCAGAAGGGACTTCACTTAGGGAAAAATTAATTTATTGGCAATTAAAGCAGATTCAGGTAGTGAGAAACAAAGACAAACTTTAATACAACACCTTTCCTCCCCTGTTTCCCATGCTCAATGTCACTTTTTCACTCCTGATTCCTCAAACCCCACTCCCAAGATGTTCAAGGTGAAGGAGAATGGGTGTTACAGTCAGTCCATAACAGCTCCTCTCTGCCGCTCCTTCCCCCTCACACCTTTCCTCCAGCATGAGGTCCTTCCCATGGCCTGTCGGCTTTCAGGATAAATCTGCTGTACCATAGTCTCCTCCTCTAGCTGCGAAGGAATCTCTGCTCTGGTGCCTGGAGCACCACTTCCACTCCTTCTTCTCTGGCGTTGCTGTACACAGGGCTGTTTCTCACACTTTTTTCCCTCACTTCTCGCACTGCCGTGCAGTGTTTTGCCCTTTCCTACATAGGCTTTCCCCGAGGCACCACCATCTTGGTTGCAGGGCCGAAGTGGGGCCATTGGAGCCAGCTGGAACTCTCTGTGTCCAGCATGAGGCAGCCCTAGCCTTTTCTCACAGAGGAGCTCTGCAGCCCCCTGCTGCCAGCACCTGGCTAGCTGCACCTAATATATGTGTCTGCAATAAAAATGCTGCTGTGTATAACTGCCTTAATTATTCAGAAAGTTTTGAGTGAACCTTTCCATGAGACTTCCTTGGAGTAACAAATGGACCCTTCCTGGCACGAACAAAGGTTTTAGAGTGATGTTGAAACAAAGGCAGTGCACATTTTCTAATGTATTTGCAGTATGAATTTAGAATTCAGTCCTGTTGAATTTTCAGGCTAACAAATTACTGTTTCACCAGAAAGAGGTGAATTTAGATGGGAGAGAAGGCTGTAAGGTATTTTCAGGTTTTGCAATCATATAGTAGTTGTTTTTTTCAGTTTTAGATAGTTATTTCTGTGTATGGAATGAATGAAAGTCTCTGATTCCTGTAAGTCATTTTTCACATTGCTGAAGAAATGTTGAAGCAATTGCAGTTTCTGTAATAGTAAATAAGTATTTGTAATTGCCAAGTTTTGTGACTGCTCTATAGAACCATACATTAATCAGGATATAGGTTGACATTCGTATTTACCTGATCATATTTTTAGGAAGTTATAGAGGCCTGCGGTCTCATTTAAAGACTGTAAAAATGCCCCCAAATCCCTCCCCAACAACAACCGAGAGAGAGAGAGAGAAGGAGTGATAGAGACAGAGAGGGAGAGAGAGGGGGAGGGAGCAGTTACTATATAAATGTGACTATAAAAAAATTACATTAATTTGCTAACCTGACTAGAATTTGACAATTAATTGCAGCCCTGCTAACTATTATCTTTTACAGAAAGATAATAGTTTGAATAATGTATGGTGTTTTGTTAGTGTACCACATGGGAAATGTTTTTCATTTTTGCACTTTGTGCTGTTAAAAAAGTTATTTATAAATCTAACAGTCAAAGAAGAAACCTCTTTGCTGTGCATCTTAAAGACAAGAGAAAATAAATCTCCTTGCCTTTTCCTGTGCTTCTGAAAGCAAGACTAGCATAATCATATATTTTTAAGGTGGGTGACTCATGCGTGCAGTTAACATTTATAATGGTACATCTTAAAAACGCCAGCTTCTTCGAGACTGACTCAGTCAACATTATGATACAGTTAATAACATAATTAGACCTGGTATTAACATCATTGTTGGTAACATCTTAGAAAGGGTTTAATCGTTAATGATATAGGAAACCTTTGTCTAAATCTTAAAACGTCTCCATGTTGCAAGACTATGTAATTAATGCAGTGACCAGACATAGTCCTTGCAAAGGATAAATGGTATTTAAATGCAGATTATTCTCCTAGTTTTGTGGAATGTTTTTTTCTTCATTTTTTCTTCATAGTTTGTGCAAGTTATTTCAGATGGACAGCCAGATGGATTGAAAAAACGATAGAGTAAGACATGGAAAACAATCAAGGCATTTTACCTTTCCTAGCTAACCTTTCTAAAATCATGCCTGATCTTCAGAAACAAAATGAAAAGTGTTCTCCTCCATTAATATTGAGAAAATATTTCCCTTGGTATACCAGCAGTAGTGACTGACTTATATAACATTGTGCATAGAAGAATTCTCTGTGGGATGCTGTTATTTCTTCTTGCGAGTAGCTACTATATTATCTCCTAAGTATAATGGCACACACGTGCATAGAGTTTTAAGAAGATGTGACCTTGTCCACTTGCAGAACAGAAATAGGACACTTGGGGCCCAAATCCATGTCACATAATATGAGGCACTTCACTGAGACAGCTAAGACACAAGCACAGATGTTTCAAGTTTCAGTGGTCAGAGTATGACTGGGAACTGAACTGACTTATCAAGATACCTACCTGTCATTACGGACCATCAAGGAAGCCTAGGAGGACCAACCTGGGTATTTTTAAAGGCTCCACATAGATGTTTTCTGTTCCAGTGTTTTTTGGCTTCTGTTACCAATGACAGGAATAGAATGAACTATGATTTTTTTTTTCTTTTCTCCTAACCATCTGATACTGTAGATGTAACAGCAAAAATAAAAAGGCCTATATTTGAGTTATCTCAAGAAATTGAGCTTGAGCTGCGTCGCTAAAACCACTTTAGTTAAAGGTTAATGTTCATTAGTGTTCAGTCAACAGCACTCTGATAAACCTCTTAGTTTAAACTAAATAACAGAATAAAAGCTAGTAGTACACTGGTGAACATTACAATAAAACATGGCATATTGCTTTTATAAAAATAAAAACAACAAACTTTGGAAAACTGGGAAATGCTTCCACTGAATATATTATAAGTGGAGTTTTATTCCCATTTATACTTGCAGTGATATATGAAACATTACTGTTGCTTAGATTGTAAAATAATTGAATCCTGGATTTCATTGCTTAAGATCAGAATATGAGACCCAATTGACAGGTCAGGAAATGCATACATTAGCTCACCGCAGCTTGTGGAAGGGTAGTAGGTTTGGAGTGGAGTAAGGGACAATACATGTACATTTTCCCAGTTTTGTAGTAATGCATGACTGACTTGCCAAGTGAATACTATTTGGGAGATCTACTCCACCAGTGATTTAAAGCAAGAAAGATACTAACCTCAGAAAGAACCAAGCGAGTATTTTCTACACTGAGAAAAATTATTAATTAAAATTAAGGGTGAGCATAGGCCAACTTTTGTTTCTAATCTGCATGCTGGCCTTCTTTTTTTACTAGACAGTTTACTAGACAGTTACCCCAGATCAAAAATAACTTTTAGGCTGAAAGCAACCAGCATTTACTCTAGCTAATCAGTATGATAACATTTTCCTCAATTACTTTACTAATAATACAAAAACACAGCACTTTTGGAAGATGAACATGGAATAGAAATGAAAAATGAGTAAGACTGAGAACTAAGCAGGACCAGACCAGTCTGAAGTTAAAATTAGTTCTGGATTTCCATTTAGGACAGCTCAAGTTTTATTCCTGCTTTAATACTTCAGAACTATAATTGGTTAAATAATAAAATTCTAATTCATGAATGAAGGTTTTTACCGTGGCTCATGTTCTGTAACCCATGAAGGAGATTATAATGAAAAAAAAGTTTGTTGTGGTTTAACCCGGCAGGCAGCTACACACCACACAGCTGTTCGCTCACTCTCCCCACCCCCCGCAGTGGGATGGGGGAGAGAATCGTGAAAAAAGGAAAAAAGAAAAAAAAAATCGTGGGTTGAGATAAAGACAGTTTAATAGGACAGAAAAGAAAGGGAAAATAATGATAATAATAATAATGGCACTAGTAAAAGAATACACAAAGCAAGTGTACACAATACAATGCACGATGCAATTGCTCACCATCCGCCGACCGATGCCCAGCCTGTTCCTGAGCAGCAGCCCCCCCTTTTCCCTGGCCAGCCCCCCCAGTTTTATTGTTCAGCATAATGTAATATGGTATGGAATATCCCTTTGGTCAGTCTGGGACAGCTGTCCTGGTCCTGTCCCCTCCCAGCTTCTTGTGCACCCCCAGCCTCCTCGCTGGCAGGGCAATACGAGGAGCTGGAAAGTCCTTGGCTCTGTACAAACACTGCTCCGCAGCAACTGAAAACATCACCAATATCTTCATCAAAAAATCCAAAACACAGCATTGTGTGAACCTCTACAAAGAGAATTTAACTCTATCCCAGCCAAAACCATGACATAGTTGTTTCATTAGCTGGAAAGGGATTGTGAAAACCGGGAGCTAAGAAACGGGTATAAACATAAAGTAAAGCTGTTGCTTTGTTAGTCTGAATCAAATCTCAAACATATCTAGCTGTTCACAATCAGAGGTTAAGTGCCTATTCCAACTCATGAAATAATCAATAACAATAAATATTGCAGTCAAATTCCTGTAATAACTTCAGACATCTCAAACCAGAAGCACACATAAAAGAACTGTAAAATTTTTAAACACATTGCAAGTAAAATAGTATTCATTTGGTGAAAATTGATTATGGTTTTTATTTATTTATTTATTTATTTTGTGTGTGTGTGTATGTGTCCAGGTTTTGATAATTATTGACAGTGAAATGGACTTGTGTGCTTCATTTGAATAGTACAATGCAGACATTTATTTGAAATAACAATTTTAAATAACAGTACTATATTTGGATTAATAATTGAGTCCTCTGGATACCTTTTCACTTGAGAAGCCTAAGAATTTGAAAATTTCCCCGTAAATTGTATTTAGCTTTTAGGGAAATCCTGCAAGTCCTTATTGCCTTTTTATGATTCATCTCTTTTGAGTTCTTTTGCCAGGTATGCTCTATTGAGGCCTTTTAATTTTTTTTTTTTTTTTTCAGATAGCTTAATCTTACATTTTTACTTCTTGTTTTAATAATTTTTTTTTAGAGCTGAAAGCATGTGAAGGTCTACTTCCTCTCTAGAAGGTAACAGCATTCTAAATACCATGTAGCTTCACTGTTTTAATGTAGCATAACCAGAACTGGTACACAATAGAACATTAAATCAAGAATAAGTGTAACTTTTTGGTTTATTTGTTTGTTTGTTTGTTTTATTTTAAGAACTGCATAGAAAATTGTAACACTTAGGTACAGAGGAGGTCTGGTGACTTAGCTAGAGGAGTGAGCAGAGTTAAAGTTGTAGTGTATGACAAGTATTTTGGTGCTGAGTTCCTTCAAAGATGAGAATTATCTGTGCTTTCAATTGTTTTTCATTTCCTTGTTGCTGTTGTGGAACTGTAATTGCTTTCTGCGGGCCCAGAACTTCATCCTCCCCTACACAGCAGCATTGCCTTGTACATATAAAGGTGACGTAAATACAAACAGAAATATAAACACACTCCAAAAGCCTTTTTAGTAAGGACTTTCAAAAAGTATAAGCAAATATGTTATATATTGTTTCTCTCTCTCTTCTGTTACTGAATTCCTGTGTGTTAAGGTAAAATTTTAAACATATAAAGAAATTCTTCATATATATATATATATATATGTGTAGTATTTTGGTATATTTACAAAGTAATACTTTGTATACTTTTGCTGTACTCTTGCAGAAACAGGAATTGGTAGTCAACCATTATTTTTGTACACTAAAACTGTCCTTAAAACTTACACTGTTATTAAAACTGGATGGTAAGTGACCACTCTAGTGAGTAAAATGAGTTCTGTTTAATTGGATCACCTAAAATAAATGGCTTACTGTAAGCACTCTGTGAATTTGGAGATGATTAAAGTGTTTTATGATGAATTTCTGTCCACTGAAAATGATATCTGAAACATCCTTACCTCTGATGCTTGTTGGGATATTCCATTTCCATGGATATGATTATATGGGTGTGAATGTTCATATTCATATTTGTATATATCTGTTCTGTTTATTAACTGATTTTCAGGTCAGTGGGAAAAAACAGAGATTCCATAAACATCCTTTATAAAATGTTCAAGCCCGAATTGGTATATGTTTTCTTAAAAAAATCAAACTCATTTTGTTAACTGATCTCTGAGAGTTCCCCAGTTTAACCAAGTATGGTGTGAGTTTTTCTTTTTGTTTGTTTGTTTGTTTTTGTTTTGTATTAATTTGTGTGTGTGTGTATGTTTAATACTGGATGGTGGCATGGCCAACTGGAGAAATAAGAATTTGCAAATTGAAAAAACAAAGTGTATCACTCACAACACCTCCTGCTGCCACATATTGCATATGTTCAGATGTTTTGTGCCAAGCAGCGAAGTTCTTACACTATCCTTGCAAGATTGTTCCAGAAAAAAAATAAACGCTAGTGACTAATTTCTTAGTATGATTTTTCTTTAATAATATTTACCTGTTATTTGTACTTACTACAGCATGTTGCATTTCTGTTATAATTTCTCTAGTCCTTTTGTTTTAATCGTTTTAAATTCTGTATAGTCTGTATACACCTATCCTACTAGCATATCTGAACTTCCTTTCAATACAAGGATGATGAACTGATATTACTGAGGATATTACTGAGCTACAGTCACAGTAAACTAGAACAGAAAAGAGGACATTTCCTTTTTATTCCATGTTGCTTTTGCTACTGGATTATAAGCTTGCCTTGGAAAATGTATGGCCAATTTGCCTCTGCTGGAAAGTATTTTTCAACATCACTGCTAAAAGGTATTTCTGTTGAATATCAGTGCTTAGATTTATTTTACTCCAGCTGTAGTTATCCACTGTAACCTGTTGTTGCCTATTTTTTTAACTTTCTTTATAATAATTTCATCTGTTATTACAATAAGGTCATCTGTGATTTTTGTTACCTATTTACAAGTATAGTGCAAAATGTTATAAATCTCTGCCCTGTTTCTGACAGAGGGTGTATCTATCTATTATTACCCAAAGTTGTCCTTTTCTTGGATTATACTGCTTTTAACTCAAGTGACACCAAAGAATATTTCTCTTCCAAACTTAATTGTTTTCATGCATTTCCTCACAGGACCTTTCCTGTCCTGCCTTCTGGTTTCTTCTCTGTGGATAAGCATTCTAGCAGCTTTCACATCCTAAGAGGCATTAATAAGGGCCGCCTGCTACTGCGACTCATTTAAAATGTCTCTGCACAGTCTGAGAGGAGAGATAATAAATATGTCCAGGCCATGGGGGATCACAAAGGAACCATGAGACAGTATTGGTCAGCATGATGGGCAGTGGTCTCAGCATGACAGCAACCTAACCTTATGCTCCATTATTCCTCTGTGTAAATGCTCAGCAAATGTCACAATCCTGTATGTATGCTGTAAGCAGTTTGTGGCAGGTACCACATGCTGCTGTAGGTCTGCACATAACCACTGCAGTGTTAGTTTTTAACAAGTAATATTGATTCTCCTGTGCCCCCAAAACCATTTACGAACAATTGGCTAAGTCTTTTCTAACCAGAAAATCCAAATACTTATTTTGTATGTTTCTATAAGTTAGAGTTGATTTTTTTTTAATTGGAGGAGAATGGAAATTCATCTCACCCCTGTAGTTTTTGAATATGAATTCATTCAGTCATACTTCTAGCTCTGAGCATCCCTAGCTCACCTACTTAAACATTCCTTCTATATGTTCAGCGCTTTTCTTGGAAGGGTTTTGTCATTTCCTTAATAATATTTTCTCTTTGGTGATAATACATATAACCCATTACATATACAAATTTTCTTGACTTTAAGAAAATATGTAGTTGAAGAGGAGATAAACAAGTCTTATAACACCTTTAAAAGTGAAGGGCATGGCAAAAGCACCCGTCTTTGCAGATGGAGAAGATGTGTCTATTTCACACTGAGAGTGAAATTGTGTACATGGCAAAGAATGCATTCATGTCATGTTGTCTCATGGGATTTTTCTTTTGCTTTTTTTAATTTTTTTTAGAAAGTTGAAACAAGGTCAGACATTCTTTGGAGTCAAGCTAATACACTAAATCTGATTTCCTTACGTATGGCAAAATAAAATCAAAATTAAAAAAAAAGCAGAACCATTATTTAACACTAATGAATTTTTAAAAAAAAAGCATAATTCAAAAACAGTACTGAGAAAAAACTGTATGTTGCTGTACAAGAACATTATTTTTATTCCTGTAATAAGTACAGTAAATAATATGTAATATTTTCTTATGTCTTAGATTTGCCTTTTTAGCTGATTTGCTTAGGATCTGATGTATGCCTTCTATTTATTATAGTATATTTCTTCTGAAGTATTGAAAAGTTCCTTCCCAAATGCTCTTGGCATTAGAAACAAATTTGGAGAATAAAAATCTGAAATGAAGAAACATAATATCTTAATCAGCCATGAATTTACAAAATATAGTCCACATAACAAAATCACTTCTATTCAAAAGAGTAGTTCTTGGGTTCAAAACACTTCCTACCATCATCCTTCTGCCATATCAACATCCAGAAAATAAGGATTCAAAAAAGACATTAAATTCTGTCTTAGTTGCACCATGGAATAACACTAATCATCTTTTTTTTTTTTGTGAAATGTGAACCATACATTCCCTTTAGACGTTCTGTCAATATTTCTTAGATGACACACTGAATTGGGAATAGTTGCAAATTAACTATTATGGTATGATAGAGGGAGTGAAGGCTTGTCTAGAGGAGCAAAACATATATATTAGTAAGACTTCTCATAGAGTAGATAAAACTCTTCTTCTCTCCAGCTTGACCACTAGCAATGTTGTTAGTCTTAAAAGCATTATTTATCCTTTGTAATGTCTGTCTGACTGTAAAGCATGTTTTTATTCTGCTTTTCTCTTTCTGAGACAATCATTTTCCTACTGTCTATACTTCATTCTTTAGGATGTCAGTCATCATTTGGAAATGGTCAGAAATCTTCCTTGCTGCCAACCCAACCCAACCTGACATTTTTTCAACTTTTCTCCATGCCTCTAGAGAGCTAGCAAGATATTTAAGGTTGAGTGCAGGTGTTCCTTCATGTGGCCCATTTCCTTTCTCACCAATAAATGAAAAAAATGGTGTTTACCAGTTCAGAAAAAAAAGTCTTTTTCAGGTGGCCAAATTTCAGGTTATTTAACATCTTAAGCCCTTTTGCTCCAGCCAGTAGTAAAAGGGCCATGTTATCAGAAATACATTGTATGTTATTTTCCTACTTCATTAAATATTGGTTAGGAAAGTAAAGAAACAGGGTGGGGATTTTGTTTGTTTGCAGCTTTAGCTCGTCAGGGAAGTACGATGTAAGTGACATGTAGTAAAGATCCCATGTAGAAAAGAAAGGTGGAAGAAAAAGAGCCGAAGCTATTTTACATGCTAAGTTAGGAATTTGTGACTGAGGCACAGTTAAAGAGCAGTTGTATCATTTGCAACCAGAATTTCTTAGAAGGTTTTTGTCACCAATTCATTGCTTCAGAATAAGCCTTCTCTTCCTGAAACGGTATATAAATTGTCAAATGCTATAATCAGCCAGTTCAACAAGGCTTACAGCAAAATTAAAAGCCCTGGGATTTTCTTATGGCTAAAATATTCTATCTCACTGTTGATCACATCCAAGAATGTACTGTGACCTCTTAAGTTGTGACTGCTTCTACTTTGTCGTTCTGTGGAATTATAATTGACTCCTCAACCCAACCATCATATATTCAGTTGGGGGGCACGTTTCAGTCTAGAAGTTTAGTTTCACTGAAGCATGTGGAGTCCTGCATAGTCACTACAGCAGGCAGATGTCAGAGTTTTAGCTGTAAGGCAGAGTTTTCTGTGTTCAGGATATTACATCCTTTCCACTTGGATGTGGTGCCCAAAGCATAATGCTAAATTAGTTTGTTATCCATAGGGTATTTGCAGTTTTAACACACTTTTTTTTTTTTAATATAATTTGTCCCTGTGTATGCATATATTCTTCGATACAATGTGTGCACATTTAAGTTCATATGTGTCTACCCACATGTATAAATTGCCACACAAGAAGCACTGTTTACTCTTTTCTTTCTCATCTCCTGAAGTTTCATTGCCAATATAGCGACTTAATATTATGTTCATACAACCGATCAAATAAAGTTTACAATAGTTTAAATATTTGTCCATTAAAAAATACTTTCGTTGTATTTGCTTTCCATGGACACTGAATCTCTTTGATTTTTCGTGCTTACACTCTTTGACTCTCTTGCTATGCCAAATAAACACCTCTGGAAAAAGACAAGGAGAACACAATTTGAAAAGGGCAAGGAATGTAGGCTGAGCATAGCTAGTACCAAAATACTGAATACCTGCTCTTGTGGCACATTCAGTACGATGAGGCTATAGTTTCTTTTGGCCTTAATATTACTGTGATCCTCAGAGATGTCCAGTATTTAGCCTTTAGAGAAATCTGCCTCAGACTTGTCTTGGCTACATATTTGTATTTGGGTGATTTGAAGAATAATTCTTTCCCACAGATGAGCACAGAGAGTAACTGAATACAGAGAGTAACTGAGAAAACTGCTTATAGATAGCAACTTTTGTTTCTCAGCCAGCTCTTGATAGTTGCTCATCCTTGTGTAATTGTTTGCAACATTTCATGAAGAGCCCGTTAATCCCTATAGGTTGTGTAAAGTGATTCCCTGCAGATTATCTAACTGAAACAATTAAGGTGGGTTTATTAACACTGTTTAGTAACTGGACCCATAGTCTTCCTATTGTATTCTCAGACTGAAGCAAATGCTGGTTAAGAAGAGTGATGGCCATTTATTCTTTACAACTGTGGAGAGAATTAAGTAGTATCAAAACTAAGGTGATAATCAGGTGGGTGAGTCAGGGGTTAATTTACAATTAGAAGGTCTTCAAATTTATTAGCTGCCTTTGCTTTAATTAAGTTTCTGTTGATGGTCAGTTTTTGTCTTGATGGCCTCTTTGTTTTATCAGTTAAAAACAACAGCTCTGATAAAAGCATTTACTGAAACCCAAAAGAGAGCGTAGGGAAAACTTCAGGGTGCACATCAGCATGTGAAAGTGAGGGATTCATCTCCAAGGTGGTACGTTTCATGAAGTCCTGTAGCTTCAACAAAAGTCAGTGATAACTAGGCCCGTGCTGGTTAGAGAAGTAATGTATCAGGGCTGTAGTACTGCCTGTAGACTGCTGCCTCAGAGGAAATGTAGTAGACGCAGAGGAACTGCTGACGTAAAACTCTAGACGACACCTTGGTTCCACTTGCTCCGTTACCTTTACTATACTGTTTTGTTATGCCAGCTGTCAGGTGTATTTGGTGGATATCTGAAGGTCTGCTTTTTATCCACTAACAATGTGCCTGTGGTAACATACAGTTCTTGTCTCAATATTTTTTCTTTTTCTCTTATTTTTTGGAGTCAAGCTCAGAGTTATAAAATGTAAATGCAGTTCGTGGACTCTCTGTTGGCTTCTCTAAATTTACCAGTTTTTACCCAACACAATCTTTCCAGCAGATTATGGTGTTTCTCAGATTGCCACACCCTTTTGAATTAGGCTGGTACTCCACAGAAATCACAAGTGAGACATTAATAAAGTCAATAAGGGTCAGTAGCAAAAAGAGAGTCTAACATACTCAGTCCTTTTGTCAAAATCAGGAGCTTAGGCTGTCACATGAAATTTTTGGGAAGATTGTATCTAATACATGCATATAATAGTTAGATGCAGTCTTCGGCCTAATCTACAATTTTTTAGGCCATTAAGCCGTTATGGAGGCCTTGCAATATGTGGCAGGCTCCAATGCACTCTCATCAGTCTTTTTAATCTAAAAATGCTATTGAAAACAGCCTATTTATTGCTTCTTGAACTAACCACAGAGCCACTTGGCCTGTGAATAACCAAGAACTGCTGTTCAAATAATGACCACAAAAAAAGACACATCTGTATTTGGGGTCATGTTTTCCAGGGGCCATATTTATTTGGGGCCATGTTCTCAATTGGAAAAATAAAATAATAATAATAATAAAAAAAAAAGCAGTACAAATCTTTTGCTATATAGAACAAGTCCTGTTTTTGAATTGGACTTAGCCTTGCAAAGCATCAGCTAGAGCAATTTTTTTTTTCAACTTAATTGAAAGAAATTGTCAACTTCCTATCCGCAGTTAGCTACGTAAATGTAAATCATGAATAGCTGGGCTGCTGTCAGAGGAGTTCCTCTATGTTAACAGTTTTCAGTCAAGAGACAGAATTTGGCCTCTAACAGGATTTTTTTTTTTACTCTCAAAGTCCTTCAAGCTACAGGGGAAATTGCAAGTCCAAAACAATTAAAATAGACTTATTTCATTAGTGTTTTTAGTCAGCTTTTTTAACATCAGTCCTCTCTTGATTCATCTGGGAAAAAAGGGAATTACTGAATTGGAATTGTCAGAAATATCTGCAACTTTCTCTTTTAAGTCATGAAAATATACACAGTTGATCTCTTTTCTTAAATCTCTGAACTTCCTTTGTATTGCAGTTAAGGACAAAATCAGATTAAAAAAAAAAATTGTACTGTAAAGCACTCCTGCTACTGTTGTTCTCTGAAACTGCAGGTGTGAAAGGAGGGTAACATAGCTGTACTACTTTGCGCAAAGTAAGACTTTGGAAATCAGGCTGGCTGTAGCTGGTGCTGAAAGAGGTGTTTTGTGCACATCAAAGGGAGGTCAGGCTTCTCCTACTAGCCACTTTCACTACCCTCACTTTTTGTGGTGGCAGCAAGACAGAAGTGTTTTCCTTCTGCCTTTTTCTTCCAGGTTTGCCCCTTCCCCTTTATCAGGATGAGGAAAATATTTGTCTGTTGTACTATGGGCAGGAAAAATTAAATTTCAACTGAAATCCTGAGAATTGTTGAGATTACTCTTAGTTAGATGCCAGTGTTCAGCCAACGTGGCTCTGGGAGTATGTGAAATCACAGCAATAGTTGCAGATCTTCTTGTGTTTCACATATATTGCATAAACTGCTCTCAGTCACGCAGAAAGGAGCATGAAAAGTACGATAAAGATCCGCACTGCAGATGCGAGCTTTGCAGCATTGTCAAAGAAGGGATTTTTACCTTAATTATATTTTTGAGAATTCTAAAGAGCTATTGACTCTTCTTGGCATGCTTAGATTCTTATCTGCAAGCCATCCATAAAGGAGAGATGTGCTCTTCTAGGATGCAACGAATTGTGGTTGCTGTTTTTATGTTCATGTTACTTCCATTCAAATAATTTTAATTTATTTCTTCAAAAAATAAACCAGAGATATTGTTTTCCCTGATAATTCAGCTTGGGCTTCTTACAAAATGCAAAAAATTGTTTATGGTGATCATTTTCTACTTAATCTCTGTATATTATTTTATGAAAACACAATCTCAGTATAACTTGCAAATGCATTCATTTGAAGCATTCAGTAAAACATGGATGATCCATGTGTATATATATATATACATATGTGCAAATTTGTATGTATATATTTGGAAGGTTACAGAAAAGCAGCATTAGCGTCTTCTTGGCCATTGTGCTCATGACATACAATTTGATACTTGGGTTCTGTCTTACTGAAGTACAGTTTTGTGCTATAGTGAAGGTTATGGCCACCTAGCAAAATTAAGAAATTTATTTTATATATTTTTTAAGCAAAAAACAACAATATGTTTATAAATCAGTCTGTCAACAAAGAGGCTTTAAAAAAAAGTAATTCACTTGTCAGGGGAAAACAAACATTCTTTTCAACAAGTAAAGCATGAACAAAATAATAAAAACTGGAAAATGTATAATAAATATTTTAAAGCATAATTTTAATGCTGTGTAATATTAAATGCTGTTCATTGCAAAACTCAATTAAAAAAAAAAAAAAGAAAGAAAAAGACTTTCCCTTCCATCAAAAAACCCTACATTATCTTTGTCTTGACCAGTAAAGAAACAGTAAAATAACTAACATTGACATATCTGCTATTAGTTAATGTAATTGACAGTGATTTTTGATAAATGTTATAAATAATATAAAAGCAATTCTGTATGTATTACTTTTAGATAAACCAATACCAAACATTCATAATGGTATTGGAATGGAGAAACTTAGTCTTCTCTTCCATGAAGCATAGTTCTAAAAACTTGATTTAATATAGTCAAATCTGTTGGCTTACAGCACTGAATCTGTGTTGTCCTAGCCAAACTCCGTTTATTTAGGTTTCAGACTGCAGTCAGTTTTCAATTCAATTTCTCCTGTCATATTGACTGAATGTATACTGTTTCTGTGTACTGTTAATAGCTGTCATGTGCTGTGCAACCATTTCAGCAGTAGCTGGTTTCCTCTCTTTCTATGTTTAGTATTTGCAGTTTGCAGGGCAATCAGAATTTCTGAATAAAAAACGGAGTGCAATGTGCAGATATAAGACTGTAAAAGAAGCCGAAGCAGGGCAAGAGATTGTTTTGAAAATGATTGCTGAACAATGGAAGTTAAACACTGTAGATAGTCTCTGCGAGATTTTGATTGTAATGTCTAAGTTTTATGCATCCTCTGCACAAATAAACTTTCCAAAAAAGCTGTGAATTTATTAAAAGATCGCTGAAAGTCTGACACTCTTACACTATGCCTTTGTTACTTTCTTACTAAGTTTCCTTACCCTAGCCTAGACATCCAAATGAGAGCCAATGACCATATCCATGTAAAGAAGATCTAAGATCATTCTAATTCTAAGATCAGTTAAATAGGTTGATTGAATGCTCTGGCCATAACTGCAAAAGAAGAAAAGCTAACTAGCTCACACTGAAACATAACTTCTGGACATCTAAAGTAAAGTGGGATGAGTTGTATCAAAGCCTTGAGATAATGTAGGTATATATGAAATATGAGAAATTTGCTTTTTTTAAAATGTAGTCATTATTGGGTGTTCTTTATTGATCACAGTGATTATCCTGAATTTTAAGGCTATTTGGAAGAACCAGCATGAGGTACAGTTGAAAAAACAAGCCCACTAGAAAGCATGCCATTTAACTGGCTATAGTTTAGAAGTTATGACATCAAACTGCAGGACACACAATTTATCTACCGATGAATTTAGAAAGGTATCCACATCTGTTACATCGCTGCACTCAAGATATTATTTATGGGCAAAGAGTAAGGACATCTTATAAGTCAATAAGTCAAGAATTTCTCACTGGTATAAGTGAGTGCAGTCCTGCTCCAGACCTGCGCTTCTGTAACTGTCCATGGATGAGCTGTTCACAGCTATTGGGTCTGTAGTGCCAGCCTGTGCTCTGTCCCACACCTGCACTCCTCTGTGGCACGTGTTGTGTCCCCACTTCTCAAGCCTCTGTTATCGTACAGGGCCAATAATTCTCTACAGTATGTCCTTATGTTAGAGTCGTAAATCTCTCATTCCACGTAGAATAATTGCTTGTTACTGCTATCTTCCACACAAAGATAAAAAAGCAATACAGATTTGCCATTGCCACCTGGCCAACTACAGAAATTGCTGTCACAACTAAACCAAGTAAAACAAAGCTGCAGATCCAGGAAAGCTCAGACAGAACAAACCTGGCAAGCCTCAGTCTAGCACCTTAAAAATTTAGTGCAAAGCATACAGCCTGTTGCTATCAAAGGTAATAATATATTACCGGGCTACACAATTACAGTATGTAGATGGAAGGGATTAAGTGAAATGATGGTAAATGATGGAAAATAATGACTACTGCATATTTGACTGTGAAAGAACTATCCCATTCCTTTGGTTGCATTACACAAGTATCTACATACTGCATTCCAGCACTTGCTGCATAGATTATTTTTATATTTGCTCATATGTTACTGTATTTATGTAGTTTTTGACATAAGTATATACAAGAGTTTGTCTGTTACAAAGGCTCCTAAGCATCTGGTATTACAAAAAAGCATCATCTGTGATGCTACTGTTTTATCAAGGGAAATGAAATTGCTGCGTTTGGCCATTACGTCAGATTACGCTTTTACAATTTGAAAGCCTGTACAAGAAAAAGTTTTCTGTTTAAAAACTTTACCATCAATGTTGCTATTCTGTTACTAGTTTCCTTTTTAGAAGTCACAATGATCGCATTGGATGTGATTCTTTTTTCACAATATTGATAATTTAATAATATTGATTTCAGTGGAATTGTTCTTCATTTGCCCAGCAGGATCAGAGAATCAGACTAATTCACCAAAATTATTTTCTTGCCATGTTATAAGAACTTATTATTTTTCCCTGTAAGACATTATCATGGTAATTTTAGTAGGGAATAGGTTAAAATAATCTTCACCCAGTTGGACAAATAGAGTCAGCTTGCTGCCATGTTATATAGCCCGTCTGTTCTGCCAACTTATTTTTGATGAGTTTCTTAGAAATAGCTGCTTTTATGCCAGTGACTTAGGGTAGGATTGTCTGTAATTATGCTCTTAGTAACATTGCAAGTATAAAGAAAGAAGAGGGAAAAAAAAAAAAAGACATAGGTCTTTTATGGGACCTCTTGTAGGCTTCTGTCTCATTATGTTAACAATCTGCCTAGAGAATGGTGTCAGATTTAGAGAGCAGATGAGATTGATTTACTTTTCAGGCCCTTCTACCCAGCCTAATTATTGCGTTACAAATGGCGATTCTTTCACCCCTCTGAAGGAGCACTTTTATTAGTGTCTGCAATGCAGGTGCCAGAGCTTAATACGGTAAGTGCATGTCAACTAGTTTCTTTCATCACATAGTCAAACTGTATAAAACAGCCATTGCACAGCAGGAGCTGATACATGGTTTTACCATAGCTTATATGAGCTTAAAATTGATAGGGTTAGAACAGCTACAAAATCTGCCTTCTGTTTTGTTTAATGATTTCTTTTGTTATTCTGGTAAACACAGGAATGACAGGTAGATGTGAAATGGAAATAACATTAGTGTAAATAGGTAGTTTAGCATCATAGAAATTCATTTAAAAATCAGATCTGATTTTTTCCTTCCTCCCCCCCCCCCCCCCACCCCCTNCCCCCCCCAACCCCTTAGACAAGGTTGAATGGTTCTTCTCACAGTTTCAACATTCCTGGCTCACTTCTTTGCTCATGTACTTAGTGACTTGACTTATTGAATTGCTTTATTATTGAACAATAGTAGAGTGGTATTCTTTCTGGTTAGTTAAAGATTCATTTATAAATAGTATTTTAGCAGTTGACAATGACTACATAAGCACAGGCTTGGTTAAGTAAATAGAAACAGAGGATTTTTTAGTTAGCACTAATTCCTTTAAAAATTAAGAACCGGCATTCATACCAACTTCAACAGAATTCATGTCAGACACTAGTTTTCACATTGACTTCACATTACAAGTTTCTCACTTTTTGGTAAGTTACCTCATTTGATCAAGAAATAAGTTTTTTTTGGTGTGTGGCTTTTTTTTTTTTTCCACTTTTAGTGAACTAAAGTAAAAAAATATAGAGGATAGCTCGTGTAAGATTCTTTCCAGCATAATTTTACATGAGTTAGTACTAAAAAAAAAGGAGGTAGGGTAAGGAAATTGTTGTAGGAATGCTGCTATTCTGAATGGCACACTGAATGGCTCTTGAGATCACTGAAGGCAGTACGATGTTTCTCAAAACCTGTATGTTTGAGTTCTTGGCTCAGAACACCAGCTTCTTCCTCAGCTACCTCATTTCCCTGCAGTTCTTATTATGAACTTTGTCAGTTCTTGTCCCGTATTTATCTGACTAACATTACATATTATTAGGTGTCACAAACACCTCAAGTTACTTTTGCATGTTCAATTTGATACCTGTTCCTTTCAAATTATGTCTCAACACATTCTGACTATGCAAAGACTGTTGTGTCTGCTTCTTTGATGTGCAATGTATTTAGTGTAATTATTAGGAAATTATATCAATAACTATTGCAACATTCATTACTTTATACAACAAATATATCTAATATGCATTAATACTGCTTGACAATCGTTTCTGATTTGGCGTTTGTTCTTTGATTTTTAAATTTAATTTTCTAATTAACATATCATAGGGAAAGTATCTGGCAAAAATAGTATTCATATCATATTAATATAATTCTCCTAATTTTAATAAAATAAGTGGAAAATACAGAGACAAATGCCAAAAGTGAAATTAAAAATATATAACCTGTTGTCTCAGTATAATGTCCAATTAAGTTAAGAATTGTATATTGTTGGCAGTCCAGTAGTTGTTTTGGATGCACCAAAACAAAAATTTTGTATTTTCCCAATTAAAACAATAAGTTTATATTTTCACATCTGAACCCACCTTAGCCACAGTACAGTCTTCATATTCATGTATAGACTTGCTGAAACTAGGCATTAATGAAGATGAGTAGGAATATGAAAAGTTAGAAGTGAGAGCAGAAATTTATGGGAAAATTTTCCTATCCAACCATATTTTAAAATTAGACTACCCTGATCGTACCTTATTTGACTGAAGGATTATTGACTGTAGGCTTTTTAGTGGACTTCCATGTCAATCTATTGAAAAATTATTTGCATTTTCTCCAATATCTAGATCTTATCAAGCTGCATTTTGCTGACTTCATCCTCTTCAACTTTTCCATTTTTTTTCCCCTGCATCAAGACCATTACCAAATTATGCGGCAACTTTATCGTGGAACATTTTTGTAACAGCTCTTTCCCTTTGTGTATAGAGGTGAAGCATATTACTAGAAGAGTAGTTATCTTTGGCCTAATTTCTTAACCTGCTTTTACTCACCATGCTGTTCCAAGCTGTGACATTTCATTTCACCCATACATGTAGCACAATTAAATGGACATTGGTGAGCCTTAATTCTTCATCACTGCTAATCAGACTCCACTGAGTTATTTAGTTGGGATCATTTGTAAGATGTTTGAGCATTGTTATAAAGTTTAAGAACCATAGAAATAATAATTATATTATGAATGTGGTTATTTTTTACTTTATACAGTATCGTATGGATTTAAACATCCCCAAAACTAGATAATGCTATGTCTTTAATTTTCACCCTGAGCATGTGCACTGTACAAATATCATCCAAGAATTCCAGAATAGTGGTGAATTTAAGACTATTGCTAAATAAAAGAGGGCCAGAGGCTGATCATGGCCCAGACACTGAGTCGACATCTGAATTGTATCAAACTATCCCCCTCTCCACAGCAGATTTCTCTTGGAAAGACCCAAAGAGTTTGGATAGTTCCAAAAAAGAAGGGGAAAAAGAAAAAAGAAAAAACAAACCACTGAATGGTGCCTGTTGCAAATTTTCCTTGTAAAATCCTGCAAAAGCGAATGCAAGGTACTTTTCATATTATTAGTGTTGTCTTCAAACTGTTTTGTTATGTTTCAGAACTACTTGTAACTTCCCACTTTTTTTTTTGTCCTGAATAAAACTTATGGAATGCTACAACATAGTATTATAAAATTCTCCTTTTATGTCATGTGCCTTTCATAAAGGAATTCAAAACTTTTTATGAGAGCGAAGGAATTAAATCTTGCACAAACATATTAGAGGCTCTTAATGTACTTTTGCAAGCTGGAAGCTGAAGAATATTAATGTGGTCTGAACACCAAATAGTTAAAGTGCTATTTAGATTCTAACAGTATATGGAAGTAAAAATTTTTCATCCAGTTTAGACAAAAGACAGCAAACAAGCAAACAGGTAAAAATGAGCAGTCTATGAAGTTACAGGAATATAAATTAGGATAAATGCAAAAACAAACAAAAAACGGGAATAAAGGATTATGTGTACTGATGGACATTAACTCAAAGTTTCTCTAGTATAATGGTATCAGTAAACTTATTCTTTTGCTACTTTTTTCTACCCTGACTCACTGTGATGTGTAGTGTCCGATGTACATAACTAGCTTTTGGAGATAGTGTTTATGCTCAGTATTTTTGCAGAATGTGTATCATATACTTGACTATAATTTAAAAAACAATCATAAAAGGGTAGTGCCACTCTGGCATTTGCATCATAGAGCAGAATGAGTTTGAAATTTGGGTTCACATGCTTTTAATGAAGTAGTAGTCAGGAATTTTAACAGACTACACTTTCTCAGATACATTAAAGAAAACTTACAGTAAGTGAGAATAGAATTAGGCTGCATATTTACAGCAATCTAAATAATTATGTAAGAAAATCCAGCTTAATCTCCAGACCTGTGAATTTGAATTCAAACCTTTGATTCAGATTAGGCAATTGTTATTTATCTTTTGCACTTATCTGCTTAAGTTAAAGTATGAAGAGTTTCCAAGCTGTAGCAACATATTATCATGTTTGCAACACTAATTACAAGGCAGCTTTTTTCAATAGTATGTGAGAACATGAAGATCATCTGTGTCATCATTCTTGCTTGATGCATAATTATGACCCAGTGCTTTAATTTGAATTGTCCAAGGGAAAGTTGAATTAACCTCCTTGCTAGTAAATATAACAGCTGGGATTCTGTTAGTTCCCTGCAGAGCTCTCCAGGAAATATTTATCAGAAATTTCAAGTGCAAAATAAACTGTTGTGCTACGGCAGTCAGCCTGCACAGTGATATGTGTGCAGCTGTAATAAGTGGCAATGTATAGTTACACAGTGTGAATTTGATCCTGTTGCACCTCTCCTAACAATAATGCTTGCACATTTCCCATGTTTTGATGCACAAACATTTACTTTACAAATATAACTTTTATGGGAATGTGTAGTATAAAATGTTTTCCTAGTGTAGAAACCAACAACATTTTGTAAACTTCAAATAAGAGTTAATGTTTGTAACAGAATCACTGATGTTGTATATTTCTCTCTCTTCATTACACAATTTCTGATTTGAATTTTTATTCACCTGTCTAGATTTGTCAATGTGCTTATATGTTCTTACTGTGAAGATATCCTGAAGGTTGGCCAAGGAGCCTTGCTCTGGTTTTCTAAGTTTAGGAGGTTTGAAACACATGATGCTCTTAAATTGTGCAGAGACACTTAAAAATAAAAACAACAATAAGAAGAATGACAATATTAATAATAATAAAAGGTCACTGCTGCTGTAAAAGAGAGCCGAAGCTCCGTAGCACTCGGTGCCAGCCCAGCTCATCTCCAGTGAGTTGAACTGTTTTGTCAACAGCTCCATCTGCAGCCCATGGGCAGCCGAGTGCCGTGCACTGCCATCCTGGGATGTGCTCACCGAACACAGTTGTCTGTTAAAATTAGATTTGAAAGGCAACACCTTAAAACACCTTTTTGCGGTTGGAATTTTGGCACTGTCAGGTTTTATATGATTTCTGAGAGTATAGCCGTAGGCTCTGTCAACGGAAACTCGCTGTGAAAGAAGCAAGGAGGGAGAGAAAGGAGAAGCGAGCTATCACTATTGCTGAAGGCCTGCAATCAGGCAAAATAAACTCTCCAGTCAGCTGTTCAAATACACACACAGCAAATTAACTGTTTTCTTTTTCTTTTTTTTTTTTTTTCTAGGAGATAAATTATTTCTGTGAATATGCCTTTATTTGCAAAGGCCACTTCTAAGCTCTCAGGTACTTGGTACCATCTCCCTTGTGATCTGAGAGTGAGAGCAGAGTAACTCATTCTGCCAGAGCTGTGATTTTAGTTGTCTGAATAACTTGTCTTGTCCACTGCTGGACATACAGCAGGGTTGTCTTCAGGGTCTGAAGAAGAAGTTAGCATGGCTTTGGTCTATTTTTAGCCAGGGTCTGTAGTTTGGCAACACTAGAGGGCTGTAGAAGTCTTTTCTAGTCACCTAGAAGTGACAGAATTTATTGTGGTTTTTTTTGTTGTTGGTGGTGGTGGTTTTGTTTTTTACTTTTTTTTTTTCCCCTCAGGGGAAAAGTGGTAGTGCTAGTAGATGTGCTTGTACAAGACAGGAGGTATAAATGTACATCTTAAACAATTTTCAAACACTAGTTTTAAATTACTTTCAATTAGCAGAATGCAATGTGTTTAGTTATGAATACACCTATGATGATCTGTATCTTTATATGTCCTGACCTTTAATAACATAGTAATTGCCATTATTTTATAGGATCAGTCAGAATAACATTTGTCTCTTCTTTACTTTACTTCACACTGTAATTAATATCATGTGTGTGGCTTTTTTCTTGTTGTTGTTTTTTATTGATTCACTTTCATATGTGGAGCTTTTTCTAATGCCTCAGTCTCTGTGTATATAGTGTTAAAACTCTGTATGTTGTTTTCAGAACACCTTCAGATATCTTTTTTAACCTCTTGGTTCCCAGGAGAAGTTGAAATGCCATTCACGATGGACAGGAACATTAGTCAGTAGGCAACAGTCATTCCCTGGCCTCAAAAAACAGTACACACAAAGCCTTCCCTTCCCTTTCTCACTTTTCATGACAGCAATCCTACCTACCTGTCTGTAGAGATGGATGGGGTTTTGGTATGTTCTAAAGATTAACAAATTTAGATCACTTCAGATAGGTGTGGAAGTGAATTCTGCAGCAAAAGAGCACTTATACGCCTTGTCATTAGTTCCCTATCTTTTACTCTAAGGTAAAGTACTGACAGTGCTGTCAGTAATCTTAACACATGGGGAGTGAGTCAGTCTCTCAAAAAAGCAAGTTTCAAGTCATTTTGGGCTTTATAGGTCAAAAACAGCACTTCAAACTCCTCTTGAAAAACAACAGGCAGCCAGAGCAGATTTGGAGAGCAGATGTCAAATGCTCATAAAGGGGTACAAAGCATATCAAGCAGAATGACACCTTCCTATACCAGATTGTTTCCAGGATGATTTAAGGTGCAACCTGATATTGAGTTCATATCAGTAGCCAGATCAGATACTTGACAAAAACATGTTTGCAAATGCTAAATTTTGATGACAAATCATAACACAGAAATATAATTATGTATTAAAAGAAGAGAATAATTTATGCTCATTGTTTTGGGTGTTATAAGGACAAGTAAGATTGCACTCAGAGGGGTGCAGTGCTGCTCAGTATACTTCAGTTTCACCTAGAAAGAAGCCAGCTGCATCCAAAACCACATTCATGTGGCATTCTCTTTGCCATTGACTTTTTGGAAAGGGGGAAGGGATTGTAATATACTTCCTTGGAGATCTCAAATAAAGTTGGAGGAAGTCAGAAGCAAAAAAAAAAAAAAAAATCATTCCTACATGCTCTTCTGGTCTTAACAACTTTTACAAGTCTTTGCAACGTTGTAAGTTTATGTGTAATATAAGCAGAACTGTGTTTTTTTGTTTTTTGTTTTTTGTTTTTTTCTGGAAACAACTTCCCTTTCAAAGACGTAGAACTCAAAAATAACTATTCCATTTCAAACATTAGATTTTAATATCTCTTCATAACTCACTGTATGAACAATATAAATGGATATATTCAGATTCTGCTCCCTGGATCAACCCTTCATTTTAGATGCATTTATTCCACTCCTATCACTTTATTGTTACAACAGATTGCATTTAATTTTATACATCCATGCCAATTTTGGAAATTGCAACAGTATTAACTATTTGCTTAGTTAGCTCAGGACATGTGAACCATGGACCGTTTTCATAGCACCTTTCATAAGAGGTCCTAGTACATTTTATGAAATCATTTGACGCGTGCTCATATTATTTGTGAGGACATTTTACATCACAATGAAATGCAGATAGGTATGGAGTAGACTGTGGCAGCCAGTGTTGATACCAATGTGTATCAATGTTACATGACATTATAAGTTAAGAAGTAAAGAATGCCACATCCAGTCAGCAATATTTTTGGTGTCTTTTACTATAGTCAGCTTATTACCTATATATATTATTGTGGTTTATAGTCAAATGGATTTTGTTTCAAATTAGAGAAGAATAGCAAAGCTTTTGCTAGTGTTTTCAGCTGTCAAAATACAGTGCTAGTAGGGTTTATCAACTATTGCTGCAACGTATAAATTACAAGAGAGGAAAACAATAGGTGCTCAATCTGGGCAAATGGAAAAAAAAAATCCTCCAGAGCTGGAAACATAAAATAAGAGGTAGTATCCCAACAATTTTTTTCTTCCTATTAGCAAAATCCTATAAATCTGAAGAAGTAAAGTGGAATACTTAATTACTAAACTGTCCAGAAAAGAACTTAAAAATGTATAACAAATTTGTGCTATTATAGCAGCTAAAGGAAATTTTAGAACAACGTAGTTCAGGTTTGCAAACTATTACATATTTCATTCTGATTTGATGGTACATGCAAAGGTAATGTTGCATATGTAATGTTTATAGGGAAATGGAACCCCACTAATCATCTGATTAAGGATCATCAGAGCTTAGGTAATTATAACATTTTTGCTCTGCTTCAAGCAACACTTAATATCCTGTGCACTGACCATTCTGCATGATCTTGTTGAGTTCTTTGTAACATTAGCGCATTACTGATGTGTCCTTGAAAAACTAAAGGTAAAAAGATTTTTTTTTTTTCTTTTTTTTTGGTACCAGTTATTTAATTTCTTGTATTGATTTAGCTGAATATATAGCAGGTTTCTCAGCATCAAGTGTGAATAACATGACCAAACTGCTTTATGTATGATCGTACAAATAAAGTGAGAGCTAACTTTTAAACATGCCACATAAGTTGGTAAGTGGTTGGTAATAAAGAAACAAATGGCTAATTCTGATCAAACTTGGTAAACTGATTTAAATTCCACTGTGATCACTAAAATCCTCGAAGATGGACCATACCTAGAGATGGAAAACTGTTCAGGAGGGCAGCCACTCTGAAAACTTTGCACAGAGAAAGAGTAGACAATCAGTGGAATGTGAGCTCAAAAGAGTGAAAGGGTTTTAGAGATGTAGCTGTGCAAATACTGAGTAAGACTCAACAGATTATATTGTCCCTGCTCTTGGCATTAGTATGACTATTTTATGCACATTGTGTTCTATTCTGGTGCCATCAGTTAGATAAACAAAACACTAAATGTCAAAGAAAACAAAGAAATGATTGAAAGGACTTGAACAACTGCTCTGAAATGAAANAAAAAAAAAAATAGACTCAGCTAGACTCAGCTGAGATTTGATTAGAAGCTATAAATACCTGCATGGATAACAAAAATTTGATGATACAGGTCTATTAATCTGTAGGCAAGAACATATTGAAGTGTAATGAGTAAAAGTAGGACATAGACCAAATCAAACTAAAAATAAGATGGATATTTTAACAAATCCTGGAAACTACTTTCTGATGCAATTGATGGATTTTCTGTCACTGGAAATAAAAATGTGACCTTTATTCATTTCCTTCTTTTAAAGATATAGTTTAAATCAAGCTTAAATATTGAATTTGAAGCAGAAATAATTAAAGTGTAGTATCTATAATATACAGGAAGTCAAATAACCACAATAGTATTTCCTGTCCTTAGAAGTACATTAACCTAAAATAGAAACCATGAACACTTTCTGTTTCTTTTAATTTCCTTTCTGTACACTAACTGTTAAACTGTGTGCTAATTTGTTGTCTTTTCCTGAAAATACTGTGTGTAGAGAGCTTCCTTTAAAGTTAATAAGATTAGGGGATATGGGGTCATACCCTTAATATAAAATATAATTTATTTGGATATTGGCTATATTCCAGTTCATACCATAACAAATTCTATTTACCTGAAAGCATACTGACTTTTTTCTTCCTCTCAAGAATGCATGGCATTGCACAATTGACCAAGTGTATTATGGGAGAAGTTCATCTTTCTATAGAGGATTAAGTATTACCCTTCCCCAGAGGCAGAATGCCAGATTGATTTGAGGGACCAGTTTACCATAGCAAATTGCATATTCCAGAAGCACTTTTGACCAAAAGTCTGTAGTGTACCATCTGCTGAAAGTCTGATATCTCTAAATTTAGATGATTGGTGCAGTCGATTTGGATAGTAAATTATTCATTTAAACATTGTAGTGGACAGTTTACCACATGAAAGCTTGCTTCTGCTTATTCTGAAATTTTAGTTAAGTGGCATAGAAAACTGGTACATAAAAGCAAATACATTTCTCTCTACTTTGAACCTATATAATTATTTACATCCATACAAAAATATGTATCAATAAAATCACTATTAGCATGTAAACACGTGAATATGGCACTCAGCACAATAAGATAAGCAATGAATAATGAACTCAGGTACTGCAAACTAATGGCACTGCGATTTCATTACTTTGGGATGACGGTTTATAGGTTGTAATATCACACTGTGCATCCCCTTGAAGTGCTCTACCCTGAGAATAAGGGAAGGCAACACAGAATGTGTGGATGCAGATTTTTTTAATTTTTTTCTTCTTCTTTGTGAACAATGACTGGTGAGAAGCCTAACTTGCTGGTTAAGCTGTGTAAATTGGCAGTGTGTCTCAGCTAAACTGGTGCTAGGCGAATAGCTTGTAACTGCCCACTGGGCCAAAAAAGTACAAGTTGGAAGTGTCTCGTAGGCTTGCTGTCAAAATTGAAGTTTTCTTGACTGTGAGATTTGCAGACAGCCCACTCCTGTACCATAACATGTCCTAACACCAAATTTAAACAACAACTGCCAATGCAGATTGAACTAAATTAACAGTTCTCACAAGTATTATGTATTTTGCTGATAACGTTTTAATATAATGTTGCTTCTAAGTAGTCTACACACTAACAAATTGGAGAAGACCAGCAGTTGTGAGCTGGCTGTTTTAGTTTAGTTTAGTTTTAATTTTGTTTTATTTTGTTTCGTTCTTCTTTTAAGCTTCCTCTTGTCAACCCTTGAGACAGGATGGACTGCAACCTCTTATATTCTGTGATTCTCAACATTTCAGAATTTTACTTTTCCACCTCTCTGCTACTGTGAACCCATGCATACTGCCTATGAGCAGCTTCAAAGCCTTTGTAATCCTCATGCCTAAGTAAAGAAGGCATTGCTAAGTAAGTTCGAAAGGTAGAATTAAAACACATGTAGTATATTAGGAAATTTCAGTACTCGTTTACATATAATTCATGCTGGAGGATTTAGGAAGTAGGACAGAGCTGACTCTATTTTTCAATATCATCCACAGGAGCCAGTGGGCTGTTTATTGCTTGGGCTTATGTGTGCAGGCAGGATACTTTTATTTAGTGTGATAGAGAGTAGCTGAATTTCACGAACTGTGCAGTATTCCCTGGCTTGACTGCACATTCAACATGGTCTTGCATTATAGTTCAAAATTTTCTTTTAATTTTGCTGTTAATGACCATGTTACCTATATGGTGGAATTCTATAGAGTTAGTATGGTCTACTGGCACTGAACTCTCTCTATTGCTGGGAACAGATTTTTTGGAGAGAATTTTCAAATTGGGAACAGTGACAGTTTGAAACTAAAACTCTTTTTCCAGTGGGAGGTTCTATTTGTAATGATGTGGTGAACACAGTGAAACATCCTTAGCGGATTCAGATATGTGTGGCATTCTGATAGTCACTCAGAGGAATTTGTCAAGAGGTATTAAATAAAAATTAAAAAAAAGTATCTACATGTAGAATTCAAGTAATCATAAAAGCAGAAGTCAGAATTCTGCAACATTTAATGTATGTGGGAGCTCTTCTGTTTTCTTTCCTTCCAGATTAACAAAGAAAAATATTGGTGCAAAAAGAAGTTTCCTTATTTAGAATAAAAATGAAAATAACTGCAATATATATTTTTTAATTTAAAATAACCACAGAGTGCATGTACATAATTATGAAATAGTGATTACTTAAAGGTCACAGAGTTTCAATTTTTTTTAAATATCCTACGGTTTCCTTTTCATAAAGCATATTAATTAAATTTTCTATTAACCAATTTAATGTGGTGTCATTTCACTGCATTATTCTAAATGGAAATATGTGGAATTTACGCTAGTATAGGACTTCTTATTCTGCTATTTGCTATTTTTGCTGATTGACATGTGTCTGGAAGACTCCTTAAGAAACAATATAATTAGTCTATTTGCATCGCCTGGAATTAGGTGACCTTTGGTTTTGGCAGTAATTAGACCATCCTTGCTGTACACTGTTACTTGCTGGTAGTTGCTATCCAGGCAGAAAAGGAGTCTAGGCAGCTCATTTAGTGAGCTACAAAAGATTTTCAAATGTCATTAAAATGAACAGGAAATTATAATTAATAGTATGGTATCATTTTATCATCCATATGTATATAGGTGTACATAGTGAGCCTTATTTTTACTGAAGGTGTTTATAACTGGCTCCTTAAGAGTACTGAAAAATTTATATAGCTGTGTAGATTATTTGTATACAAATCCCAAAGCCACATTTTTTTATAATNAATCTAAATCCAAGGTACTTGCATGCTTGATCTTATATGGATGATATGTTCCATGAATCCAGTCATACAATATGATAAATCCGGATTGCCGTTAACACGAATTGACGGTTCATCCCTTTATTTCTAGCAGTTAATTGAGGCACCCAAGTTGACAGCGTAGATTAATAGCCTCCTAGTTTAGATCTTGCTTGTGGGCTTCAAGCTGCATGGTACAGTTAACCAAAATTGTAAAGTACCCACAGTAAATGACTCGCTAGAACTGA
>VXAL01014228.1:34971-58548 GCA_013399475.1 Chauna torquata | reverse complement strand
TTTTTAAACTTTCAAGGTGTTGAGGCACTGGAACATGCTGCCCAGAGAAAATTGTGGATGCCCCCTCCCTGGAAGCGTTCAAGGCCAGGCTGGTTGGGGCTTTGGGCAGCCTGGTCTAGCAGAAGGCATCCCTGCCCACGGGCAGGGGGTTGGAACTAGGTGATCCTCAAGGGTCCCTTCCAGCCCAACCAGTCTATGACAAATATCACATAACAAAGTTAAGTTATGAAATATCACTTAACATATTCATAAATGAATATATTTATGAAATCTCTGTCATATATTTACATAATACTTGTTTATATAATATTAAATCATTATTTTACCTCAGGCAGTTGCAAAATACCACAGCTTTTAGCAGAAAAGTCCCTGCTGGAAGGTGGGGAGGAAGAGCAATAGCATGGTACTGAGACACAGATAAGAAGGTACAAAGGTCAGGGAGCAGGTGCCTATTGCAGGAGAAATGATCTAGGAAGTCTGCAGATAAGCAGGCCTGGGGGGAAGGTGTTGATCAATGCCAGCGGCACAACTCAGGGAAAGAAAAAAGGTGGTTGTTAGAGGAAGTAAGTTTTATTCATTTTATCCCAGCAATGCTAAGCCTGTTCTACAACAGCTGAATGGCTAAGTGAAGATGAATAAAAGCTTCGTCATCTAGCCACTGAATCACTGTCCTTCAGAGAAATAACCCACACAATGAAACAAACCATAGACTACTTTACACTGAAATGCTGAACAAAATGTATTTCCACTTCCTTAAAAATACCGTTTATACCTATGTACAATCCACGTACAATCCTTTACTTCTGTGGACATTTTAATGCCTTCAGTCTGTACACTTCAATCTCTTAGTTTGTATAGCTTCTCTGCACTAGTAACTTTATATTTTCCCAGAATTAAATACCATTTATACTGTAANACAATCCACGTACAATCCTTTACTTCTGTGGACATTTTAATGCCTTCAGTCTGTACACTTCAATCTCTTAGTTTGTATAGCTTCTCTGCACTAGTAACTTTATATTTTCCCAGAATTAAATACCATTTATATTGCAAATTGGGAAAACGGAATAATTTTTTGCTATGTTACACCTGGTCAAGTATTATCTGGACCAGGCCATTGTACAATCTGACAATATATGTGCATGTATGTGTTGACTCTTTGCCACACCTCATCAACATTACGAAGTGTTATTTTTTTCCTTTGAAGTCAGACTTTTATAAAGAGCTTTAAAATTACAACTTACATTCCGCAGCTTATCTGAGACGGTATGCCTTTCAAACTACTCAGTTCAAGCTTCACCAAGATTCTTTTCAATTTAATTCATTGAATTCGTTATTATTTCAAAGCACAAAATAAATTAGCCCTTAAATGATTTACTGGACTATTCTTCTAGATTTTGCTTAGAAAAAGTATCATACCAAAATTCTATCTACAACTATTTAGTCTTTAGTCAGTTTTGGCTATTTCAGTTACATAAATTGTAATCAAGTAGTAGCTAAAATGCTAGTATCCCCATAAGCCTAGCCCATGCATGAATGTATTTTCAAATTCACCTGAATATATTTTAACCATTGCATTTTAAAATTCACACAAACTGTAAATCAAGACCCAGAAGCACCTAGACTATGTTGATGATCAAGTGAACGTAATCTGCTGGAGGTTGCAGTATTGGCCTGCACGGAATTACCAACTGCTCAACACACACAAAAAGCCGAATAAACTTCCAAAACTACTGAAAGAAATCCTTTTTTTTTTTTTTATACGCAAGTTTTCTGTTCTTTGGTGAGCATGATGGATCTGTTAGATTGTGTGGAGCCCCAGGTGGCTGGCTGGCAAAAGGGTTAAATAGGTAATTGGTGTTACTCATACAGAAATCTGCTACATCCCAGGGAAGAATGAAAACCATACCAGAGTTTGCTCTTCAAATGTTTTCTTTTCTCCTGTTACTTCTCTGTATCTGAAACAACAGACTTTTTACCTTAGGGCAATGCATTATTGAGGAGAGCATTGTGTTGGTTAAAAGCTATAAGACTACTTCAGATGAGGCAGATTGGCTTCAACCTTTTAGGCCCACAAATTATCAAGCGTACACCACTAGAGATTTACTTCAGTTTGAGCATTCAGCTTAGGCAGAAGCCTGGTTTGGTCCTGAGGGCAACTACTCAGAAATTTCTCAAGTTCAGCTAGTTTCTGAAACTCACTGGGTAGTTATATGTCTTTTTTTTCCTTTTTCTTTTTATATTTATATGGTTCTCAATACCTACACAGTACAGAACACATTTCTCATAGGAAAGTGTAGCTTAAGGACATACTGCTACAATTTCTACATGAATTAGCCATAACCACTGTAAAGGAACACTTCATCTGGCTTGGAAAATCAACATTACTGAGACCCACCTAAGCTCCATGAATGGTGTCTTCAAATCGACTGCACCAAACACAAGGTAGGAATCAGAGATCTATGTGATCAGTGATCTACCAGAGCTGCCCAAGAATATCCTGTTCTTCTCTGCTTTACTGATTCCTTCTCACCATTAGCTTCTTGCTAAATATCATTCTTATATTAAAATCTTGAAAATCTGCAGTTTTCATCTTGGGGTTTCTTTTTGTTTTTGTCATTGAAACAGCAAAGTTGCAAAAAAAAATCTTTGCATTCCTTAAAAGAACGAAAGATATTCAATTTGCAGTTACTATTTCCATCCATATTGATTTTATTCCACAACTCTTTTAAACTTGTGTCACTGTATCACCTCTCAGTGCACAGAGACAGCAATATTTCTGAGAGATTCCAGGGGGAAATTGAGTAATCTATCCGGAAGAGCGTTAAAAGCAGCATTTGAAGTCTCTATTGTTATCAAGATCCTTTTAATATCTATTGAACTGTACTTAAGTAGAATTTTGGATTATTTTTTTCCAACCAATGCTCACCTGGATTTAAACTTTACTTCTTTTACAGTTAGTAATTAAGCAAGTCAGGCAGTCATAAATGTTTTTAAGTTTTGGTCATATGTTCACATGTTTTAAGAGTTAAGGCAATAGCTGATCCTTAGCTACAATTTTGTTGATGTTATTCGCACCGGGAAGATGCTCTCCTAACTCATTTTAGGAGGCTCCTAGAAAATTGTAAGGTTAGTTTTATAGACTTCATAAACACAATTATTTGAGTTAGCCACAAAATGAGTCCTAGTCAAAGACTGGAACAGGTTGCCCTGTTCCAGCAAGGTTGTAAAGTCTCTACCTGTGGATCTACTCAAAACCCACCTAGACGCAATCCTGGGCAGCCTGCTCTAGCAGACCCTGCTTGAGCCAGGGAGGCGTAATAGAAGATCCCAAGAGATCCCTTCCAGCCTCACAGATCCTATGATTAGTATTGACATTAACAGGGCAAGATAAAAGACTGTTCTGACAAAAGTACTTTGATAATATATCAATGACATAAAATACAAATCTTCACTGCAAAACATGATCTGGACATTTTATTGTAAACTTCTGTTACTCTTCCTCCACTATAAGAAAGTATTGTCTTGCCTAAGATCTTGTAAATACCAACAGTAGCAATGATCCTAAATCCTATCTTCTAGTTTAAGTCTCAATAGTTAAAGAGCATTGAATCAAAGCTTAGTTTTCTCTTATGTTTTTATAGAAGCTAAATGACAGATGTTAACATATCTAAAAGTCAATCACATCATAGAACTTTCAAAACAAAATATATTGACATCACTTGGAAATACTGGTTTTCCTTTTATTCTGTAGAAATGTAGTTGATGGGTATAATTACTTTGTAGTCTTAAAACTAAGCAGTTTTAATATCATCTAAGGATTATGCCATTCTTCAGTCTAGCAGTGAACTCCAAGCTTTGTAAAACTGAACAACAACTAGAAACTATTTATCTATCACCCAGAAATTTGAGTCAACACAGTATCAAAGACTTTAGTACAGAAGAAATGTTGGATTCAAAAGAAGCTTGGAAATATGAAGTTCTCCTTCCTCTCCCACAAAAAAAAAGTTTTATTATTGTTTGTATAGCCAAGATAATACACAGAATCAGTGTGCAAAATTGGAATAGAGTTGCAAGCAAACCTCACACAGCACTGTTGTTTATTGGCACAATAGACATACATAAACTCATCCCAGAACATACAGAATATCTTAAACATTCATCCAGCACAACTTTAAGTCACACTTAGTCTTTTATAACTATTCATTAACTGTGTATTAGTAGGCATTCATACAGTACTTCCAAGTAAATAGACAGGGATCACTGAAATCCAAATATAAAACGAATAAGTCACAAAATTGGTTTCCTAATACTCTTCTAGAATCAGCTGTTTCTAATGTTTTTTGTGCCCTCTGTTATTTTCTTTGAGTATAGCAAACAAAATCTATCTATTCAGTAGACTTAAATCCACAACACACAGTCTGTATGCATATATCCATTGCATCCTCCCATTCCTCACCCTAACTCCTCTAAACGCCCTGAGATAAGAGCTCGCGGAAAGAATAATACCCTAAATACTACTTTAATGTGTTTTTTTTTCCATGTACTTCTAAGCTTTTACATATATATATATGTGTGTGTATGCACACAAGCATATTACCATTTCATTTCCAGTATCACTATAAAATACACTCCATACACTATAATCGCAATGAAGTATCAAGTGTGCAAAATGGCAGAAATACATAGTAATATGTGGATTTATCTGTGATTCTCTGAACCCTAATACTTGCTACAGATTTGCAAATACATAGTAAGAGGAGCAATTTTAACTCCTTGTTGATTGTTGGTTGTCTAAAAATTGCCACAGTAATCATGAAGCTATACAGAAGTACCAGATTTTAGATGTTTATGTGGTGGAAAGTTGTCTATTATGTGTCATATACATTACTTGAAATCTATGAGTACTTAATTCCTGCCCCAAAACCAGAATTACTAAAGTAATTGGAAAATATGCTGCAGCCAAACAACATATTTCAGAACTTTAGTGTATATGGTTTCATCCTTCCTCATATGGAAAATGATACGAGAAGCAACAATCTAATATTGCCAACAAAATCGATCGGTTCAAAAATATTAGAAGTAAAAACGCAGCAAAACAGCTGTAACCTTGCAAGGCTGAAATCTTTCTTTAGTGACAAGAGCACCACCTACAGACGAACCAATTCATCCTTTCCTCTTCTTTGCCCTTAGCAGCTTAGTTTCTAGTCTTCAAAACTAAGATGTTTTAGTTGTCACAAATTGATACTTAGCAGTAGTGCAGTAATTGCACACAACTTTTATCAGCTAAGGGTCTGGTTCTATTTCTTACAAAGTAGTTACATTTTTATAGTATGAGCTCTGGCAAAAACATCTTAATAAAGAAGAGACTTTCAGTAACTGCCTTTTCACAAACGTATAACAACGAATACATGCTAAGAAAGTTATCTGTATGAGTGGGTGTGGAAAGAAAGCACTGATTGCTACTAAGTTGGCTTTAACATTGTGCCCTTTTGGTTTCGTTAGCTGCATGTGCCCTTACAATGCAGAAAGGAGCAGACAGTGAACCCATTAATTGCTTGACAAGCACTGAGTCCTTCCACTGGTGTCATTGAAGGTGCTGAGGCTGCTGCACAGGTCACACACCAGGTTCACAATTCAGTCCTCAGGGACTTATTTCAAGATCTATGCAAACCTTGACCCAATGATAAGTCCACTTCTAAGTCGATAATACTGTGCAAAATAACAGAACATGTGTGTCCTGCTAATAATATGGAATCAACCAGTATTGTTGAACTCCCTTTCCTTAAAATAGTAGTCTTTTCATTTTATGAAAGCTGATACAAAATTTTTAATTCTATAAAAGCCTCAAGACACTGGGTGGCTATGGAAGTTAATTTAAAGAAAGACCATTAAGAAAAAAATCAAGCAAACTGCTTTTTCAATAACCTAATGAATAGACACATGAATGATGGAGTTATTTCTAATTACATCTGGTGTTTTTCTACTTTGCAAGTAGGTTAAACTAACGGAGCAGAGCACACTTTCAAAAGTAAGCTTTTAGAAATAACCACATTGAGTAATTATTCTGTAGAGTTGTTCACAATTAACACTAAACACAGACAAGCTTTAATTTCAGTTTTTGATTATTTACTTGGCATGCATAGCATCAGTTGTAACACTTCATTTACTTCTAAAGCTACATAACATAGCATGAACTTTTCCCCATCCCAGCTACACAACAGCCTATGGGAGACAGAACACTTGCATTTTCTGTTCTGTGTTTTTCCTGTCACAATAGTGCAATATGAACTCACAGGATGCCTGATACCTTTTTCTTAGTTAGAAACACATGTAAAAACCTTTACTGGTTTTCTTTATTTGAATGGGCAGATTTTCAACATGTCACCATCAAAACAACCTTTTTTGCTCAAATTTTTCTTTTCAGTTATCTGAGTAATCAGACACCTTATGCAGAAGTTTTAGGTCATGAGACTTGCAAAAATACAGAAATTAGCACTACAGTTACCTGGCCTTTTTCTGAAGTGGTGAAGAGGATATTGGCGTTTACTCAGCCTAAGTTTGACCTTGCAGCGATGTAAACCCAATTTACCCAGCTTATTCCACTAGAATGATAAGGTTCATTGTTTCTTATACCCTCTTTTTTTTTTTTTTTTAAAAATAAGTTTCTAATTCCTTTTTACAACCATTNATTGTGCAATCTAACAGTAAGGAGGACGTCATGCTATTGGGGAACTGAGGGGTACATTTTGGAAAAAAAATAAAAAGTTCCAGTTTTCACACAACTCTGCAATGAAAATTCAGCGAGTAGTATACTTTCAGGGTCAGGATCATCTTTCACCCGTAAGTCTCTCAAGATACTTTTGCAAACGTACAGGTGAAAATCTTGGTCACTGCCAGTTATTTGTTGCTTACAATGTGTTACTTGTTTTACAGGAGCCCTGAAGAATTCCAAGTTGTAGAACATTACCATGTTATGCAAGAACTCCGGAAAAGCCAAATAAACTAAGAGTTGTTGCCTCTTACGCAAGTCATTACCCACAGCCATTTGTAGAAGACTTCAGACATAACCAGACCGATAACCCCAACAAAGAGTCTCTTGGCCAATTTGATAGCATCAGTGTACCAGGTAGACATCCAAGTGTTACCAAGTTACGAGTAATTTTTAAGGAAGCTAAGAGTAGCTTGGCAAAACTCCTCCACCTACTGAGAAAGGAAGTTAATTTCAGTGGCCAATTAGAAAGGAGTAACAACCTTCCAGGTCTGCAAAGACTTATAACAGTATTGCAACTCATGGTTTATACAATACAAGAAGTTTTTGAAGTTGAAAAATTGGAAGTTGAGTAGCAGATGATGTACACAAAAATGACAAGTTAGAGAAGTCATCCTTGCCACAGCAATCTGGATAGAAATGAGCAGGAAAGCATGAATTTGTCAAAAGCAGAAATATGGAGTTACGAAATGCTGGAATCCTGACAGAGTATCAATTATGTGGATTGATAGGTTAGGGTATATCACAGAGATGTTATGCAGAAAGAACGTGAAAGACCCACAGAAGACCCAAAAGCGAAATGCTGGACAAGTTCTTGTCAAAGAGCCACGCATCAAACAGAGTAGTGAGCTTCTTCACAGCTTGAATCAAGCTGTTGCATCACTTCCATGTACTGTGGGAGAATTCAGGAATTCGAACAGGTTTTTACGTAATACTGTATTAGACTCCCAACTGATTTCAAATAATTTATTATTAAACAGCAATTTAACTTTTCATTCTCTCATTTAAGGACATAACTATACTATTTAAGTACCAAAAATTCACTAACCATGATACACCACTGCAGAACGCATCAAGATTAACAGATCCAAGTAAGAAAACTACTTTTCTGAATTCTTTTCATATAAACTGGCAATAAGCTTATGATAAATTTATGCAATCCATTTTAAATTCATGAAAATAACTCCCTAGCAGAGAGAACAACTGTTTAATAAGAGCTCAGGACTGAAAACCAATGCCAGAAATGATTCCTTTTAAAGCCTCCTATAACCTGAAAATCAAGGGAGGAAAAGGAGTTTTCATTATTTTATTCTCTTACAACATAGACATATCTGATGACTAAAATTACCATGAGAGGGGCAAAAAAATCACACCTCACACTGTTACATTTTATTTAATTCCCCCCACACACACACCCCATAATGTTAGGAATTGTGTCCTTACCTATTGGAACAAAATTCCATCTTTCTAGCCTAAACAGGAGGAACTTTTTTGCCTAAATGAGGCTCACACTGAGGGTAACCATTAGATTTTCTTTTGATGGATTTTTCTCATTTATTTAATCCACCAAGGGTTAGTCAGGTAGTTATAAGAGCTACACTTGCCAACAGTTGAGTTGTGATCATCACAATTATGACATGTTGCTTTTGCCAACCACGGCAGCAAACAAAAAAAAATATTGAATCTGGAACACCATGCAGCAGGCTCCTGACAAATGCTGCAAGACAAGTGCACTTATTTTCGTAAGAAATTGAAAAAAGATGGAATTTCTTTTTAATACAATGCCATAGACATGATCCTACTTCTGGCACAGTTAGAGACAAACTACTAACAGTTTTAGAAGTCAGAAAGAGCACCAATGCTGTTTCACAATCAATGAAAAGCATTTCAAGGTTTCTAACAGTCAAGGTTTTTCCTTATCACTTCTCCCAATATTAAGAAGCTCCATATTTTAGAGACTAGATTTTCACCTGGCTGTTGTAAAATTATACTGTGTGAACACCTCAGGTATTCTGTCCCAGTCCTACATAGTAGTTTTCAGAATCTAACAGAGACCTTCAGACAGAAACAAAGTGTTATTTTGATCTTGGTGTTTTAGTTTTATTTGCAAAGGAAGCATATCTCTGAAAACAAATGAAGCAAAAAAGGAATAATCCTTCTGTTCACTTCTCTCCCAACTTGAAGTCCCTCCCAAGCAGTACTGTATCTTCAAGTCATCTGATTTTTTTTTTTTTTTTGTGCACGCTGTGGTTTCAAACTATTTGAATGTGCTGTGTTTTGATGATTTAGATATAAATGCTTCTGTGAGTCAATGCTCTAGGTCCTGCTCTACACACCCAGATACTCCTCAGGAGTCTGTGTGTGGCTACAGTTTTGACAATTGTTACAAATCACAGCTTTTTCCATAGAGAAGGTTGTTTATATATACTTATAAGCAATGGAAGGTAGCTACTGTGCAATGATTTCACTGGACTAAAACTTCAGTTCACTACTCTGCTAAGCTGCCAGCAGGGAATCTATTTGCTGGATGCCCTACGTGCCGATAGTCCCTCTGACACTGGGTCATTCAAACCCTGTCATTGGGTATAGGCTGCACTAATACCTAAGACTGTTTTTACAGTCTGACAAGTTCAGCTCTGCCTGTCCAGCCCCTATTCCTCACCTTCTCCTTCTTAGTCACTTTCTGAGAGCAAAGGCTCAAGACATTTCATTTAAATTCATTACAATAGCCCCTACTCTTCTGAAGGCAAAAAAGATTATAGCAGAAAAAAATGAACTCATTCTGTTAACAACATTAGAATTACTTAAGTCTTTCAGAAAGTTTTATCCTTACCTAAATCATAATGTTTTTCACATCTTTCAAGTACTCTTATTATTTTAAGAGTGGCCTTTTACTAGCATTTCTTGCAAAGAGAGTATTGTTAAAGCTGTTGTTAGCTGCATTCAACCTATTTTAGTGTTTGAAATTAATTCTCTTTGGAAGTCTATCCAGACTGGCAACTCAAGGAGATCTCAAGCTTAAGAAAAAAGTTCTAAGAATTATAACAGAACTACAAAAAAAAAAAAAAAAAAAAACANCCTTCATGAAGAAGGAAAGAACATGCCAGAAATCAAGTGTCGGGGAAAGCAGTTTTAGGTGCAAGTTTGCAGATGATATAAAATAGGTAGAAGTAAAAAAAAAAAAAACACCACACAACATTCTCATAGCACCTTTCGAAGTTCTCTCTATTTGGATAAAACCAAAAGTTCATAATACTTGGATTCCCTACCATTATATCAAGATTTCCAATAATAAATTCAGCCACATGGTGTGCCTTCTGCAGGAGGGGCCTCAACTGAAACTGAGGAACTCAGCCAATTTGTCCTAGCGGCAATAAAACCATCTCATGGATATTTTGACTGAGTTACTAAGGTTTTCTAACAGAAGTGCTAAAACTATGACCAGACCTAATACCACTATGAAAGAAATAAAAATGAATAAGCACTATAATATTGTTTGGAACAATATGAGTATCACCAAAAAATCAATTTTACACCTCGGACACAAAGAATAGCTATGTACCACAGCACAGAGTGCCATAAAATTCAGCTAAAATTAAATGATGTGCTTCAAGTAACAAAAAAGTACATTCTGAATGATATTTATCAGAAAAAGTAATTAGCAGCTGAATATGAAATCCATAAAAACTATAATAAAACAATTAATTTACAACTTAGAAGAAGTTCATGTCAAGAAAGATGTAAAAACAAATAACTAGTCAAATTTTTCTTCAAATAAATAATTGTCTTTGCTTGGCTTAAATCAGAAGAAAGTAAAAGATATACACAGAGTATTTCTTGAAGCTTGAAAACTTATTTGTTCTGAAATGTGTTCATACTTCAGAGAAAAGAACAGACCTAATAGAATTTCAGCAGATTTTAAAGAGATTTCTTGTTGCGTGGGGTTTGACTTTTGTTATTTAGGTTTTGGGGTGCTTTTTTTTTTTTAATAGCTTTTTTTTGAAGTCAGTTTAGCATTAGACCACATGAAACTGCTGACCACATAACTAAGCTTTGCTCAACTTAGTCTTGAAATTTTATTAATCCTTACCTTTTTATATACGTTCCTAATAATTTTGAATAAACAGTAAAATGGTGTCAAACTCTGGAAAGAACAGAACATATATATATTTATGATAACTTACAGCTGGATGCATTTTAAATTAAACCTCTGAATTGAATACTCTTTGCAAACCGAAATCAGGTAGCAGGATTTGAGCTTTAAGACACAACATTGCCTAAGTAATTATTAAAATAGAGCACTGTACAAGAGCATCTTCTCTGGTTGTAGAATAAATGCTTATCCAAGCAGAATATTATCCTCCTAATACTTTTAGGAAGAGTACAAAGGATGGAAGTATATGGCCAAATACAGGGAATCAAGGCAAACTAACATATGTATAGGTGTATTTCTTTTAAAAAAGGTAAACACAGCACTTCCAATCGACAGCCCATTTCTGGGACACAGACATTACGCACAAAGTCAATGCTATAACCAAAAAAGCTAGGGGAATACAGCCAATGCTAGAATGGCTTTCAATTTTACCTAAACACTTTTTGAGCTGTATTCTTTCCCATATGATTACTCAATCTCCACTGGAGATTACTCAGTGGCAAAAAGTGTAAACATGAGACTGCATAAACTGAGTTACATTTTTCTTGATCTGTATCCTCAGATAGACAGTCAGCTTTTTGATTACTGCTGTCAGTCTATCTATGTGGGGGAGCTGTAGATATTCTCCAAACAAAATGTTCATTAAATAACCGATTTTAAAAACATGCAAACCACATCTGTCTAGCACTGTATTACTAATATAATGCTTCAACATAATAGACTGAAGCACAAGTACCACATTAATTTAAGTCTGTATCTGTGATGTATATTACCAGCAGGGAGACACTACTAGCTGTCTCAATAAAAAGTTTATTTTGTAATACTATAAATACAATATAACTTTACTATTAGACAAGAGGTAGTTTTGTTTCGTTTTAAACAGTTATAAACAACTTTAGTGATCAAAAGCAATGATGACCTTGAAGGGCACAAATTTTTTTATTTTTTTATTTTTTAAGGTTTTTTTTGTTTGTTTTTTTAATCTCTAAGACTTCAGCTAAGGTAACACATTCGAAGCTGCCCTTCAATATTCATTGTAACTGTGGGCCACTGAAATGGTAGGCCCTATATTGCACTAAGCTTGATGTATCAAAACAAGTCAACAGTTAGCCAAAAAAATTTAGGACTACTTAATAACTTGCATATTGAAGGCAAGGAAAATCTCAGACTGAAAATTCATTTGAGCTACCATAAAACACGCGTACAGTGACAGCACATGGTAATACAAGTATAGAAAAGTCAAATAGTATTTTCACACGCAGTGCTATGCTAACTGAATACCAAATTAAGAACAAAGTGATTATGTAAGTAATAATCCTTTTTCAAGTTCATCTCTTGGTCAGTGCCGGCTGCTAAGTAAATGGATTCTTGGATAACAAGGTAAGAACATGGTTTGCAAGTTCACAAAAAAATAAAATACACCTAAAAACAGATTGATAAGAGATTTTAAAATTCAGTTTAATACCACAACCTTATACTTCATCCTTTCTGCTGCAAGCTGGAAAAACATTCTGGACCATAAAATTTAAGCAGCATGCACGTTACCTGGTGCGCACGTTTGACTTGTCCTGTGCAAGTGCACAAACCAACGCTGTGCTTACAGGGGAGAACTAAATCCATTTCTCTCTTGAGGTATATCCAAAAAACATCTGTCTTTCCTTATAACATACAAAACATACATGAATATTTTGGAGGCTCCTCTCTGTCCTACTTTGACTCTTCCTGGCTAATGTAGTGATTTCACATCAGGCTGCTGGGGTGAGATGCATGTCAGCTCACACACGATCACACACACTTTTTAGAGAAGGAAAGTTCTCAGCTTAAAAGCTCTAGCATAAATAGTCAGAGCTGTTTAAAAGGGCAGAATTTCACCTAAGTCAACAGAATTACCACCTTTTGTCATAGAAATGCTAAAGAAGAGGAAAGAATGCAGCCCACTAGTTAACTTCTGCTATCATTTAACTTTGGTGCAATTGTCAGGTTTAGGAAAAAGGAAGGTGCTTGGACAACCAATAAAAAGCAAACTGCTGGAAGGCACAGTATTGCCTTGTCTCTCAGGCTTGTGGGAACACAGAAGGCTATTATTCAGAAAGGATAGCAAAAACCTGGTTTGGGGAACTTCAAGAGGGAGTGTAAACAATAGAGTAAAAATACCACAAGCTCATTTTAGCATCATTAAATACTATCAGAGACATTATGCAGGAATACCATCACTTTGGAGATTCAAAAATACGATTGAGGAAAGGAAAGTAACACCAATTCAAGTAGGAATTCAAGTATTTCTGAGTACAGATAGAAGATTCACCTCTGGAACTGATGCCCCAGATAGAACTTCTGTGACTGCCAGTGGGTAAGGTGGGAATCGTTTTGCACTCAGAGGCAACAGGAAAATTATTCAACTCAGAATAACTCATGCGTCTGTTTCCTGGAAACATTGTGACAGTTCAATTAAAAGGAAATTCATAGATTTATGTTTTAGTAATAGTAACCTTAAAAAAAAAATCTTTCTGAAACATTCCTGGTCTGTCCATCTTTCAATAAAAGAAAAGAACTCAGAGCTCATAGGTACGGTTTTTTTTGTTGTTGTTGTTGTTGTTGTTTTTTAAAAAGTCTGTGGGGAAAGGGTATTGTCTTGAATCTTGAAAATTATCACAAACTCCTGAATGTCTGAACAAAATCCCACAGTGTAACATTGGGTTCAGCAGCTCCGGGTTACTTTACAGTTATCTAGATACAAACTTCAACCTCCAACCAATGTGATATGGCTTGGCTTCGTAATATAATAGGGAAATAAGAATAAATTATATAGTCTAGTGCTATAAAATGGATAAAAACAAACACATGCAGTAACTGCTTTTGACAAGCTTTTAAGAACAAAAGCCCCTGAAGCGCACTGAATAGAACACACTTTCCAAAAAGCCTTGCAAAGTAGTTTTAATGAATCTTTCATGGTTCAGTCAACTAATTCATTAGGTCATTCTCCTGATGAAGCAATGTTCGAATCTCATTATACTATTCAAAAAGGAATAAGGTGCTACTGTTATTGAATTTCTCATAATTAAAAAGCAATTTGTTAGAATTTCCTTTGCTTATGCTTTCACTGTTTTAAAAAAAATGGTTTGTGACAAGTAACATTATGCTGCACATAGGTACAACATAACATCATACACAGTAACAACTCTTCTGCATTCAGCAGCTGGGATGCACTTCAGGCTTTGGGAAGAAGCCTCTTTCTACCAGATCTTTCCCTTTATGTCATCTCTGCTTTTCAACACAAACCTGAGAACAAGCTTTAATGGCTGGATGCTCTGAAGAAAGCACACCAGGTGGTCCCCATAGCTGATGCATAATTAATATAAAGTACATCAGTTCCTTTGTATAGTGGATAAAGTAAAAGCCTAGTCAAAATAACCAGTCTCATCATGACATTGTTTCCAACAGAAATTAATTTTGTGAACAGCAGGAGCTGGAAATAAACATGTGAGTGCAAAAAAGGCCTATTCCCATCATCTCAGCACAGAGAAAAAGATTGAAAGGTACTTTAAGAATCAGAGTTAGAGTCTCCAGACCATTCTAAGTATGGACAATATTTTTACCCTGTGATCTTTAGGGGAAAAAAAATGGAATAAATGGCACCACATGCCTTTGCAGCTAGAACATCTGTGACTAAGAAGTCGGTATGAATTTATCACCTAGATTACCATCTGAATCTAACCATAATTGATGGATAGGGACATAATGACAGTTTTATTGATTTTCACTGGGACCAGGGCTCATCAGGCTCTAAGTACCAAATAAGGTTAAAAGAGCATGAGATTTCTTGAAAGTTTGCTGGGAAAAAATATACCCAGTTTATAATCTATGACTTGTTTTTTCAGATGAGCACAAAGACAGCCTAGAAAAGTGGATACAACATAAATCTGCTGAAGGTTACTAAATCCACAGGAACTCAGAAAGTCCCTGTTCTCAGAATAGCTGGAGCCAAGAAGAGCTTTAAGCAGAAGTATCAACTACGTCTGTGGTGCTCTTGTGTAGATACCTGCTTATAAGCACTGCTGGAAACAGGTTCAGTGAACCCAGCAGATATCTCTTATGTTCTTGTATCCCATGAGATACAATCTATGTAATTGCAATTCCTTACAGGTGATAGAGACACACGTCAAAGTAAACAGCACAGTATCTGTCCATTTTATAAAAATGTAGTTTTCTGTTAAACAGACTGAAGCTACTTAGAAATGTTTGATGGAAGCACAAATTACGCTATATATCAAAGCAAATAGCATGAACACACAAGTAGTGGGTGCCAAAACCTCCTCAGATTAAGAACCTCTTCTCCTTTCCCTACATTTGAGACATTTCTCTACATTTAAGATTATTCTGGTGTAAATTCCCAAAGACCTAATATCCCATTCTAATATCCACCAACAGTTTTCATTCCCTCTAAAACGTTTTTCAAAAATATATATTTCTCCTTAAAAAACACCAAACAAGAGTAACTAAAATTAAAGAAACATTTTATCCAGAATTAATTAGCTTCCTAAGGAATTCATAAGCCTGTGACTACAAAACTTTTTTTCTGATACACTGCTGTGCTAATCCAAGGAAACAACTGAACAACTTTTTCAGCTGTGAAAGAGAGTTTTGTATTCATACATTGCGAAAGTTCTAGAAGTTTCTTACGTGCTGCATAGAGGCTTATATATCAAGCCCTCTCCCAGGAAAGCATATGAATCATTACTTCCCTGGCTTTGTTTCTTGCTTTGGGAAGCACTGCTTTTCGCCCATAGTTTAGTGTGATTCAGGGAATACACTCATACACATACTGAAATACAGAGGAAAAAGATAGCGAGCTGCCTTCTCTGTGTCCTGGATTTATATATGCTTGATTCACACTCATATAAATACTTTTCAAGAAAAAAAAAAATGTTTTATGTTGAATACTTCTCAGCACTTCTGGATAAAAATCACTACTAAGACTTGCTTTTAGATAAATATTATGCAACCCACCTGATTTATGTCCAGCACAAACCCAGAAACAGGTGACAGTTTTCATACAGAAGTAGCCATTGCCACATGCAATTGAAGTCACAAATGTTTTTAGAAAGATTGAACACAGAAAGCAAGTAGCTGTAGATGGCAGAAGTTCCGATTCTCTCGCTCTTCTCCTATGCTCGCCTCCATTCTGCGACCTCCTGACACGATGTCCATCGTAACATTAAACTATTGCTTCTCATGGAGTAACCATTCTAGGTAGATTATTTTGCTCTATTTCACATCACTTGTTCTAAATAATTACCAGATTGTTTAGAAGAGAGGTTTATGCTATAAGGCCCAAGAACTACATGACAGCTACAAGTGTTTTTGGAGTACTATTTGTGAGCTTTGATTATCATAGCGCTCATCGCATGAGAGAGCTCCAATGCCCTGGAACCAGCTAACAGCACTGAAATCTTAAATCTTTCTAGCCTTATTTGCTGCCCATTTCTGTATCAAGTACACCTTTGGATAACAACTAGTTTGGATCCTGTCATGTAAGGCACCCTCTCCTAGCGCTCAGCATGACTGCATAACTGTATGACTAAAGATTACCAGTTTATCACTTTGTCTTCATCATTGAAAGAACTATGGGGTTTACTGCTATACACATTTGATCATCCAAGTCTCCAAATTATATTTCTTAAAGCTGTTTTATCCTTGTCCTTTTCTAGTCATCTAAATACTTAAGTCTAATTACACTCTTTAATTTTAAAAGCTCCAAGCTGTAATTTCACAACTCTTCCATGATTCTTATATTGAGAAGTCCAGAAATGGTACTGCACTGTAACAAAGTGCATACGTTCTGCATTTATCAAAACAGACATTCATGGAGACTTCTAACATGGACCTTAAAAGTTTCACATGCCTCTCTAGGATTTCCTGGGGTAGAAATGTGCTTATACGCCCATGTGTTATATGAGTTGTTAAGCCTGAAGGTTTCAGCAAGTATCATGTTCCCTGCACATGTGCAACAGACACATAGTCTGGATGTTCATTAGAGATGTCCATCTTTTCCAAGCAAATACAAACTAAGTGACAGTTAAAATACAGGAAGAAATTCTAGGCAACTACAGTAAATCCTTCAAGTCTATCTTCAAGGATTTTTTTTTTTTTTTTTTTTTTTTTAAAAAAAAAAAAAAAAACATTTAATGCTTTCCCAGGGCAACCTGGATTTTGGTGAAAAAACCTNNNTTTTTTTTTTTTTTTTTTTGAAAAAGAAAAACAAAAGCCTTTAAGTCTTCCCTGAGGAATCCTGGATTTTGGTAGCAATACCTCTGTTTTCCTCCAAAGGAAGGAAAGCATAATAGCTATCTCATTCAGTTCATCCCAGGAAGCCAACTGTGTTTGCCTCAGCCTCAAACAGGAGATTAGAAATAGCTAAAATTCAGATTAGGGTAAGTCATGGTTTTGGCTGGGACAGAGTTAACCTTTCTTCACAGAGGCTCACACAACACTGTTTTGCATTTTTGATGAAAAGAGCAGTGATTTTTAGTTCTTGCAGAGCAGTGCTTACACAGAGCCAAGGACTTTTCAGCTTCTCATGCTGCCCTGCCAGCCAGGAGGCTGAGGGTGCAGAAGAAGCTGGGAGGGGACAGGACCAGGACAGCTGACCCAAACCAGCCAAAGAGGCATTCTGTACCACGTGGCGTCATGCTGAACAATAAAACTAGGGGGGCTGCTGATCAGGGACAACCTGGGCATCAGTTGGCAGGTGGTGAGCAACTGCATTGTGCATCACTTGCTTTGTATATTCTTTTATTACGATGATCTTCCCTTCCTTTTCTGTCCTATTAAACTCTCTTTATCTGAGCCCACAAGCTTTTACTTTTTTTCTGATTCTTTCCCCCAACCTGCAGGGTGGGGTGAGCAAATGGCTGTGTGGTGCTTAGCTGCCTGCAGGGCTAAACCACAACAGGGCAACAAGTTTAACTACAGTTATTGAATGGCTTCCATGAGGGAAGGGGTTAAACTAGGGTCTTTCATTCTGGATAGGAGATTACTGAGAAGGAACAAATAGCTATGAATTCAGGAGCTAGATGTAGACAGTGAATAGGATGCAGCTGTTCATTGTCTTTTACAGAAGAGAACAGAACTAAACCTGCAGGCAGCAGGTTCAAAACGAACAAAGATTCTTCTTGATGGAGAAAACTTTTGACAATCTCATGTCCTAATTGTACCCTCTTTCCTAGGCACACAGTCATGGACACTGCCAGAGAGAAGATACTGACCTATAAATACCGTTGCCTTGACTCAGTACATTCTTTTAGTTTCATTGCGTTCAGACATGCTCACCACACAGAGAAAATCCACCAGCAGAAAGTCACACGCATCATGCCATGGAACAACTCATTTCGTCTTAACCCCATTTAGTTCCTTTTCACTGACCAGAAGTATGCCAGTATGTTCCATTACCCCACCACCACCATCATATAGTTGATCCTGCCTTCAATTAAATACATGCCCAATCTTTAAGTTGTTTTTTTTTTAAATGATTATTTGTAGCATTGTATTTTAATATAAAGTGTCTGTTAAGGTCCATTTCAGATTGAAATAAAAGTTTCAGACATTTTCCTATAAATCTCTGCGGCAAGTTGTTCTTCAAACGAGGCTGAAGGTAGCGAAAGTTACTTCAGTTTACGGAATCATTTTGATCATGAATGTGAATATTTGTCAGTCATCTATATGATTATTAAAGGTAAAAAATTACCTGATCATGCAATGTAAATTTTCATCTTAAAAAAAAAAAAAAAAATCAAAAATCATGCCATAAACTGGGTACTTTTCTTACCATTGCTAAGTGCTGGTCTACTTCATAGGCTTTGCATGTACTACAATTGCAAGTCACAAACAAGTCATCAGAATACCAGCTGAAGATGCTAATGTTTTTCTTTATATGTAGTTCAGCACATACTTCGCTTGCCCCAAAAGCCAAACACTGCACCATAACTACGCTGAATGACTGGCACAGGAAACATTGCTAAGCTGCTACAATTCAACAGTACTGGCTTCTTTTTTTTTAAATTTGCTCAATATTCAAAATCTGTTCAGTGATAGACTAGCTATTTACCTGCATCAGCAAAACCAGTAATTTCAGCTGTTCCCTGGAAATGTATTTCTACCTATTCCTGCTAAAGACTGAGAGTATACACAGCTCTATCATTCAGCCAAGCAATGTAGTGATTAGGCACCTATACAGCAAGCTGTTCTTCACGAAAAGTACACTTGGAAAGATCTTTATTTCTTGTTTGTGAAGTTGATGGGATGTTGCAATAACAGCTTAGGGATATTTATCCACCAAGTACGTTAAGTTTACTTTCCACATGTATTATCACTGCTTGCACAGTTTCAAGTGCTATAAACTAGTTCTTGTGTATTTACAAGATGCAATTAATTTTGCTGCTTCTTATGAACAAACATACGTAACATTTTAAAAAACATCCAATAAAAGAGGTGAATACTTCCAGAAAATAGACAACATGAGAGGCAGCTTCCCAAATAGAATCCTAGTGGCTTTTCCAAATTCAAGAACACCCAGGCAAAAAATTGGTCTTGACATGAAGTAAAGAGAAGCTCTTGCTAATGGAGAGAACCACAGAACAAGTATCTATCTTTTTTTGAACTTCTGCCTCTGAAGCCTTGTTAAATACAAGACTTCCAGAAAAACACAGCAGTCCAATTCATAGATTAAAAAAAAAATCAGTCCAAAAAAATCCTAAGCTCTAAATGTTTGTTTAAATGCATCAGTTTACTGCCTGCCAGTTAAGAAATATAGCTAGTTTTAACAGCATCATGTAGAAGACAGCATTCAGTCACAACCTGTATTGTTTAAAGGAAAACATTTTGGTGGTCAAAAGCTAAGCTGGACTTCAAAAATGTTTTTTTCTTTTTGGTGATAACAGCTGATGCTTATTAGCAATTACGTCAGTCTTCTGTTTCTCATTCCCTCAAAAAAGCAGCAAAATAAACAAAATCCAAACCTACCTCATATGTTCAGCCTCAATTTGTATTTCTTGCTTTGGGAAATGGCTTTGTAATTACTATATTAAATGTTCTTTAAAAATCTAAGTGCATATTTTAAGTTTAATAGAGTAAAAAACCACAAATTACAGTTATGCAAGACAGATTTTGAATTGGGAAAAAATGCTTTGAACTCACGTGCAAAGTAACATTCAATGAAAGCCAAATGAAAAGGAAAACAAATTGTGATGACAAGGTTGTATTCAAAGCCTTTGTACAAACAGCAATAAAAGATAGAGAAAAATTATTTTCGTTTTAAGGAGCCTGATATTTAGGATATGCAAACCAATGCCAACTTGTTAAAAGAGTCATTTTTTAAAAAATAGATCCAACTAGCTGTAAAGTGACAAAACTGTTTAGTACATATGCATAGACCACTTCAGATCTGTCTTTACTACATTATATGAATCTCACAATCCATATTTTACATGAATATAAAAATTACTATGAATAATGCTGTATCTTGCAACCTGTTTTCCTAAGACAAATCAGCATAAAAGAATTCAACTTCAGTTTTATATGGAAGGGTAAACGTAAAGCACTTTGTATCTCACTGTAGATTTTATTATTTTAAATGAAGATAAAGACTCGTAGTCTTGCAAGCTATGTCAAAATTAACAGAGGGGTGAAGTCTGTTTCAGACTAACAGATCCAAATCTGTTGATTGTCTAGTATTTATAGCTTCCTCCCCGCTTCATTGATAAGAATTTTCAAATATTTCAATTCATTGAAAACTGAAATTCATTTCATCGAAATACAATCAATGGTTAAAAAGTTGGGTCTGACCCACTAGAGGAGGGGTTTTCAGCTATTTCAGGAGGACTAGCACACAATCTAGGCTTCGTTTTCTGTTTGGCTGCTCTTAAAAAATGAAATTTGGAAAATCCTGTCTGTTTAGCGACTCTTACTATGGACATTGTAATTTATTGTAACTACAGGACAGTAGCTTACATGGAGCTGCTGAATTAGAAGAGGATTCTGCCATTTATTCAGCAGAACTGAGATTCGGCCTCTGGCCAATAACAGAATGACAACAGCATGAAATATGGAATTAACAACCGCATCCAAGCAAACAGTAAATGTAGTCCAAATCTTACCATTTCAATGACAGAATTAAAAAGAAACATGTTATACAGCATATGTATGCAGTGTAAAACCTATTTTCCTGAAGGTGATGCATCTGCTGATGAACAGGCTTCAATTTAGATGCAAAACCATGATTTTCACACTATTTTGATTAGACAAACTCTATCTGAAGTCTTACTTGAAATGGAAGTAGCAGTTAAGTAGCATAAATGAAATCTATAGGTAAAAAAAACTTTCCTATACCTGCTTATACCTTATATTTTCAGATATCCTTCAAATGACAGCAAACAGCACCAATGAGAGGCATGGTTACATCAACTGAGCCTTGATCAACTGCACTGTTTCTGTGAATGGATACAATGGATACAACTTACTAATGCACAGATGTGAGGTTTAGTAATATCATATTTTTTAATTCAAAGCACAAAAGCTCTATCATCAGTGGTTTACCTGGTTTGGTTTTTTTTTTTTTTTTTTAAACTTTCCCAACTGAGTTGCCAAATGGCAGTTAGGGCAGCATCACTAAATAAATGGATTTGTATCACAAACTGGCTTGACTCAAAGAGCTCAAATTTAATACAAACACAATGAAAAGCTAAAGCTATTTTTCTGTGCTTTTTTTTTTTGTGGTACTTGCACTCAAAATTATTCACAAGATGTCCGGTCCTTTATGCTCACCTGAGGGTCCAAGTTTACTTACATATCTTCGCATACACACACACACACACAAAGCAAAAGGATAATGCAGTTTCACAGAATGTATCACAGAAAAAACTGCAATGGAGCACTCAGTCTTCAAAGTGAACTTTCGCCTTAGTCATCACATTCAGTTCTTTGTTTATACTCCGGGTCTCTCTAATCATTATCATCGTCCTTTTTTCCAGCTTTTCATCATGAACTGTGACACAAAGACATAGAAATGAAATCAGATAATTAGCTATGCTACATATTTTTTTAAAGATGGGGTAAACCTGTACTTAAACATTCCTGAAAAGCAGGGAGTAACTGGAACCAGAAAGCACAATAATGTTGTTACAGATGCAGAGCCTACAGCCTTGGGTGTTTTAGTAGTAGTGAACCTAGAATAGGAAATAACCTAACCTATTGGTCTATGCTACGTCTGATTGTTTTAAAATACACTTTTTACCATGTGATATTCAACAGAATAGATCGATACTCAATAGATACATCCACAGGTCACAGGCACATCAGTAAATACTGCTTATTGTTCCAAATTCCACCAACACAGTAAAAAAAAATATTTAAGACGACCATATAGAATAGAAAACAAGGACTTAGGAGCTTAATGTTGAAGATGTGCAGTCTTCAAAGTAACATAAACTGATTTTAAAGCGAGGTAGGCTTCATGAGTGTTCGGAGCACAGAACTGAAGAATTAACTTACTGTCAGTTGAACATTGCTAATATCAGTTATAGGTAACTGTATTGGGTCATTCTTGACCAAATTTAATGCTATCTATCATTAAGACATTTCGATAGACTTTTAAAAAGTCTGTTGTTAAAGGCAATCAACTTTAAATTAAACTATGTGTATTCTATCAGTGTCCTAACCAAGGAGGAGGCAAATATGTCTTGATAGTAGTGATTTATACCTCCGCAACATTTGATACAAAATTTATACAAGCTGAAATTTGAAAGGCAGAGTTTCACCGCATTTTGCTCATAAAATTCCTTCTCCCATTTTGATTTATGTCTGGTCACCACTTGTATGTCTGTGAAAATGCATGTCTACATCTGTACACATGCACACAAATACGTCAAGAAAAAGAAAACCGCAATGACTTCATTACACTGTCACAGGGAATGGTGAGCAGTATGTTCATTTCAGCAAAACTTGTACTTAGGAATGCCCTTGACCATGGAGAATGTTTATTACCATATTCTCCCTCCTCTCCCACACTTTGGGCACAGTAGCAGTTCTTTTGACATACCTGAGTTTATTTATGTCAAGAATGGAGCATACAACAAGTTCCTTCGACTACGTCCTGCAGTCAAGGGTTCACAACTGTGCTGTTTCCTTCTGGGGGAGTGGGGAACCGGTCAAGTATGAATGTTCCTGATGATACATCAATACACTGTATGCAATTACATACACACTGTACACACTTGCACATATTACTATGAGCAGCTCTCAGCTCCGGTGAGACTCTGGAGGCCCGTTTCACTGGTAATTTTTATGGATTATGCTATATTTGCTTTGGACATAAATATCACCGACTTCCACAAAAGAAAAAGGTCAGACTTTTTGTGTGTTCCTCAGTCTGCAATTTGCACTCCTTCCAGTGGCAGATCTAGAAAACTGATGAGAGCCCACTCATATTCACAAGTTGCTCAAAACATCTGCCAGGCAGTTCCTTCAGTATCATGCTGTACACTGGAGGACACTGGCAGCCTGAGATAGACACCATACAGAGCTGTGATAATTTCACTATTGAACTCACAATTTAAGAGGACAATATCTTTTACAGTTTCCCTTCCTCCTCCCCGCCCCC
>VXAL01014228.1:10780-34611 GCA_013399475.1 Chauna torquata | reverse complement strand
GTTAGATCAAATGTTTGATCTATCCAAATCAAATATAGAAATGCTTTGGAAAGCTTGCATTTCTCCCCAGAGTTAATGTCAGTATCAAATTAACAGCAAAGTTCCTGGCTTTCATCTCTGGGATTTTACTTCTGAAGAGGACCACTTGTCTTTCACTTAAAGCAATTTAAGTGCAACAAAGCTGACCTCACAAGCTTGGTTCGGTACCACCCTGAGGAGACCTGTGCCAAACTAATAGCCTTTCCTTCTGACCTGCTTCCTTTGCTCCTCAGCTGCTGAGGAGCAGGAAGGAAATCCTCCTTTCTTCCTGCTTGCTGCAGAACATGCCATTGCATACCTGCTGGTAGACATGGTTTTGGTAGCAGAAATACTTAAATTCTATGTTCCTACTCAGGCATTTCGAGGAAAATAACATCCTTCTACTGGAATCTCAAACGTCATCTAAACCAGTTCAGGAGATAATTCAGAGACATCATTAACTGTTAAACCACTGTATACACTCAAGTGTAATCTTTTTGCTTCTCTGTCCATCCCTAGCCTGCAGATTGCTGCAGACAGAGAATATAGCAGAGAAGGATCACTGAAAACCCTTACCTCAGACTTTTTGCCATTTACTTCCTCCTAGTGGGTGCAATTGTTATGGTCCCAAATACGTACAAGTTGCTAGATATGAATCATAACACATGGACCAAATACATTAACATAAGCAAAAATAAGTTTTGTTCTTGTTTAAAGAACTTAGACCTCAGCAAGTCATCAGAAATTCACTTCAGGAATTGTCTCAGTACACATTCAATAAAATTACTTTCCAGAGGCTTGGATTTTTTGTGTATGTTTCTGCAATCTCATGTGAAGACCTTTATAGGGAAAAACATACTAAGGTAAATATTTGAGATTCTAATGAAGGAATTCCTTCATTAAAGCCAATTACTCTTCTGCTATTTTCTACAACTACTTAAGGCAGTATAGCGGGTATCACTCTAATGTCATTTAGAATGAAAAGGACTATTTTCAGTAACAAAAGTATAGTGATCTCTATTTCCTCCTCCTAGTCATTTTTGCATTCACATTCAAAAAATATTTAAACCCGTAAAGAAAATACTTGAAACGCAAGCACTACGGCATATACTTTGACAAAACTGTAAAACAAATGTTAACAAAAGCAAAAAAGATTACCATGCACGATGCTTTTATTTCTTAGTTTAACAATAAAACAAATACAGTTCTGTGTTTATTCAGGGCAATATTTCATGGGAATTATTTTGAAATTTAGACTCTTTTTTTGCTATGGCGCCTAAGTGAAATAAAGGAAGAAACAAAATAATTGGAAATATTAAGAAAAAATTGACTACCACTTTCTTCAAAAGTTCCTAATAGAATAGCTGCTATTGCAAGTAGGAAATTAACACTACTTTTAAGGAACTATTTGGTGTTTTAGTGATGTATCTATCACATATATATACAAGAATAGGAAAAAAAGTACTGAAGATACATTAATCTTGATAACACTAAACAGCAAAAGTCAGCTAGTAAAACAAAAAATGCAAACAAAAACCCTAGAAACAATATTAACTTTTTATATATTAATCATAGATATTAGTTTTCATTAAGAACACAAGTGTATCATTAGGCCATGTTTTAATTTAATCCAGAGAGAAAATGATAATGCCAATTTTTTAATAAACTTTAATAATAGTTGAACTAGTAAGCAATGAATCATGCTCTCACACAAATGAGCAAAGGATGAATGGTGTAACATTAAAGAACTTAAGAATGCTATTATGAATATGAAGACCTGTGGCAAGCATTTATCAAGCAGAAGGCATGGTCCTGAGCTATGGGCATCAGTGGGATTAGTAACAGACAAAGGTCTAAGGCAAAGCTCATTGAGCTTTGCTCACTGGACCATCAGTTGAACCCTACAAAACCACATCTGTAAATTTATGAATAGATTCACAGAAAATACAGCTCCTGTAGCCATTCTCCTTTTTAAAAAGGTTTGTATAAGTATATGGGAAAACCTTCATTCAGACCAATATATGGGCATCCGTGACATTGATGTTTGTTGTTAGAATAGATAAAAATTACACTCAAAATGGGCTTGACAGAAGAGAGAAAGTCCTCCCAAATTTCCAGCACTCCTACAGCACGAAAATAGACATGCTTCCCAGCTAAAAGAAAACATGTTTATATTTAGCTTCTATCAAAGTGTGGAGGTTGAAAGCACATTTATTCCCCCAAACATGAAATAGCTTTCTACCTTGAACAATCTGTTCAGTGTGTTGCTTTTCAAATCAGATGTTAATGTTTTTTGACAGATCTCTAAACAACGTAGAGAAGTCAGTGAGTCAGCAATACAGGACTGCTATTGCCTCTGACACCCAACTCCAGCATAGGGGAGGCTTTTTTTTTTTTTATTGAATCCAGCTGACATTCAGCAGTGCCAGGTAGGTACATTCTCTTTGCACTGTTTAGAAAGGTAACTATTGCACCACATATGAAAGAATATTAGCAGCATTATGACACTGAACTTGCACAGCAAAAGGAACAATACCTATCAGAGATCTTCAGTAGCTGTGGAAAAAGTATTAAGTTCAGGAAGACAAAATCCATAGGCTTCGTAGACAAAGAGTGTTTTCACATAGCTATCTTGACAGGCTATCCTGCCAGCTGATTAGAGGCCTTGCAAGGCATTACACCCATCAGAAAGCAGCACAGCAGTGAGACCACATGACAAGAGACTTCTGCTTAGAAGTACCTTCAGCACTGAGTTCATTTGGTTTGTTAAAACCAAAAATACCAATATTCCTTTTCCTTCAAACAATCTATTACAAAAATAGTTTTCCAGTATTTTAGTCAATAAAACAAAAAGCCCTAAAACCTATATTGGTAATAAAATGTCTTTTAGGAATGGTATATTTAAGTTTAAGTAGCACATGAATAAAGCATTCTCCACACAGGCAATGCATTCTTGCAACTTGGTCTATGGCTTTTTCAGTTCTCTTGGTTATGAAGACCCTACCTAGAGCCAGAAATGCCACTATTAGTAAAAGAAATGGAGAGAAATTCAAGTATGTGGTTGAGGAGTGAGGACATAAAACAGCAGTGGCTGTGGAGTCCCCTTCAGAGTCTCTATTTCCCATAACAATACAGACCCTTCAGAATTACCCTGACAGATCCCCTGGGCTACCACGCCTGAAGACAGATGTATGAAGTGACACCACGAGAACATTATTATAACACTCTTTGGACTATCTGATTCCTGGAAAGTCTTAAGTCAGTCCTGTCTCTCTGCACCAATTCTTATAGTACTTCAACTACCCATTATTTTCCTGTTACGTTGGGGTACCCTCTGGACCACTATCCTAGGCAATGGATACCTAATGCATTCAATAGAACTATGCCCGTGAAATGTTTTTAATGGACTTGCGGGAAAAAAAGACTGGCAGCTTTATTATACATCACATCCCACTGCCCCCTGTTCCCAAGCCATTTTATTCATTTGGCATCACTCAGACTGCATAAAATTGGGAGCCAGTATAGTTTCTAACCTAGTAAAAGGAAGAAATAGACATCCCCAGCAGCAAACTCCCAGGACTCCAGTTAGCTACCAAAAATCAAATCATTATGAATGCTGTCCATGGATACCTCCTGCACTTACTATTAAAGGGGAAAAAAGCTTGTCCAAGAAGTGCTGACAGGATTGGAATATGCAGCACTAAGGGACAGCTGTGTTCACAGGAGATCCCTCCCCACAAGCTTTGCACATTATCAGATGTGGATTCAGAGCCCAGAATCAGTCATTTTAGCCATTTGACCTGAACTATACCATGTAGATGACGTTTATAGCAAATACTGGCTGAAGACATATTAATCAAAACAGTAAAAGGTTGAATTTGTATCTAACGCCTGACTGGCATGATTTACAACAACTATCATCAGGACAGACAGGATGGTAACCTAGCTTACTGTGTCTCTTCATTTCAGAAAATTGATTAACAGTTAATTACAAGATTAAAAAAAATTGAGCCATTCCAAAACCATGCCGAATATTATCGCTTCTTTGTAGAGTTATGTGACAGACTAGAAGCATCTGTCTTTTACTACCATCCACACCCACTATACAAAGCCATCTTCAAACCACAATAGCATGCAATATCAGAGGCTGCAAGCAATAGGCACTGCGGAGTTGGAGTGATACTCCTAGCCAAGCCAAAACAAAGAGTTTAAGTCAAAAGGGTGTCAGAGCCACTTAAATGATAGCTAGCACTAAACAAGGAACTTCCATAGGCATTTAGAGTCCTATAATGGTCCTCCGGGGGAATTAACAGAACAAGAGAAAAGGATATCAAGTTGTGCCTGTCTCTCATTCGCTGAACTTTTCAGTAAGGTTCATAAGAAAATTGTTTTGTGCAGAACATCACAGTGCAGCTTGAGTCAAGACAAAAGGAAAACCCAACAGATTTCCTTTTCAAAGGCAGGCAGCTGTATGTGGCAAGTGGAGCACTTATCTTGGTATAATACTGTAATCATATCAACTGCTGGATACATAAAACCTTCCTGTAGGTGCAACTTGCATATTTGCCCCTCTACATTTTTACTTGTGATCCTTACATTGTCACCAAAAGGATGCAATTACTCTGATATTGAAACAGGAAAAAAGTAAAGGCTTGACAAGTCATCAGGAAAATGAAACACAAAGTTCTACAGTAACTTCTAAACACTATGTATTCAGCATACGTATTCAAAAATATATATAAAGGCAACACAAACTAAGATTATCAAATAAGATGCCAGTAAATCACCGAACTTAGTAATATTATAAAAAAAACTCCTTTTTGGCACAAGAAATTCATGCATTCACAGTGCTTTAGGATTTTCACATCAATATTGTTGTTCAAATAGCTTTTCTTTAAGCTCAAAACCCAGTAAAGAAGGGAGATACCTAATATTTAGATAGCGTATGAAATAGTGTAGCTAGAAAAAGGAAATGAGTACAGACAGCAAACAGACCCTGTACTTGGTCCCACCAACTAGGAGTCACACCAACACAGAATAAATACCTGATGATTTTAGCAAACTAACAAACCTATCAGAAAAGCACTAAGTGTCTGACACTCATCAATTTTTTCAACCTTAGTCTGAGGAATCGAAGCTGATGCCAGGGGCTGCCACAGTAGGTGGCAGTGCACCTGTTCTAGCCAGTGGTCATACAGAACTGAACAGCACACCTTACGCTGACCAGAACTAAAGGAGGCCCTGAAATAACACATGGAGCTAAAGCAATCCACTGAATTTTGGGCTGCTAAAGATCACATACAGAAAACAGTACTCTTGCAAATAAACATCTATCAAAGGACACATTTAACATTTTTAATAAAGAAATTGAGAAGCAACAGAATTAAAATTACATGTATTCACTACACTGACTTTTTTTTCTTTCATCAACTGTTGCACTCAATCCTTTCAGTCCTCATAAGTCAAGAAGGAACCAGTACATCCTTCATTCAACATGTTCTCTTGAGCTGTAAAAGAAAGCCTGTCAGTATAACCAAGTACTAAAACACATTCTGACATACTTGAGTTATTACAAGCCTACTTTTAAGGACAGACAAAATTACATGTTATTTAAGTATGAAAGCAATATATGGCTCCGCCACATGAGACAAAGACCTATCCTGAGACTGTAGAAGTTCTCTCCAATGCTTTAAGCAGGATTGAAACTTTTTTTTTTTTGAAATTACTTAAGGATTTATAAACCATTGCTTAGTATGCTGAAATTACAGCTTTTTAAAGTGTTTCCAACTTGCTCTGTAACAAATCTCTACTTTTTTGAATCAATAAAAGTAGTTACTACATTCTGATTTGTCCTTTTTATACTCTAATTTATACCTCAACCATTCATATTTTATTTTCAAACTCCATAATTCTGGAAATAAAGAGCTCATCTGTTTAATGAAGTGTTATTTTTTTGAGTTATTTCTGTGCTTTCCCAGTTCTCTCTGACATTTTTCTGTAGGCTACAAAACACTGAATATTCTAGCATCACATAACTACACAGCAGTAACTGCGTACCAGGTCTATATGCTTGTGAGCAGGGTACTTCAAAAGATGAAAAATATTTTATCTATGAGCAAAAACAAAAAAAAACAAAAATGTTTTAGCATCATTGCGCAAAAGCCATTAAAGCAACTAAACTGGCTACTAAAGCATAAGAATTTTTTTTTTTAGTGCAGCTGTTTAAGTTAGATTTCACTCATGACCACTACTGCCCTATATTCTGTATATTCTCCAATTTTCCAAACCAATGCAGTAAGAGGACAGTTCAGGCACACCTCGCTAAGCACAGGTCGGGGAAAACTGATCAAGTCCTAGATTTAGTCCTCAGTTCTATGATAAAGTTTAGACAGGAAAACCTATTGCTCACGTGAAGCCAATAACAGTTAACAAAACTTACTGAACTTATTTACAAGTAAATGATTTTGAATTAATAATTTTGCATTAGAGAGAAAAACTGGCACTGTGCTTCTACTTTTGATTCTATCTTCCAAAGCAGTTATTAATAAACTAAATATTACCATCCACTTTCAAAACATGAGTAACTAATTATTATTAGTAACTAATCCAGAGTTTGGATTCAGCCAGCAGGGAAAATGAACACAGCTAAAAGCAATCTTTCAAATTAACAGGCTCTCCCTATAAACAAACAAAAAATCATTCTTTAAACAGAACTACTTTTTTTTTTTTTTTACTAGTGCGATCTTAGGTTCATTATGTTCTCATAATGCTCTCAAATTTATCTATTAATCTGCAGAATCACAAATGGCAAGAACTACTTTCAAAGAGATGCAGTAAGTTGCTTATTCATTCTTTATTCTGGCAACAATTTTCATTACAGATATTTAAATTTCAAAGAACATTGCCAATACATGGTAAAAACAATATCTTATTCCTAATATCATGAGTGTAGATCCTTACACAAGTACTCAATGTGACTTAAAAAATGAATTTTAAGTGAATTAGGTAATGCCTCTGCCAGGTCCCAAAGCCAAAAAATCAATATCTCCACTGGATTCAGCAGAATTTAAGTAAAATCCTTAAGTTTTTGGGTTTTGTTTTTAACCAATAAGCAACTACATGGCTATTAAAATTCTCTAAACTTAGTGTTTTTAAGTCTTCAGAGAAGTTTTCTTCTGAAATTTCCAGGGTGCTTCCCTACCCCCACATGTACTGATGGATCACAGTGAAGCATCCTTTAGACAAAGCAACAGACACGAGTATAACTTCTGATACACGTGACAACAAATGAAATTTGGCTATTCTTATAAGAAACTTTCATAGTCTGCTTTACAGCTGAGAAGCAACAATAGGAAATGCTTTCTTTTTCCCAGTCCTGATTTCAGTTTAGCTAAGCCAAAGGTAAAACAAAACAACCAAAAAAAACCCACAATTGCAGAGATGTTTCTGATGCCAGGCAATGCCTGAGGTCCTTTTTACATTGACCTCCTGCATCCATGCTCTGTTTCAACACCTATCCCTGACTTCCTCCTCAAACCAAGGATGAATACCAGCAGTACAGTAGCCTTCACTAATAGAGTCGCCTTCTCCTCCTCCCTTGCCTCTCTCCCCATCTTTACAGATGTATGTTTATGTACCATTACACATTATAGTATCCATGTGTACATTTGCAAGGGAGTTGAAGCACGATGACACTCGCACATAAAGGTACCCTCAAGATCCATATAACGGTAAAGGGTTTTGAAAATTGAAGAGAGGATTTAGTGGACAACAAGGGAAGTATTTTCACACAATGTATCCAGACAAAACTCTGGTTGTGCTTAGTCCAGTCAGTTTTGGTCTGGCCACTTACATGATCAAATACCTAAGAAAGCAATTATTAACATACTGTCAGTAAATGGGAACATTCTAATCACACGTAATTTCACAACAGTGCAATCAAGACAGCTCACCAGCTAAGGGCTGGACACAGTGACAAACTAGGAAGGAAAGCAGACAGCAGATTAATTTGTTTCAGTCCATAGATCAATCTGGTGAGTTATCAAAAGACCTAAAGACAAATTATCTTTAGTGGACAAAAACTGAAGATGTGTGTGCTAAGAGTAAATTGAAGATAAATAGACAGCTGGAAAAGGATCATATCTGACAGGTCTTTTGCCTATATTTCTTTTTTTTTTTTTTTTAGTATCTTAAATACTCCAGATGAATCTTTCTTCCTGTTGCTTATGCTTTGTACTAAGGAAAGCCCATGCATTCTCTACTGTCTTCTTTTCTCGAGATGAACTTGATCTGTTCCTTTTGTTTGTGGTGTTTCAGTGATGTCAGCTGGTGCTGCGTGTGAACAGTGATCTTGTACTGAGAATATTTCTTCTATGTAATCTACTTGTAATCTAATTATTGTTTCAGCATGTCAGTTTGCATCAAGGGGAAAAAATAACGAAATACAACGCATTGAAACAATGAACCAAAGATCGGGATAGGGAGGTGGGGGGCAGGCATGGATAGAGCTGAAAACTGAAAGTGTATTTATTGACTGCAAGTGATTAACCAGGAATTTTTTTATACTCCATTTCAACTCATGATTCCTAAATAACCACAATAAAGGAAACATTAGCTGCTGTTTGCATAAAAGGGACATGGTAATCCTTCAGTTAAACTATTTGCAGATGCTGGTAAGGATTAAGGAATTGCTAAACAATGTTTTTTCTGTAGCAGACACCAAAAGCAGCCTATAAATATGAGCAAGTTTTACATTTATATTCATAGCTGGGCATAAACAAAGGAAAAAAAACATCAAATCAGTTAGATCAGAGGATCAGAAAGATTCTTCCTGTCCTTGATCTATACTGACATGAAACAGAATCATTACGACTGATCTAAACAGAGGTCAAAATCCATGGGATTTTCTTTTTGTTTTCCTCCAAAGCACAGGATCAGTATTGCATAATGCTTTCTAATACTACCCACCCTGATTCCAAAGGCTACTTCTGCAGTCTGTCATTCAACTGCTGCTCTCTTGAAATACATTAAACTATATGATTTTAACCACAAAGTCTCCACTTAATCAACCATTGCCCCGACCCCACACATGTCATGAGTAAGGGTCCATGCACGTTTGGCAATGTTGAGGCCTTGATGGATTCACCCCCATTCCCATTTCGATGTGCTCCCACAATCACTGCTCCCCATCGCCTGCCCCTGCTCTGTCACAGCACAACCTGCTCATTTTCTGTTTTATACCTTTAAGACATATATATGGCTATATATACATATATATATTCAGACATGTACACACACTTCTGATTTTCCTCTGATTCAATTTATGTAACTTGTGCTATTTGTTAAATTTAAAGCTAAATTTAAGAATATCTGTTGTTGCCTCCACCTTACTTTTATAGTTCCTTGTTTTTTCGCCTTCAAAAAAAATTTATTTCCTGAATAGCTAAGTATTTCAAAATCTAAAAAATTTCCCTATTTCACAGCACATTTGAACACTTTTGCATACTTGTTTTTGACTCTAGAGCCATACTATATTTTCTCATTGTTTTCTTGTATATTAAATATAATTCTACTATTGTATTAAGGGCTATCATTATTTTGCTACCAAAATTACAATATGCCAGAGAAGCCATGCATTATTTATTTAAAAGTACTCTAATTTAACAACAGGTTCGTTGACAACTTTACGTCTGTCAAAAATACATACAAACATACACATATGCAGTTTTATATACATTAAAAAATGCTTCTCTTGCTTCCCCCTATTTCCCCAGCCTTTACATGGGCAAGGATCTGGCTAGAACAAGTGATCACAAGGTGCTAGCAGAAGTTTATTTCTACACTGATATATAGCAGTCAGCTGCAGCTCTCCCCAAAAATCATTCTACTCAATGCAAAATGCACCAAGGTCAGAGAGATGACACTTCCACCAAAATAAATTAATCATTAAAATTAATCATAAAAGTTTCTTTTTCCAGGAGACAAAAATCATACATTATCCAGCGTATTCTTTGGACCGTTTGCCAAGAGGCCTGCCAAGTTGTCAATCATTGTACAATGTCTCCAACATTGTGCTCCAGAGGCATTACAGAAGGTAAGTTGGTCAATATTTTATTAGCTACTCTTGATGTGAGGCACTCCAGCACATGGAGTCTTTTACTACTCCCTTTCATTTATTGTTGAGAAGCTTTTAACAGTTCTCAGAATGGGAAAAACGGTAATGCAAAGTCTCTGTCTGCCGTCGCTAATGGGATTAAGTTAACTAAACATCATTACCTCCTTGTCTCAAAGATCATCTTGTATGAAAATCTGAACAAGCACCTGCAATTTGAAAAAACTGAACCATCCAAGATAGAAATATACCAATACCTAGGTGGTTATTTGGTTAGTTCTGGTACTGATAAACTCCTCTTGTCTACAGTGAGCTCAGGAAGCATGCTCCCTAAACTAATGAGCTGGCAGGGGACCAGAGAACCACTGCAACACTCTTTAAGCTTCAATCTCAGCAGAGGAGTGCATTGTGGCCTAGGTACAAGGCAGCATCCACCAACATTAGTAAGTACAACAGACTACACATGCATACAGACTATAAAATACAAAATACAGGTCTATTGTCATGTGATCCTCAAGCCAATCTTCCCTACAACCTACAAAATGCCTTTTCAAATGTGTTCAAGGAATTATGTGTTAGAGTCCCTCATCCTTCAGCTGGCTCCAACTGCCAGGTTCCAACTTTTCTACCGTTGTATAGAAAGGATTGATCACTTTCTGTATGTATAGGTTATTGTAGATCAGTACCATAATTTTTGTAATCAAAGGAAAAATTGTTTATATCTGTGTGTAAATAACCATAAGGCCTTTAAGGCTTTGATTAGGAATTTTGGAAGTTAACTTGTCCTTTATTCAAAGCTCCGTAGTGCTTTTCAAGGTACTAGACATTACTAATCAGATAAAGCATTCAATTGTACCTGCGGCTGCCCAAGTTAAAAGCAGTAGCACTTGATGATAACATTCCAAGTGAGTATATCCAGCACAGCCTCTTAAAATCCATTTCACTTCAAGGAGGAATACAGACAGTTTTAGTTAGTTCTAGTGAATACAAAGTTAAGATGTCTGAATATTCTCAACTTAAAACAAAAAGCTTAGAGCACTAGGTAAATAGTTTATTTTAAATCAGCTATTCATGGAATATTACCTAATGAAGATGAGTTGGGTAGAAGAGTTTTGATACCTTGATTGCAGGTTTAAACTTCTCTTAAAGCTTTTTGTTTTGTATTTAAGACAAGTGTCTGTAAATACTGAAATCAAGCTATGGAGTAGAGATATTCCTGTTATTTCATGAAATCTGAACCTATTTATTGCTAGATGCTAACATTTGACATAGCCCAGCTCGCTACAGCACTGACACACAGCACAGGTTGCAAAACCCCTGGTCCGCACACAAGGAGCACACTCTATTTTGTGGCAATATAGCTATAAGCACTAAGTGTTCATTTAGATAAAACCCAGCATTCCAACTCTTAGTTTAGAAAACATCTTTCAGAAATATTCCAGACTGCATTGAGCACTCTGAAACATTATCTTGTTCTGCATCATGTTATTCTCATGATAAGCATCAGCAGAAGCAGCTGAACTCCTCCTCTCTCGTTGAGGGGCAAAGAGCATGAAGTCTTTATGCCCAGGCAGGAAAAATTGCAGAGGACAATTCATCTGTTTCATCTCTGCCTTCTCTCACGAAAATACTTGAGCCTCATCACCTCCACCACAGAGACAAAGAACCATCATGGACCAAAACCCTTAGTGCTGACTGTATGAGCTCAGCTCCATGGTATTGTATACTCATAGCTCATATAGGACAAACATTAAAGGACTACTGCTTTGTGTGTGTATATATATATATACACATATATATAGTGATATGTAATGGTAATGATTAAGGGATAAAGAGTTAACAATGAATGAATAAATCTAGTAGAAACTGTGTTTTGAAGTTAAAAACTGATGTGATTTGTTAGTCTTCTGAACGCTCATTGCAGTAATCACTATTTCCATAACAAAAGTTGTTTTAGTATTCATAGAGATAGACAATAGATACATTCAGATGCAACGATGTTCCGATATTACAGTTGGTTAAAAAACCCCAACCTTTTACCTGTGTTCATAATGGTTCTTATCAGCTGTGAGCTTTCTATATCCACAAAATCCTTTAAAAGTAAAGCAAATGGAAGGCAGATGCCCAAGTTTTCACTGTTTCATACCCAACAGCCATAATATCTAGATGCTTCTACACTTTGCCACTTTAAGTAACTAAAATTCCTGTATATACTTTAGCCCCCTGAAAGTTTAAGGAACTATAAAATTGAAAAGAAAAAAAAAATCAATTTCTAGCATGGTACCTACTAAATACACTGTTAAAAAAGGATCATACGACTTCCTGAATATTGTCCTTGAACTTGGTAGTAATTTCTTTTTATCGTTTTCTTGATGCTGTCACAGAATCTGTCAACAAACCTAAACTTAGCATTCTTATGCTAAAAAAAAAAAAAAAAGGTGGTGGGTACTGCATGTTCTCTACACAGGTTGCAAGTAACTACGTGCCACAGACAAGTTAGCTTTCTTTTTCCAAGTTTTGAAGGACAGTTATGAAATTTTGCATGACTCTACAACACCTCCCCAATGTAAATACAACTACAGAAAATTATGTTTTTGACTGAAATACACAACCTTTTTCTTCTTATTACAACTGCATTTAAAAAAAATGTATAGGTTATGATTCTGTTTATCAGCTACATTCATGCTACATGAAAGGAAATAACCAAACGGTGAAAGAGAAGCGCTACAGTGTTTTGTCTTAGGTATATTAATAGTAGGGTGTGGTTTTTTTTTTGCATTTTATTACTACTCAATTTTTATTGAGTGCAATAATTTCATGCTTTTTAACTTACATATTAATAGACCATGAAATAAATGCCTTATTAGTATAGTACAGAATTTTCAAGACAACTGACTGCTGAACTTCACTAAATACCACTAATTATTGCACAAAATTCCAACACTTAGATTTTCATATGTCTTGACCTTACACTTTATGAATAGTGAGCATGTAATTACATTTAACGAAGCAGAATATCATGGATTTATTCCAAATTCAGTGGCTTTATCCTGAGTGTTCTTCTGCCCTAATGCCATGTACAAAAGGAGACAAAGATCTGTTTAATTAAACAAAGTCTAACAGAGAATTCTTTTGATCCCATCTATGGAAGTTAAGATCATCATTACATGATGGTATCATGAACACAATTAGAAGTGTTTTCTTTGGTCAGATCTCTTCCACTGGAAGAGATTGCCCAGAGAGGTTGTCGAGCCTCCCTCACTAGAGATTTTCCAAAGCCACTCAGACATGGTCCTGGACAAGTGGCTCTAGATGGCCCTGCTCAAGAGCAGAGAGGATGGTCCAGATGACCTCCAGAGATCCCTTCTAATCTCAATCGTTTTGTGATTTTGGGAACCTTCATTTCCAAAGTTTTCATACAGATTCATCACAACAGTTAGATGCCAAATCAAAATAAATACAGTATTGATAACATTTTAAAATGAAACAATTAAGAATTGATTTAATAGAACATACTTGTAATCAGAGAAACAATAAACCTACTGCATCTACATTCTCTAATATTCCAGATGCTACTTACTATCCATGCCATGTCTTCCTTTGCTCAAATAAGAGCATGATTTGAATTCACATCAACGTAACCACACATTCATGATCAAGAAGGCCTTTTACCTGGCTCATTGTTGTCATAAGAAATATTACAAAAATTAAGCTTCATACTTTAATTTGTTTTGAAGTGTAGATTCACGAGAAACAGTTACTTATGGAAAGCCTTAAGTTTTCCTTATATTCTCAAACTCTGAAAATCATCCATCAATAAAACTTGGTTAAGGTAGACTTTGAGGAACAAGAGTCTTTTGGCACCTAGGTATAATGGCTAGATTTATGGACTCTGAAGGCAGAAGCGCATTCATGAAAGATGTAACTCCTGACTTGAAAAGTTGTTTTAATGCCAGTCATGCAATTATGGGTTACAAAGATACTGTGGGAAAATCTAGTTAGCTTTATACTTTCATTACCAATACTTCCTAAAGAGAAGAGCTTTGCAAAGCCCCTCGACTCCAAAACCCCTCAAGAAAATATTCCCGTAAGAATAATTTTAACTTCTAATCAAGGAAACAGAAAAACAATCCTATGCTTATGAGATCACTTGACATGTCATCTAATAAAGAAACGGAAAACTGTTTACTAGCAAAGGTCAACTGTTTGCATTTCTTAGTTGGATCAAAGGGGGAACGCAATAAACAAAAACCAAAAGCAACAATCCAAAGTAAAAAATTCCGGCACCAAACTCGTGGTTATATGCATCAGACTGAGTATTTTAATGTCTTGAAAATAAATCACCTGCCTTCTGTTTGCTTCTTTTATTCTTTTCTACTAGCAAAAAAGGTGCAAAATGGAGTTGAATATATTTCTTATACACTGACTATAGATAAAAGATGCACCTGTGGCAAACTCCAGCTAAAAATGTCAGCATTACAGGTAGATGACAACATTCACTTAAGATTGGCACTTCTTCCAAGGACAACTACAGGTTTGTCTTTTATCAACTGTACCAATAAATCACAACATAAGCAGCTTGCAATCAATCTAAGCATGGGAACTAGAAACTCCACTTACTCTACTAGCAACTACCCCAGCTTGACAAAGATCTAGAATACCAATATAAAAATAACCCATGAACATACTTGGTTTATCCCCTTCCTTCATCTATGCCCTCTTCCTTGTTTTATTGGCTTTCCTGCTTTCACTCCTTCATGCAAAGTTACAATGCACTACATCTTCATGCCTTCCTCAATCCATTTTCAACTCCAACCTCAGACACAAGCCACCTGTACTTTTCAATAGCATTCAGTCTTCATAGAGCTTTTAAATACCCAAACTCAGTGTTCTCAAGCAGAAAACTTCAGCATTCTCTAACAAATTTCCTCTCCCTAGAAAGTTCCACTATGTTAAATGGGAAGGCACTGCACTTGAGTCTGTAGAATGGCCACAGAAATACTGATCAATAAAATGATTAAATGCCCCACCACAAAAATTAAAGAAATCAAGAATTCAAAAAATTGTGCCTCTATTTCCCAGACTTCTACCTTCCCACTGCAAGCATTTTGCTTTTCAGTTGCATTTCAAAATAATTCCGTATGAGAAAATAATTTTGTTTTTTACTGAATAAGAACTTTAATGCTTAACACGTAATTTCAAATTATTCATTTAAAGACTGTATCCTCCATATAAACTAAAGACTAAGGTATCTTCTGCATTCAAGAAAAGAGATTTCAGGACAGTGATCTTCTAAACATTGATAGTTTAAAAACTGAGGTTTTTCATCACTGCACATTAGTGTTACTACTCAGCCCCTAGATTTGCTGCTAAGCATTTCAGTCTATTAAAATTATCTCACTGCTATTGATCCAGAACTTTTGCTTCTCAGATTGATTTTAGTACATTAGAAGTGTGATTTTTGAAAATAGAAGTCAGCAAGGATGTGTTTAAATTACTTGAAAACATTCAAGAAGCTGCTAAAGTTCACACTCTTCAGATGTCACCTAGAGGATTAAAATTCCTTTCCAGAGGGCCTGAAGAAACACTGTTACACAATGGCACATATCCTTACTTGCTAAAAGTTGAGCATGAATTTCAACCTCTACAATTTGAAGCTAGCAGTAAGTTTAGGTGACAATCTCTTTTACTAGCATAATGAGGGCAAAAAATGCCAAAATCATCACAGAAAAAAAGTGATGGTTTTAACTAGCTAAGTTAGATTGAAAACTAGATGAACTGCCATATTCAAAGGACTGTGATCAGGAACACAAAGCCCAGTTAGGGACCATTCTTCAGTGGGGTACCCTTGGTGCCAATACAGGGGACAATATTGTTCATCTTCATTAATGTCTTCAATGATGGGGAAGAGTGCAACCTCAGCTGCTTTGTAGATAAAAGACTGGGAAGAATGCTTGGTAAATCAGATAGTTGTGCTGCCATGCAGAACGACCTCAGCAAGCTGGAGAAGTGGGCAAACAGAAGACTCAAGTTCCACAAGGGCAAAGACAAAGCCTTGTAGCGACGGAAGAACAACCCCATACACAAGCGCATGCCAGGTGCTGCTGGCTGGAAGGCAGCTTTGCATAAAAGCCCCTGGGGTCTTGGTGGACACCAAGTCTAAATTGAGCCAGCAATGGGCCGTTGCAACAAAGAATGCAAAAAGTGTCCTTCGTAAAGTATCACCAGCAGGTCTAAGAAGGAAGTCATTCCCGTCTGCTCAGTCCTGTTAAGAGGCATCTGTGTCCAGGTCTGCACCCTGCAGTACAAGAGAGGAAGGGACACACTGGAGTAAGCTCAGTGACAACCAATGAAGATGGTTAAGGGACTGGAGCATATAACATGCAAAGCATCAGGTTGCTGGAACTGTTCAGCACAGAAAAGAGAAGGATTATACCAGTGAGAAGTTTGTGCCTAAGTGTTTGATGGGGGCAGAAGAGAGAGCCAGACTCTTTCCAGCAGTACCCAGTTAAGAGTAAGAGGACAAACTAACAGCAGAAATCACATTTAAAGAGGGTTTTTTTTTCTTTTTTTTTTAAAAAAACTTAAAACAGTCAAACATGAGAGCAGGTTGCCCATACTGGCAGCCTTGGACATATTCAAAACCCAACTGGACATAGCCCTAAGTAACCTGCTCCAAATAGGTTTGGTTGGACTGAACAATCTCCAAAGGTCCTGCCTAACCTCAAACACTGTTTATATGACCACCTTTATGCTTTTGGATGAACTGTGGGCAAGGGTAAATCCTCTCTTTATAGTCCAGTCAGATATAAAAGATGGATTTCACGTCTTTCGCTGAAGTCTGATGAGAATCCGACTACACAATTGTCACATTGTCCGACATAGCAGATCTTAAATTTTAGCAACCTGATCAGACATTTCAGTAAGTCTCTTACATACCTGTAAGGCTTTTTCTCTTCTGCATGTATTACACTGCATGTAAATATGAAAGCCTTCTACAGTGCAACTACTGTTTCAAGGTAATTTTGTAAGAACACAGCACACGTCCTTTTCTGTTACTTGCTCCCAGGGACATCAGGAAGGTGGTTTTTTTTGTTTGTTTGTTTTTCTTCTTCCCTCTCTTAAAAAAACCTGAAGTGTATCATTCTGTCAAGCTGTCTGAATCTTTGCCTCCTGCCAGGGGGTCACAGTTTGATCTTGTTCCAATATGTCACCTGTATAGAAACCACTGTCTGCAAAAAAGAGGAACAAGCTTCTTCCCCAAATGAAAGAAGAAAAGAAGAAAAATCCCAGAAAGATACCTTTATCAAAACAACATGCATTCCTTTAAATGGCTGCCAAGATCCATCAACAGCAATGACTGACAACTGCCCAGGATATAGAGATGAACCTGCTTTCCTTCATATCATAGAATTTCGCTCATTCTGACTTTCTGGGCTTGTCATTCTCAGTACTAACTATGTGTCATACTTACAAGTTATCTTTTCTTTTGTCCCACTTTTGTTCCTCCCTTCTCACCATCACAGCTTCGTGGATTCCATAAGACTAATCACAGATGACCTTTTCTACATTGACTATCTACCAAAGCTTATACAACTTAGTCATTTTTAACTCTTCCGAAAAGAAGGGATGCCATGGTGCAATTATGCACAAAAGGAAGCCGTGGGAAGAGCAATGACTTCACTAGTGTAGTTTCCCCTAAAAACATGCATCAGAAAAGCATAGACTTCTAATTGATTAAATGTGCACAAACCACACAAAAGAGCCTAATCAGATTAGACAGTGAAGTTCTCCAAATAATAACTCATTCAGACTAAATGTCATGCACTGATAAAGGTTGCAACCAAAACTTATTTCACTGTAAAGTTGATATAACATATAAGAGCTTTAACAACATATTTTTTGTGTTGTCTACAGTATCTGTTACCAAAACGCAGGGTTTGAAGGCCGCAGTAACTTGGGTAACTGTAAACTTAAAGACTGACTGCCTTCATCCTATCCCTATATTAGTTGTCCCATTTCCATTTATAATATTGCTTATTTTTGAAGTCCTTTAATTTCAAAATAACAGTGATATCGTACAACAGGTGAGACATCAACATGCGGTGAAGAGTCATCTGAATTTACATTGTTAAAGCAGTTAGTGAAATTCTTACAAAATGAGAAGTGCTTTAAAATTATGAGTGAAAAAGCAATTTCTTGCCTAACACAAACTGCTACCTTGTAATGTCTTCAGTTTGACTTGACCATACAACTTCTTTTAGCTTATTTCTGCTGCAATGAAAGCACACAAGCATTCCAATTCAGACAACCTACTTGCCTGAAAGAAAAAATGAACTTTATGCAACTACTCAAGGCTGTGTTCCCCTGAAGGAATCATTTGATGCCATTTGTCAATGCCAGAAAAGTGCTTTAATGGATGAATTACTTCAAATGACTGCAGCTATGGCAGAATGAAGGACCAGAGCCAAGAATTAAAAATGGAGTTTACTCAGATTAATTTAATTCTTAATAACAAAAAAAAAATATTTGGTGTTTTCACTTTTATTCAAAAGTAATAAAATTAAAAACAATTTACTTATATTTCTGTGGTTTGCTACACCAGAAGTTCAGCTGATGTACAAAGCCTAGAAAATTTTCCATAGGTAGTGTTAATGAAGTACACACATTTTGAAGTTATTGCTCAAGTCTTAGAAGTAAACCCAAAATTTTTCACTTGCAAGTCATAGCTCCAAAAAAGACAAAAATTTCTGCAAAGTTCCACAAAATATATTTGTAAAACTATACACCAAGACCTTAATTTTGGTCACTACAAAGCTTTTACACTGTCATTGTAAATAGTCTCACATGTAATATAATTCAGTACCACGCGATGTTACAGGACAATTTGACCATCAATAGCAAAGAGGAATACAAAAATCAGACAAAATTATCTGCACAACATGCATATACTAAACATGTAAGAAACCTCGGATCTTTAGTTTTTGAAGACTTTTCTTTGCCTCCATATGCAGGAACTGGAGCATTCCATCACACTATAGTGAGAATTTTATCATTCCAGTTAGTCAAGGAAAAATATGCCTAAACATCATGCTTATTCAAAGACAACAGTAATTGTGGTATTTGTAAGCTATTTCCCTTTCCTCCCTTAAAAAAAACACCCACCCACCACACAATCCCACCCCACTACTTAATTTTGTTCATCTCTCCTCGCATGTTTAGGTATATTCATCTACAAATATAGGGAAAAATTCATACCACCTTAATAGTCTCATTAAAGGTTCTAAGTAACGTTTTCACTATTTCTTTTCATATTAAGTGTTTACCTATTGGAGCTCCCACATTGTGGATGCTTATGCTATTGCAGGACTCAAATCTTTTAGGTCAGCTATTCTTTGTTAGCATCACCCATTTCAAACCATCCACTTGCCTTGAATTTAGTGTTTACCCAAATACCTGCCCAGCATTTAATAGGTTAATACTTTCAGAGTCATCCGTTGCATGTGGAGAATGACTGAGTACAGAACTATTCAAGAAAGTTGTCATGATTTCTAGATCATTACGGATATTACAGTGCATCAAGTAGAATGTAACTGGTGGTGTAGATCAAAATATATGGGCTGAGCCTAGCACGACATTTTTGTTGACTAGCATCACTTTTCTACCAAGCTCAAGAGCTTTCAGTGTGGTTATGAATTTATTCAACAAAAGGTTTTTTTCCCCTCATTATCCTTAGTGCTGAAATTCCACCAGATCTATTTTAAAATTCCCACAATAATATACCCAGATGTGCACAACAGAAAAACAGTCTTTTGAATGCATTAAATAGAGCAAAACATTGCTCAATCACTTTTTATAAATCCATATACAAAGCATGAAGATGACATCTGGCCACAAGCACAAAAGAAATCATTATCTGAGTTAGGAGCATGACTTCTGAAGCTCAGTGCTCTGGCCATCTGTTCAAAGCACTAGATTAAACTCAAAATCTGTAATGGCCATGCAGTTAAAAGTGACCATTAATATTCTTGTTTTAAGTAAAAAAAAAAAGTGAACTCAATGTATACACATGCTCAAACAAGATAACCAAAAAAACCATAGTAAACAAATCCTGTCCTATAAGGTGGACTGGGGATAGTGTAATTAAGTATAATCTTCCTGGCATATATAGAGGCAGATTTGACCAGCAGTACACTGTATGTAGTTGTACAACTGAATAAGAGCTGCTACCAACACAAATAGGTTTACATCAGATTAAGATGTTTGTCTTTTTCAGTTTATAAAAAAAACATTCATCTAAAAGCATCTGTATACACATTTACACAAAACACCCTAAATGCAAGATACCTAAAGTGACAGGATGTGTCAAGCCCTCTAAGCACTCTTTCAGAGTACACTTGCAGTTATAGGCAGTAGAGCAAATATTTTTCTAGTTAATAAGGCAGTTTCTGGACTATTAAAATCCTTTAAAGTTATAGCAAAACTAAAAAATAATTTCTTTAAGACCTCCACTTCCAATTCAAGACATACATGGTTTTCATCCATTTGCTTTAGAGTTAGAAAAAGAGAAGTTATTTCACCATCTTGCACTACTTCTAGAAACTACAGACATTTAAGAAGGTGCAATAATAACCCAATTACCTAATAAAAAGGATAAAATTTGTGATTCAGCAAGTCTTTCTCCAAAAGATCTGCATTTTGGGTGATTTGCAGTACTTAGTCTTTATAGAAGAGTATATTGTACTAACTATGTACTGCAAACTGATCAAAATCTGATAAGTCTTGATGTACAGCCTTCTCGAAGTTAAGTGATCAGCAAGATCACTGTATACTGTACAATCTCATCAGGCTCTGCAAGGGCAATACATCCTCAGGACTATCAGCAGTATACATATTCTTTGTAACACAGCTCATTTGTCCCGTGACATAAGCAACGTGAAGACTCAAGAGTATCCCTGGAAATATGCAACTGTTTGTAGCAGCTGGACCTCCTCCCATGTCCAGGTTTGTTTCTTAATCATTACACCAGCTGGTTACAGTTCAGTCCCTTTTCTTAAGGAGACACCAACTTATGCTATCTGTCCTTCTGTCTCACCTATTATACACTGAACTTGCTGGCCAATTCCAAAATTTGGTTACATGGACAGAGGTTTTAGAGACAGGAGACCCTTCAAGTCTTGCGAAAGTGATGCCTGCAAAATATAAAGACCTTATAGCATGGCAGCCAGCAGTAAATCCACAGCTCAGTATTCTAGCAGCTTGAAGGAGCGAGGCTATTTAGGATACAACTGTCAGAACTCATGCATCAGTGCGTTGCTTATTCTATAAGGGTTCAGGTTTCCCCTCAAGCTTATTCATTTCTTGTTTTTCACATTAGTGCTATAAAAAAAAAAACAAGTCTCACAGCATTTCTGGTGAGAAAAACAAAGAACCTCATCCAAAACCATGGTCACATGAAATCTTCAGAAGTCTCTTGAAGTCAAACTAGTCATATCTTCACATACACTTTAAATAAGCATCCTATCTTTTGCATACTCATTAAACACATTTTTTTCTAGTGATAAAGTCACTCTTCTACAAGTTCTCTCCAAGTAGAACTCAACACACCAGGATACCTTCCACTTTTATCTTCCACCAAGAAAAAGGCAAAATGAATTAAAATCCAGAAAACACAGCGTTCATGAATATGCACATACTCTAAAGAGCAGAGGTATCACTAACAGCACCCCTTGCTGACAGGAAAAAACTAAGTTTATTTGCTGTTTTGAAAACAGATTTGGTTGGACCAAAGAACTCCCATACTTTGACCTGCATAAGACAACTTCGACTTAATGTTTTGTTTTTATTTCTGAAACTTAAAAAAAAAAAAAAAGATATTCAAATATCACTGCTTGTACTGCAGAACTGAATGATTCACTTTAATGCATGCTTTCAAATTAAGATTGGGTAAAATGTATAAACATTAAATGAACTACATTCAAAGACTTGCAGAGACATGTCTGATGCTTCAGTTCTGAGGAGATATGCATATTTACACAACTCCCATACATTTCATTTACAAAATATTAAGTAGTGTTACTACCAAACCCAAACTCCATAAGTTGAATTTTCATCCTGACACAACAATTATCAAATCCAAAATCTCCTACATCGCATTCACACTTACTAGTTAAAGTATACGCCTGTTTGTCCTAGTATTGCCTTATGATAGTCATATTGACAATGTTTCAGGGTAATATCTGCATCAATAACCAGGATACAGTGGGATTTCTGAGCAAAGGAGCATATCTTTGGAAGGAACAAAATGGTTCCTACAGCTTAAAAAACAACACCTTTAACTGAACCCTTTAATAGCTACTATGTAAATCCAAAATTGATTGAGGATATTCTGTAGACTGAGCAAAATATAATTGATCAACAACTTCGATTAAACAAGAGTTGATCAATGACAGCATTGGAGGAAGCACAGTATTTTTCATGCACTTACAGTAATAAATAACTATAAAACTTTTTAAAAAGTTACCTGGCATAACAAATGGCTACAAATTAAATCAAAGCCATATGGTGGAGGCTAAAAGGTAAAGCACAACATGAATTTTATTATAGAGAACCATATGTTGCACTTAATGTCCGTGATGACTTTGTTTCATCACAGATGACGACTATAAATTAGCACTGTAGAGGTGAGAGCTCTCATTCTAGTATCAAACGATCTTGAAAAAAGTAAAATAGTATTTTCCTTTATCACACAATATCAGAACATGTTGTCTTATCTGTGCTACAGATCACTTTTGTGCTATTATGGATAATAATTTCAACAACTACCAGCTATTCAAGTAGCCATTTGGCAATACCTAAAGCAAAAACTTGAACCACTCAAGGACTAGGGCTTCTTAGGATTTCTCTGCCCAGGTCATACAGTATCTGTTAGATAATACTGTCAAGTACCAATTTGGTATCATCAACTCTGTAATATAAATTGAGATTCCAGCATTTTACCAATGGAACGTAAGTAGACAGTGTCAAAACTTTGGCATTACCATTCCTGACAGCACCATGGAAACAAACAAAATTCTTACAGTTGATACCATGTCAAGTGTACAGCTCCTAATATCATTATCTGTAATCTGCCTCTGCAATAAGCTGGCTCAATGGAAATTCAAATGACATATTTAAAAAAAAAAAACATCTCTCAGGGTCTCTCTGCATCAATGTTCTTGTCCTTTAATGGGTTAACAGTACTGGAAACTTAGTAAAATTTGGATCTAGAAGAGCACAACAGCACTACACTTTAATTCCTTTAGTCTTTTCAGGTGGAATAAAGGTTTTATTCACACAGTATCTTAAACCAAACTATCCGACGTCAGTCCTGCGAACACCCACAGTGCCTTCAGGTCTATTAACTAGTTTCAGTGCTGCAATAACCAAAGATTCTCTTTTATCAATTGCATTTGTTTATAATTGCACCTCCACTATGGCACATTTCATGAACTTTGAGAAACAAGACGTTATTACAACATTAAAAAAAAAAAGCTGGGGGGTTGTTGGGGCAATGGAGTGAAGAATACAGAAGTTCTGAACAGATTTCCTAGTGAAATTTGATAACTATGCAGAGACTGATGCCTTCAAAATTACAGAAGGAGAGGTTTCAGTTTTGGTGTCCTTAGACCACAAAAATTCCATTTTGTTTGAAAAGCTTCCC